>OY740788.1:26955498-27417998 GCA_963514005.1 Raja brachyura
CTTTCATGATATGACATTGGAGGAATGTGAGTGAGCTGTCAGTAACGTGCAGCGTGTGCAGGCAGGTTTGCTTTGTAGTGAGCTATGAACTTATTGCTGCTTTTGACAATGAGTGGAATTCTTTATATTATCTCAGTGTTATCGTTCCTGTGGAATGTGAAAATCTTGCATATGAAACCATTTTTAATCTCCTCGGTCATCTTTTGTGGAATTTAGTTTGTCTGTGGGGAGGAGAATGTCATTGCTTGGATATATTCATGAACTGCCTTATGTATGCTGAGTGAGCTGTTGATTTTATACGAAAAATTTAATGGGGAAATTTTTATGGAAAATTTTAAAACATCAAAAATCTGGAAATATGCCGTTCCTAGGTTAGTGGAATAAAAGTTCGGCCATTCGGCCCATCAAGTCTACTCCACTATTCAATCATGGCTGATCTATCTTTCCCTCCCAACCCCATTCTTCTTTCTCCCCATAACCCCTGACACCCATACTAATCAAGATGCTGTCAATCTCTGCCTAAAAAAAATCCATTGATTTGGCCTCCACAGCTGCTGTGGGGATGAATTCCACAGATTCATCACCCTCTGACTAAAGAAATTCCTCCTCATCTCCTTTCTAAAGGTATGTCCTTTTAATCTAAAAGCCTTGTCCCACTGTACAAGTTCATTCAAGACTTCTCCCCGAGTTTGCCCTGATTCGAACTCGGAGATTTACGGTAATGGCCGCTTGTAAGTACTCGGGGCTCTCGTGGACATTTATCAACATGTTGCAAAATCTTCACGAGTCTTCCCAAGCTTAGCTACGGTTAGCGAGCCTTCCCGAGTACCTGCCGTTAGCGTTACGAGCCGCTAAGAGATGTCCCCAAACTCCGACGTACCCCCTACGTTTATTCTACCACGATTTTGATTTTTGTTTAAACTTGGGGTGGCTCTTGAATGAACTCGTACAGTGGGACAGGGCCATAAGGCTATGACCTCTGGTGCTGGACTCTCCCACTAGTGGGAAACATCCTTTCCACATCCAATCTATCCAAGCCTTTCACTATTCAAAGTTTCAATGAGGCCCCCTCAACCTTCTCAACTCCAGCGAGTACAGGCCCAGTGCTGTCAAACACTCGTCATATATTAACCCTATCATTCCTGGCATCATTCTTGTGAACCGCCTCTGGACCCTCTCCAATGCCAGCACATTCTTCCTCAGATATGGATCTTAAAACTCCTCACAATACTCCAAATGTGGTTGACCTTTCAAGGTTTTGGTGCGATCACTATTTATTAACCACATCTCTGAATGTGTGTGTATATATATATTGTTTTATAGAAATGTATGGAGGAACAACAGCAATGGTTAGGGCCTAAGTTATTTTAAACTGTGCCTTCAGGAGTATCTTGTGTCTCTATTTCTCAGAGAAAACGTCTGGAGAATATTAAAATGCCCAATGCGATTAGATTATGGTCACACGTCTGCAGATGTTGACAGGCCCCATCCCGAGTCCGTGCCGACCAGCGATCCCTGCACACTAACATAATCCTACACACCAGGGACAATGTACAATTTTACCAAAGCCAATTAACCTACAAAACGTGAACGTCTTTAGAGTGTGAGAAGAAACCGGAGATCCCGTGAAAAACCCACACAGGTCACAGGGAGAACGTACAAACTCCGTACAGACAGCACCCGTAATCAGGATCGACCCCGGGTCTGTGGTGCTATAAGGCAGCAACTCCACTGTGCCGCCCATTCTGCTTGGGTAGCTTACAACCTAAGGGCGTGAACATTGAATTCTCCAATTTTAGGTCAATAGCCTCCAAACAGCCCCGTCCCACCATCTCATCCCTCTTTTCCCTGTACCCCAACTGAATTTGAACCCATTTATACCCAATTATTTCCAATTATTTTCCTCACTCTGGCTGCATAATTCAACCCCGTCCATCCAAATCTCATATTTGTGTTTTTTCATATCTGACCTTTGTCCAACGATCTGGCATTTAACCCCCCCCCCATCCACCTATCACTTGCCAGGCTTTGTCCTGTCCGTACATCTCTTCCAGCTTAGTGTTCCGTCACCCCCCCCCCCACCACAATCAGTCTGAAGAAGTGTACCGACCCGAAGCATTACTTGATCATGTTCTACGGAGGTGCTGTCTGACTTGTATTACTCCAGTCGTTTTTCGTAGATTAACTCACTTGTTCAAAATGCGGAAAAATGATGGCCTGTTTAACCACCTTCTAATATTTCTATACAATTGTTCACACTTGGACTCTGGAAGCTCAATGCTGTTACTTGACATGGCCATAACTAACTTGAAGGTTCCTGAATTTGTGGTCAAAATGTGGCAAGTTTAAGCCTTTTTAATGAATAGATTACCACAATCGTTTCATGAGGCATCTATTTCTTTAATTCTTAAAAAAGACAAAGACCCTATAGAAGTGTCATCATATAGACCTATATCACTGTTAAATGTAGATTACAAAAATTCTTTCCAAAATATTAGCTATGAGATTGGAAAATATTTTACCGCAAATTATTTCTGAAGAACAGACGGGTTTTATTAAAAATCGTTACTCATACTTTAACGTTAGGAGATTAATGAATATTGTGTATACAGCGTCAAATAAAACTCGAG
Source organism: Raja brachyura (assembly GCA_963514005.1). The sequence continues at coordinate 26,958,129 of OY740788.1, forward strand.
AATGTGTCATTACACTTGATACTGAGAAGGCGTTTGATAGAGTAGAATCGGAATACTTATTCAATATACTTTAAAAATTTAAGATTGGTCTGAAATGTATTTCTTGGATGAAGCTGATATATCATATACCTCAGGCTTCTGTACTTACCAATAATCAGTAATCCCCTTTGTCCAGGCTCTGTCGAGGTACTATACAGGGCTGTCCCTTAAGTCCTTTACTGTTTGATATCGCTTTGGAACCTCTGGCCACCGCTATTAGGGAATCCCCTAATATTTATTGTATTGTCCGTGGGAATAAGACACATAAGCTATCTCTTTATGCAGATGATCTGCTATTATTCATTTCTAACCCTGAGAAATCTATTCCGGCAATAGTAGCTTTACTTATCAATTTAGTAGTTTTTCTGGTTATAAACTAAACCTTAGTAAGAGTGAGCTCTTTCCATTAAACAATCTAGTTTCGAATTATGGACAGTTTCCATTTGGATTGACTACCGAATGTTTTACTTATTTAGGCATTAGGATTACAAAGAAACACAGGGATTTATTTAAAGCCAATTTTACGCCTTTAATTGACCACATCAAACAACAGTTCATTAAATGGTCACCAATGTCCTTATCTCTAATAGGCCGAATCAATGCTATTAAAATGGATTGAATGATTTTATTTTATAGAGTCCTTTGTATCTATTTTTTTCTTCCAACCTTCTAGCACTGATCAAGCCGTTCTGTTATGGAAGAGGAAAGGATTAGTAGCTTTTTGTGATTTGTTTTTGGATGGTTCTTTTATGTCTTTTGAACAACTTTCCAATGAATATAATTTAACAACTCACATTTTTTTAGATATTTACAAATTAGACACTTTTTGAGGGCTACTCTACTCTTTTTTCCGTTGCCACATCAAACCGATATCTTGGAATTTAAAAAAAATATTTGAACCCTTATCAGAAGGTTTAATAACGACTATTTATGAGTTGATTTTGAAATTTAAAAAGGATACATTTGATAAAATTAAGAAAGACTGGGAAAGAGAACTTCAAATTTCTTTATCTATAGATAAGTTAATACTTCCTCAATGTGTGCAAGACGCTTTGAGACAATTCAAGGTGGTTCACAGAGCTCATATGTCAAAAGATAAGTTGGCTCGTTTTTATCGTCAAATAAATCCTACCTGTGACAGATGTAATTCTGAAGTGGCCTTATTGACTCGTATGTTTTGGTCCTGCCCACGTTTGGAAAAATATTGGAAATACATTTTTGTTACTATCTCTGTAGTTTTAGGTATTGATTTACAACCTCACCCTATTACTGCAATTTTTGGGCTACCAATGTTAGATTCTATCCATGTGTCCCATTCCGTCCATCGGCTGATTGCTTTTACCACATTAATTGCCAGAAGATCTATTTTATTTAAATGGAAAGATTCTATTCCTCCGACCTCACTCTATTGGTACTCTTAAACGATATCATGTTTAAATTTAGAAAAAATTAGGAGTGACATTGTTGAACCCTTGGTTAAATTTGATAGGACTTGGGGAAGATTTATTCAACATTTTCATACGACATCAACTGTTCCCTCTCCAAATGTTATAATTTTTTTTACTGGTATACGGTGGAACGGACTTGACGACAATCAAGGACTTAAATTGTTGAAACTCTTTGCAGCCCAGATTCTGTGGGTTTTTTTCTCTTTTATCTTTAGGGGGGTTTTGTTTTTTGCTTTTTCTCTTTTTTTTTTTCTCTTTTTTCTTTTTATCTTTTTGTTTTTATACTTATAATCTCTTTTAAACATTTAACTATATTTACATATAGACAGGGAGGTCTATATTCAATGTGTATGTTGACACTGGACTCATATTTAGGTTATATCTGCCATTAATGTAACCCTGATCCCTACGTATCAATATAATTGTTATGTTTATTATTACTTTTTTGTTCTTTTGTCTTTGCTTTTGAAAAAAACAAATAAAAGGATTTTAAAAGAAAATGTGGCAAGTACAATTGGTGGAAAGGGTTCATCAGTTTGCTGAACTGGAAATAGTTTGATGCAATGAAAAGTATCGATTTAAAAAAAACGGGTATTTACAATTAAACAAAAATATTAAATTGTGGTGACATTTCCCTTATTTGCAGATATAAAAGTAGCATGGGGCAGCCTGTGGCTTGCTTGAAGTGGAATGTTTAAACAGCGCATACTTTGGCATTAGCCATCATCTGCAATTCCTTCCTACACATTGTCATTGATGCAGATTATCACACTCAGTCACTAACACAGTGCTGTTGAAAGCTCTTGCTGAACAAGCTGCTCATTATGGTTGAGATTGTGGTTATTGTTGTATAGGGCTCTCCTCAGAAGATTGTGAATTTTCCACCTCCCTGCTTGCATTCAGCGATGTTCTATTTCCGTTTCCTAGCCTCGTTTCACAGTGAGCAGAGGTGTAGAGCTGAGATGAATGCACAGAGTGTGAAGTTGTTACGGTCAAAGACTTGCTGTACTTTTTATGCTGGCAGCCAAAATGTAAATGTAACAAATGAATTTGGTGAGTTGCAAATGGAAGTATTAATGAAGGAGATGACCTGTGTATGTTGTGTCGAATGTCTCGGGCTTACTTCCTCGTCGTAAATGCATCTCAATGACTAGTTATTGAAACAGGAAATGCTGAAAATATTCAATGAAAAATGCAGCATTTCTCTCTTAAGCCCCTGTTTGTTTTTCCGCACATGCTGCTTGACTTGCTGAGTGTTGCCAATATTTTTACTTTATTCTTTTAATTTCCAGCATCTGCAGATCTTTGATTTTTGTCAAATAGTTATGGGTGTAAAATGAAGTAATATGAGGCTGTCGGCGGTTTTACAGGGCTTCGGGGTTGCCCACTCTATATAATGTGCACAGCGACTTCCAGCTGCTCTGCCTCCCTCTTCAGTGTGTTCTGCAACTACTCGGAGACATCCTGGACCCTGGCACCAGGGAAGGAATCCTTGGAGTCTTTTTTTTCTGCAACAGAATTGCTTGCCTGCCCCCAAACTAACGGGTCTACCAAAACTGTGGCTCTGTTTGACTCTTCTCTTCCCCGCTGTGTCTCAGAGCCGGGTCTGGCGCTGCAGATTGGACCACTGCTGCCGCTAATCTCCTGACTTGATCTCCCCGCAACAAGATCCAAAGAAGCGTACCTCTTGTCAAGAGGAATGGTCCCAGGGTATTCCTGCACTCTTTGCCTGCTCCCTTTCCCGTGGTTACTAGTCTACTTCCTGCGTGTAGCAGAGGTGTGACCACCACATTGTAGCTTCTACTGAGGACACTCTCACAACCCTGGATAATTCTGAGATCATCCAGCTGGAGCTCCTGTTCCACAGTGCAGTTCGTAAGGAGTTGCAGCTGATGGCACTTGCTGCAGGTGTAGTCATCAGAGACACTGGAAATGCCCCTGAATTCCGATTAGGAAAAGGGGAGATGCAGCGCGACCTGGGTGTCATGGTACACCAGTCATTGAAAGTAGGCATGCAGGTACAGCAGGCAGTGAAGAAAGCGAATGGTATGTTAGCTTTCATAGCAAAAGGATTTGAGTATAGGAGCAGGGAGGTTCTACTTCAGTTGTATAGGGTCTTGGTGAGGCCACACCTGGAGTATTGCGTACAGTTCTGGTCTCCAAATCTGAGGAAGGACATTATTGCCATAGAGGGAGTGCAGCGAAGGTTCACCAGACTGATTCCTGGGATGTCAGGACTGTCTTATGAACAAAGACTGCATAGACTCGGTTTATACTCTCTAGAATTTAGGAGATTGAGAGGGGATCTTATAGAAACTTACAAGATTCTTAAGGGCTTGGACAGGCTAGATGCAGGAAGATTGTTCCCGATGTTGGGGAGGTCCAGGACAAGGGGTCACAGCTCGCAAGGGGTCGCAGGATAAGGGGGAAATCCTTTAGGACCGAGATGAGAAGGAATTTTTTCACACAGAGAGTGGCGGGTCTCTGGAACTCTCTGCCACAGAGGGTAGTTGAGGCCAGTTCATTGGCTATATTTAAGAGGGAGTTAGATGTGGCCCTTGTGGCTAAGGGGATCAGAGGGTATGGAGAGAAGGCAGGTACGGGATACTGAGTTGGATGATCAGCCATGATCATATTGAATGGCGGTGCAGGCTCGAAGGGCCGAATGGCCTACTCCTGCACCTAATGTCTATGTTTCTATGTCTATGTTTCCACTTTCCCACCTGTCATCTCCACGGCACGGTGGCGCAGCAGTGGAGCTTCTGCCTTGCAGTACCAGAGACCTGTGTTTGATCCTTTCTGCGGGTGCTGTCTGTACCGAGTTTGTACATATCCCTTTGACCGTGTAGGTTTTCTCCAGGTGCTCTGATTTAAGGGCCTGTCCCACTTTCCCGAGTTATTCACAAATTCTCCCGTGTTTTCAAACTCGCAGAATGTTCGTAACGAGTCCGTGGGAGTATCGTAGCGGCTCGATATGCCAGCCGTAGGTAGTCGTGATATTTTTTCCTCGTGGATATTTTTCATCATGCTGAAAAAACGTCCCAACTTACTCGATGCCCTGAGTACCTACGGCTGGCATTACGAGCCGCTACGATATATCCACGGACTCCTACAACCTCCTACGGACTTGTTACAAACATTCTGCGAGTTTGAAAACTTGGGAGAATTCGTGAATAACTCGGGAACGTGGAACACTTCCACACTCCAAAGACGTGCTGGTTTGTTGGTTAATTTGGCTTCTGTAAATTGCCCTTAGAGAGTAGGATAGAACTTGTGTGAGGGTGATCGTTAGTGTGCTAAAACCTGTCTCCACACTTTATCTCTAAATTCTGACTCCAAAACCGAGGAAGAATTACACAGGAAAAAACAGACTGTACCTGCTGTCACCTGCTGTGACCTGCTGTCATCCTCTGCTCACCCCTCTTGCCAAAGCCTCTGTACTGTGCTGGACCTCAAACACAGCACTTCACCTCAACACGGCTGCTCCCAAAAGGCTGCACTGCTGGGCTTCCCTTCCTTTTTAATGGTGCTGCTGTGCCTTTCCCTGAACCAATCAAACATCTGCTTTATAAATGTCCCTCCATCACTTGTTAAAAGCCTCGTTCCCATCACGTACAGCTCTTTCAAAAATACGTTCTGGCCTCTCAAAATGGCTGCTCGCCACTATCTTCGCAACAATAACAACATTACAAAGCCGCTTGGACAGGTATGTGAAAAGGAAAGATTGAGAAAAATATAGAGCAAATGGGACTATCTTTGATGGTCTGTCTTGGTTGGCATGGATGGGTTGGGTCAAAGGGCTGTGACCGCGTTTCATGAATCTAATGTCAGTCGGGTACCACAATCTTGATCCTGGAGATGATGGTAACATGGAGACCAGAGGATTTGTTGAGTCAGTGCCGATGGTGCCTGCTTTTAAAGTCCATTTCTCAGACGTGTAATCTGAGCACCATGTTATAGAGAAGATGTTGTCAAGCTGGATAGGGCACAGAAAAGATTTATGAGGATGTTGCCAGGACTAGAGGGTCTTAGCTATAAGGAGAGGTTGGGACTCTATTCCTTGGGTGCAGGAGGATGAAGGGTGATCTTCGTGAGGTGTATAAGATCATGAGAGGAATAGATCGGGTAGATGCACAGAGTCTCTTGCCCAGAGTAGGTGAATCGACGACAAGTGGACATAAGTTTATGGTGAAGGGGAAAAGATTTTATAGGAATCTGAAGCGTAGCCTTTTCACACAAAGGGTGGTAGGGGTATGGAACAAGCTGTTAGAAGAGGTAGTTGAGGCAGGGATTATCCCATTGTTTAAGAAACAGTTAGACAGGTACATGGTTAGGTCAGGTTGGAGGGATATGGGCCAAACGCAGGCAGGTGGGACATATTGGCTGGTGTGGGCAAGTTGTGCTGAAGGGCCCGTTTCCACGATGTATCACTCGATGACTCTGTGACACTCCATGACATAAGAAGATGGGGGACAATCAGCAAAGTGTCATGTTTGATGTTTTGGTCTTCAACCATTCGTTCTTTTGATGACATAAAGCATTAGCTGGCACCCCAAAGCCTCAGCACTGTAATTTTATCATCCATAATAACCAGTGTTATGAGTGGTTTCTAAGCTACAGGTAGTGGTATAATTTCCAAGGCTATGTCTTTTATTAACAGGGGATTCTGTATAGCATGGGGGACTTGGGAGAGAGCCTTTGTTTTGCAGTTGTTAGGTGTAAGAGTGTTAGGCCTCTTTTTTTGTCTTATTTGAGTGTTTGATTCGATGACAGAGTTCGGCATATAAATATGCACAAATGCAAGCATTGTTTGGATTCTGCAGTTCAGTAACTGAGGTTGATATGACATTGGTTCTGCCGTGGGGATGATATCAAATGAACCATTTGGTACTTGTCCTGTAGATTAGCTTTACTCCAGCAGGATGTTTGATAGATAGATAATCTTTATTGTTATTTTAACATGCGAACATGTACAACAAAATTAAAATGCCAACCAGTCAGTGCACCATTCACACAATTCTAAAAGCTAACGATACGTAAGCATACACACACCACCGTAAAATAAGCATAAACACACAACCATACATTCTTCTGTCGATTTCACAATCCATTTGGTATGTAGCGCACCTGCGCTCATTTGGTGGCTACATTAAGTGTAGTTATTGCTGTGGGATAAAAACTGTTTTTTAGTCTGTTTGTCCTTGTCCTCATTGATCTGTGCCGTCTGCCTGACGGCAACAGTTCAAACAGGGAGTGGCCGGGGTAGGAAATGTCCTTTATAATGTTCTGGGATTTCTTGAGACAGTGGGAACTTTGTAGATCCTCCAAAGTGAGGAGAGGGCAGCCGACAATCTTCTGGGCGTTGTCAATAGCCCTCTGGAGCGCTTTCCTCTGCGCCGACGTGCAGCTGGTGTACCACACGCATACACAGTATGTTAGGATGCTCTCTGTGGAGCACCGATAAAAAGGCAGCAGGAGTCTCTTGGTGTTGTCGTTCTTCCTGAGCACCCTCAGGAAGTGCAGTCTCTGCTGGACCATTTTCAGCAGCGCAGAGGTGTTCACGCTCCATGTTAGGTCCTCCTCAATGTGGATTCCCAGGAAGCGGAAATCCGCCACCCTCTCCACACAGTCCCCTCTGATGATTAGTGGTGTAATGTCCGTTTTCTGCTTCCGGTAGTCTATTATGAGCTCCTTTGTCTTTGAGATGTGGAGAGAATAACCTACTCCTCAACATCACATTGTCAGCTGATCCACCTCATCCCTGTAAGCGTACTCATCCCCCCCCCCAGAGATGAGCCCCACCACCGTGGTGTCATCTGCGAATTTGACAATGGTGTTGATGTGGTGGGCGGGGGTGCAGTCATATGTGTAGATGGTGTAGAGCAGGGGGCTCAGCACGCAGCCCTGTGGAGAGCCGGTACTGAGGCTGAGGGCTGTAGATGTGTGATGGCCCATTCTGACTCTCTGGCTGCGACCCGACAGGAAGCTATTTATCCAGGTAGTGTGGTGCAATGTTATGGTGAGAAAGGTTGAGAAAAGTAATGGGGTGATATTGCAGCTCTGCCCTGTGATTGAGAATGTTGTGGATTCTTTGATTGAGATCATGACATTTTTTTTTAGTTTGGAGATACAGTGTGCAAACATGCTCTTCGGCCCACCGAGACCACACCGACTAGCGATCCCCGAACACTAACACTGCCCGACACACATGAGTGACAATCTACATTTATACCATGCCAATTAACCTACACACCTGATTATGCTTGTAACCTTGCTGAGGCAACGTGAGGTTCAATGGAAGGGAGGTTGGATTGTGTAGGAAGGAACTGCAGATGCCGGTTTACATTGAAAGTAGATACAAAACGCTGGAGTAACTTGGCGATAGGCAGCATATCTGGAGAGAAGGAATGGGTGACGTTTCGGGCTGAGGCTCTTCTTCATATTGTTCAGAATTTGGATTATACAATTTCTTGTGGTCTTGGATGGAGCTGTTCCCAAACCATGCTGTGATGCATCCTGATAAAATGTTTTCAATGCCGCATCTGTAGAAGTTGGTGAGAGTAGTTTGGGACATGCCAAACTTTCTACGGACGTAGAGGCGTTGGTGTGCTTTCTTGGCCATTGCTTCAGTATGGGTGGTCCAGGAGAAGATGTTGGTGATATTTACTCCTAGGTATTGGAAGCTTTTAACCATTTCTACACATACGCCGTCAATGCAAACTGTATGTGTACCTCTTCCATTCTTGAAGTCAATCACTATCTCCTTTGGTACACAAATGCTGGAAAAACTCAGCGGGTGCAGCAGCATCTATGGAGCATAGGGAATAGGCAACGTTTCGGGCCGAAACCCTGAAGAAGGGTTTTCCAGCATCTGTAGTTCCTTCTTAAACACTATCTCCTTTGTCTTGCTGTCATTGAGAGAATGGTTGTTGTCTCAACGCTAGTTCACGAGGTTCTCAATCGCCTTCTTGTATTCCGTCTTATCATTATTTGATATCCGGCCCACAATGGTGGTGTCATCTGCAAACTTGTAAAATTAATTTGAATTGTCCATGGCAGTCGTGGTTGTACAAGGAGTAAAGAAGGGGGCTGAGAACACAATGCTAACTCTCATGCTAGCTCTCTTAATGTGGGATGGCATGAACAATATGTTTGCAGTTCAACGTCACATGCTGAACGGATGTAAAGTCATAGTTCATGTGTCTCTTCATGGGACAACTTCCAACAGTCAGAATTTGTACTCCTACAGCCAAAAGAATGTTATCAAATAAGCTTGCAATCATTTGTTGGGACAGTATGATAATATTGAGCATTTGCTTAATTTTTTGTCTTTTGAAAATAATATTTGTATGTGAGCCTTTGTCTCTTTTATACATATCTCAAAAGCAAAATTTTGCAGATTCTGGAAATGTGAAGTTTGAAAAACAAAATACAGGAATAGTCGGGTGGTGTCAGTGGAAACCTTTAATCATATTTGGTCTGAAGAAGGGTTTCGGCCCGAAACGTTGCCTATCTCCTTCGCTCCTTAGATGCTGCTGCACCCGCTGAGTTTCTCCAGCCTTTTGTGTGCCCTCAATCATATTTGATTGTTGGCCTGAAATGTATTGTGATATTTAATGATGGGTACATTTTCCTTGATAGTGTTTTAAATTTTCATTTAAATGGTTGAGTTTTCTGGCTTTTTAAAAAACTTTAAACTGTTTTAAAAGTGCGGAAATATAGGTGGGAATGCGATGGGAAGATGTTTATCGCCTCGACGGGAAAAATGTGAGTAGAATGTGTGAAAATGGGAAGGCTGTGGTCCAGCGTTTGGAATAGGAAAATAGAAATTGGCACACACACAAACACACAGGCAGCCACAAACAAGACGAATGGTTTAAATAATAGTGTAGATGGAAATACACATGAGATTTGATATCTGTTAACCTGTTGTAATCTTTTTTCAGATGAGCATGACGCTGTACAGAAGAAAACGTTCACAAAATGGATTAATATGCGCTTTGTAAAGGTAAGGTTGGCATGAATCTTCGAGGACTGAACATTGCTATCTGGAACATCTCCAGCTGCTATTAAGGCAAACATGAAGTTTCAGAAGTATTTTGTGTTGTGCAAAGAGATTTGAGTGAGAAATATCAGCATCAGTTTTCTAGGTGTGAGCAGCTTATTGTTTGAGGGCACAAATCTCCTCAACAGTGTTGTCTGAATTTTAACAAGTAGTTCGGTTGTAGTATACTCTGATCTGTTTTCTGTTGTTTTTGGAAATATAATTCCACATTTGTTTACACAGATGCATTTTAATGCAGTTGTTACTAAGGGCCATCGAGTGCTGGGAATTGGCACATGCTATTCCCTCTTGCATAAGTTTTTCCATGAAAGAGCCACTTCCTGCCCTATTCTTCTGAAGGCATTTGGCAAGCTACCTGTTTGGTGTCTTTGTGAGTGCTGTTATTGTAAAGCAATGTGGTATAATGAGCTATTGCCTCCATTTCCTTGGCAGCTTTCAGGTTTCTTGCACTTTGCGAACTTATAAAATTTGATGTAAAAGTTCCAACAGATTGTGTAGTTGCTTAGAAAAGTGCATTGTAGTGTCTTTAATAGTGTTTATAATGGTCGTTGTAACTTTGAGAATTGAGCGCTAGAATGGTGTGATTTGTGTCGTGTGATATATTCATTATTTTACCAGTCTCGTGAATATGTGTGAGTATGCGCAGTGTACTTTGGTAAAATAAAGAAGACTCACACTGGCAACAGCGTGTACTGAAAACCTGTGCTTGTTTTCAATCTACATGCGACTGCCCTAATATCTTACATGCATCACAGGAAGACGCCCCTTGACCAACTCTTACCTGCCTGCACATAACCCACATCCCTTCATTCCCTGTATATCTATGTGCGCATCTAAAAGTCTCTTAAACTCCATGAACATGTCTGCCTCCACCACCACTTCTGGCTGTGCGTTCCAGGCACTCAACGCCATCTGTATATCTCCTTTAAACTATGCCCCTCTCACCTTAAAGCTATGCCTCTGGTATTCGATATTTCCACCCTGGGAGAAAAATAAATCGTGGGTCTGGCTCTGAGGCACAGCAGGGTAGGGTCAAGATTGTGATGGGGGCTCAATTATTAGGGGAACAGACAGGAGATTTTGAGGCAGCAAATGGGACTTCAGGATGTTGTGCCTCGGGGATAGTGGTCGCAATAGTAATTTTAGGATTGGTTTGAATAGGGACAGATCTTAACGTTGGGGGAAGGTACTTAATTGGGGCATTGTCTTTCGGCAGGTGCTAAGGAAGGCAGATTGGGAGCAGTTGTTATTGGGTAAGTTCACGGATGACGTGGGAGTCGTTTAAAGGCCAGTTGATGAAAGTGCTGGAACGTTCCAGTGAGGAGGAGGGATAAGGACAGCAAGGGAACAATGGATAATCAAGGAGTGAGAAAATCAGGTTTAACAAGATAGACAAATAAAGCTGGAGTAACTCAGCGGGACAGCCAGCATCTCTGGAGAAGGAATGGGTATGGGCGACCCTTCTTCAGACTGGATTAGATTTGAGTCTGAAGAAGGGTCTCGACCTGAAACGTCACCCATTCCTTCTCTCCAGAGATGCCCCGCTGAGTTACTCCAGATCTTTGGTTTAAATCAGCATCTGCAGTTCCTTCCTACATATCAGGTGACTTTAGACAGGGCTTATGAAAAATATAAAGTGAATATGAGAAATACTCGTGGGGCAATTAGAAGGGGCCATGAAATGTTGTTGGCAAATCGGATTAAGGAAAATCCCAAGGCTTTTTATATGTGCTTTGAGTACTAAATGAGTACTTTGTATCAGTTTTCACCGAGGAGAAGGACTTGGAGCAGGGGTCGGCAAGCTCGTTCTGCGTAGGGGCCAGGATACATGTCTGTGAGCAGATAGCGGGCAACATCTATCACGAGTACTCATGGATCCCGCCCCGGATGGCAGGCATCAAATCACGTGTTCACATAGATCCCGCCCTTCGAGGATGCTACTTGGAGCCCTGGCCCCATGCTACTCACTCGGCCCCGGCCTATTGCTAACCTCGATCCCGACAGTGAAGCCCAGACACAGAAGGTGCCCGGCCGTGCCACCGGCTTTGCTCAGGATGCGGTACGACCAGAGCTCGCCGCACATGGCGCTCGCTGGTTCCGTCGTTGTGGCCGCCAGCGCAGGTCTCCGTTCGTCACCGTGCCTGGGCACCGCGGCCTCTGGCCCGGGAGGTACCGGAGATGAAGGAAGTCTGCGGGCCGGATGATCGCGGGGAAAAAAATACGCCTGTGGGCCGGATGATTTCGGGTTACGGGCCGCATTTGGCCCGGGGGCCGTAGGTTGCCGACCCCTGAATTGGAGGGTAACGAGAATGCAAATAAGCTAAGGCAGTTTAAGATTGAGAGGGAGATGGTGCTGAGGCTCTTGGAGAAGTTTAAGCCAAATAAGTCCCCAGGGCCTGATGGGGGTCTATCCCAGGTTATTGAGTGAGGCAAGGGAGGAGATTGTGGGGGCCTTGACAAGGATCTTTGTTTCTTCTCTAGCCACAGGCAAGGTCCCAGAGGACTGGAGGGTGACCAATGTTATTCCTTTGTTTAAGAAAGGAAGTGGAGAGAATCCGGGGAACTATAAGTCGATAAACCTCACGTTAATGGTAGGGAAACGAAGGGAGAGAATGTTTCGAGATAGGATTTACTCCCATTTGGAAGAGAATGAGTTAAATAGGGATAACCAGCATGACTTTGTAAGTGGCAGAACATGTCTCACTAACTGGATTGAGTTTTTTGGGGAGGTGACAAAGGAGATTGATGAAGATGGGGCAGTGGATGTAGTACACATGGATTTTAGTTCTGCTTTTTCCAAGGGCCGTCATGGTAGGCTTACCCATTTGGATTTACTGGATTTACAATGCTTTGGTCGTATCGCTTCGGAGCTGGCATATTAATAGAAGACAAGAGGGTTGTGCTAGAAGGTAAATATTCCAGCTGGTGGTCTGTGACCAGTGGAGTTCCGCAGGGATCTGTGCAGAGAACTTCGCTGTTTGTGAGAGGATGAAGATGAAATCAGATGTGTCGGTGTTACAGTTGATCAAAAATGACTGCAGAGGCATGAGGAGGAACTGGCTAAAGTTGATTGGTAAGGGACCCTAGCAGGAATGATGTTGGAACAGCCATGGTAGGAATTTCTAGGAATAATTCGGAAGACAGAGGACCTTTTCATTCTAAAGAGGAAGAAAGATTCTAAGTGGGCAATGTGGTGACCATGGCTGACGAGGGAAGTCAAAGACAGCTTAAAAGTAAAAGAGAAGGCTCATCACATTGGCTTTCAAAAAATAACAGAAGGTAACTAAAAAGGCATTACGGGTAGAAAAGGTGAAATAATGATAGTATGCTGAGCCAATAATATAAATAATATAATAGCTAAAGTTTCTTTAGATATATAAAGAGTAAGAAAGAGACAAGAATGGACTTTGGATCGCTGGAAAGTGATACTGGACCTAGTACTTTCAGAGGGCCTTTGATAAGGTGTTACACGTGAGGCTGCCAATGTAGATGAGAGCCCATGATATCAGCGGGAAGATACCAGCATGGATAGCAGGTCGGCTGAATGGCAATAATGGTGACTTTTTATGGTTTTCTCATTGGCTATATTTAAGAGGGAGTTAGATGTGGCCCTTGTGGCTAAGGGGATCAGAGGATATGGAGAGAAGGCAGGTACGGGATACAGAGTTGGAAGATCAGCCATGATCATATTGAATGGCAGTGCAGGCTCGAAGGGCCGAATGGCCTACTCCTGCACCTAATTTCTATGTTTCTATGGTTGGCTGCCAGTGACTAATGGCATTCTGCAGGGGCCAGTGCCTGGGTTGCTACTCTTCATGAAGTATATTAATGATTTAGATGAAGAAATTGAAGGCTTTATGGCCAAGTTTGCAAATAATACGAAGATGAGTGGAGGGGCAGCTAGTGTAGAAAAAGCAGGGACTCTGTAGAAGGACTTGGACAGGTTGGGAGTGTGGGCAAAGAAGTTGCAGAAGGAATACAGTGTAGCAAAGTGTGGAGTCATGCATATTGGTGGTAGGAATAAATGCATAGACTATTTTCTAAATGGGGAGAGGTCAGAGACCGGAGGTGCAAAGGAATTTGAGAATGCTGGTGCAGTTGATTTGCAAGTCAAATCGGTAGTAAGAAAGGCAAATGCAATTCTATCATTAATTTTGATGGGACTAGAATATAAAAACAGGGATGTTATGCTGACACAGGTCAGACGGCTTTTGGAGTATTGTGAGCAATGTTGGGCCCATATCTCAGGAAGGATGTGCTGGCGTTGGAGAGGGTTCAGAGTAGATTCATGAGAGTGATCCCAGGAGCGATTGGGTTAATAATATATGAAGCATTTATTGCTAGAAGCATTGAATATAAGAGTTAGGAGGTCATGGTGCAGTGCTACAGGATTTTGGTTTTGGCTGCCTTTGCTGTGTTATATGCATTTCTGGTTGCCCCATTACAGGAAAGATTTGGTCCATCCAGTTTACTCCATCATTCAATTGAAGATGTTGCCAGGAATCTAGGTCCTGAGCTACAGGGAAAGGTTGAGCAGGCTGTGACCCTATTCCGAGGAGCTCAGGACGACGAGGAGTGATCTTATAGATGTGTACAAAGTCATGATAGGAATTGAGTGGGCATACGCACGGAGTCTCTCTCCCAGAGTAGGGGAATCAAGAACCAGAGGACATAGGTTTAAGGTGAGAAGAGAAAGATTTAATAGGAACCCGAGGGGTGACGTTTTCACACAAATGGTGGTGGATGTATGGAACGAGCTGCTGGAGGAGATAGTTGAGGCAGGTACTATCACAACGTTTAAGAAACATTTAGACAGGTACATGGATAGGACAGGTTTGGAGGGATGTGGCCAAGCTTAGACAGGTGGGACTAGTATAGATGGAACAGTTGGGCTGAAGGGCCTGTTTCCATGCTGTATGACTCCATGACAATCTCTGGAAAGATGAGTAGTGATTTGGAAACAGTGAATATCTACATGCTTGATTATGAGTTTCATTTCAAGATTCAGTGCAAATACAGGCCCTTCGACCCACCGAGTCCACGCTGACCAGGAATCCTCGCACGCTTACACTGTCCTACACACACTAGGGACAATTCAAATTATACCAAGCCAGTTAACCTACAAACATGTTTATCTTTGGAATGGGCTCTTGTGCTTGTAAGAAGCAGTTCCACGGCAATATTTTATAGTTATTTTATCGATTATGATAAAACAGTGTATTAGTTGTAAATTTTGGGTGAGTTAAAAGCTTTGTTCATCAGTTTTGTTTCCGAGTTTAGAAGAAGAGTTAACTATAAGGCTTGTGCAGTGAATTGCTCACATCATATATATAAATGAACTTGCATTTTTTCCCAGGACAAAGCTGTGATGATTTGATGTGCAGAATGTTTTTCACATTTGGCCCTGTTTAATTGTGTGTTTCTGCTGCAGAATGGAAAACCACCGATAAAGGAATTATTTGATGACCTTCAAGATGGCCGAAAACTCTTGGATCTTCTGGAAGGGCTCACAGGACATGTGTTTGTGAGGAATTTTTATTTTACTAACTACACAAAATTCAACTGCACTCTATGTTCTTACCATACAAAATAGGACCGGTTTGCAATGATGCCATATATTCTTAGGCTGTTAAATGTGGGCACAGAGGTGCATTGCTTAATGTGATTCTTTGATCAGGCTGCAGGGCTTTATAAGCTAATACCTTCTGCTTTAGAAAGTTTTTGATCGAGACAATCTAGTTTTGCAGATTAGAATCTCTAAGGGTAATATGGAGACAGCAATTTTTTTCTCCAGCTTTGTTTGTCAGTTATCTTAACTGTTGAGATTAAAGTTGAAAGGGATGAGAATGTTTAAGCTGAAGAAGAATGTGTTTAGGTTTAAAATGTTATTTCTGCTGAGGAGTTTAATTTTTTTTCTGCATTTGTTTCAAAGTCATTTTGTGGCAGCAGTAATGATAATCTAATTAACTGGGCTCACAATTCACCAAATCTGCATGTCGTTCCCATCTTGTGTTAGAAATGAGCGTGTTGGGACCACATTGTGTGTTTTAACGATTGGGAACAGATAATAAGCATCAAGAAATAATAAAACTATTGACAAAACTGCCTGATCAATGATCTTATAGAGATGTATAAAATCATGAGAGGAATAGATTGGGTAGATGCACAGAGTATTTTGCCCAGAGTGGGGGGATCGAGGACCAGAGGACATGGGTTCAAGGTGAAGGGGAAAAGATTTAATAGGAATCTGAGGGATAGCTTTTTCCACACAAAGGGATGTGGGTGTACGGAACAAGCTGCCAGAGGAGGTAGTTGAGACTGGGACTATCCCAACATTTAAGAAACGGACAGATTTCATGGATAGGACAAGTTTGGAGGGATATTGACCAAATACAGGCAGGTGGGTCTAGTGTAGATGGGACATGTTGGCTGGTGTGGGCAAGTTGGGCCGAAGGGCCTTTTTCCACACTGTCAGTCTATGACTTTGAAATTTAACTATATGCGGCAAAAACATGGTTGATTCTCGTGCATGGGCCAATATAATGCAGACATTTACTGAAATGGGAATTGGGATGTTTGACCAGGGAGAAGGTAGGTCCTCTCAAGGATAAAGGAGAAAATCTATGCTTGGAGCACGTAGGTGAGGTATTGTAATTTAGTTTAATTTATTATTGTGAAGTGTACCGAGGTACAGTGAAAAGCTTTTGTTGTGTGCTAACCAGTCAATGAAAGACTACATGATTACAATCAAGCCGTCCACAGTGCACAGATACATGATAAAGGGAGTAGCATTTAGTGCAGGATAAAGTCTGTTAAGATCCTTTAAGGGCCTGTCCCACTTGCGTGCATTTGACGCGACCAAACGGAAGCGGAGTTCACGTAAAGTTTGCGCTAAGTACGCGCTAAGTTCTGGAGTGACGTCATTTGCGTCATGCTTACCAATCAGCCGGGCAGGAGGCGAGCCGACTGAATTTGGGCGTCGGGCGGTGACGTCATCACACAACGTCACGCCGGGCGGTGACGTCTTCTCGCAACGCGCTAGGCGTACGCCATCAAGACATTGCGTGCGACCGTAATGCGCCTGCGTGCCGACAGGCCGTTGGCACGTGAAGATTTCGGCCACTGCAAGAATGTCGGGACCAGCCCCGCTCAACGCGCTTCTAAGTGGGAGCAGCCCCGCTCTGCCATGCGTTGCCCGTACGCCTCATGCGACCATGAGGTCGCGTAATTTGTGAGCCAAAGTTGCGTAAGTGGGACAGGCCCTTTAGACTGACTACAAAGAGAGCTCAAAGGTCTCCAATGTGGTAGGTTGGAGGTCAGGACTGTACTCTACCTGGTGAGAGGACGGTTCAATTGTCTGATAACAGCTGAGAGGAAACTGTCTTAAGCTGTGATAAACAGCTGAGAGGAATCTGGAAGTAGGCTTTTTCTAACTTCAGTACATCTTGCCTGATGGGAGAGGGGAGAAGAGCGAGTGACTGGGGGTGAGACTTGTCCTTGATTATGCTGATTGTCCTGCCGCGGCAGCGTGACTTGCAGATGGAAGTGTATTCACCGAGGAGAAGGACTTGAAGGACAGTGAGATCAATGTGGAGAATACAAATATGCTCGGATGGTTTTAAATAGAGAAGGTGGTGGTGCTGAGGCTCTTGAAGAATATTAAGTTCCCAGAGCCCGATGGGATGTGTCCCAGGCTATTGAGGGAGGCAAGAGGCTTTGGCTTTGATTGCAAGGCTTTGTGTTTTGTTTCTTCTCCAGCCACAGGCGAGATCCTGGAGGACTGGGAAGTGGCCAATGTTGTTTCTTTGTTTAAGAAAGGAAGTAGAGAGAACTATAGGTCGGTGAACCTTGCGTCAATTATACGGAAACTGTTGGAGAGAATTCTTCAAGATAGGATTTACTCACATTTGTAAGAGAATGGGCTAATTAGGAATAGGTTTGTATGCTGCAGGTCATTTTAGCACAAACTTGATTGAGTCTTTTGAGGATGTTTCGAAGGAGGTGAGTGAAGGTCGGGCAGTGGATGTTGTATATATGGATTTTAGCAAGGCTTTTGATAAGATCCCTCATGGTAGGGTGATCCCGAAGATTAAGATGTGCGGATTTCTTGATAACTTGGTCGTATTGATTCAGTTCTAGCTTATTCATAAAAGACAGAGGATTTATATTCTGGCTGGAGGTATGTGACCAGTGTAGTTCTGTGGCGAATTCTGTTGGGACCTCTGCCGTTTGTGATATGTATGAATGACCTAGATTGAACTGCAGATGCTGGAACAATCGAAGGTAGACAAAAATGCTGGAGAAACGCAGCGGGTGAGCTAGCATCTGTGGAGTTGAAGATACTGTGGTCGGTACTGAAGAAGACCGGAACCGTCACCCATTCCTTCACTCCATAGATGCTGCCTCACCGGCTGAGTTTATCCAGCATTTTTGCCTACCTTAGATGAAAATGTTGGTAAGTCAGTTTGCCGATGACGTCAAATTTGGAGTGGGATTTGGATCACCTGCAGAAAAGGGCGGAGATATGGTAGATGAAGTTTAATCCGAGTAAGTGTGAGCAGTTGCACTTTGGGGGGTTGAATGTAAGGGGAGAGTATACAGTTATGGCAAGATGCTTAACAGCATTGTTGTGCCGAGGGATCTTGGAGCCCAGGTTCATACCTCAGTGAAGGTGGCAGCACCAGAAGATGGTAGGGTGGTTAAGAAAGCGTATGGTCTGCTTGCCATCATTGCTCGGGGCATTGAATATAAGAGTCAGGAAGTCATGAAGGTTGGTTAAGGTGGTTCAATCTTTGGGTGTTAATGGCGGAGTAGCAAGATGGATTCAACAGTGGCTAAATGGGAGATGTCAGAGAGTAATGGTGGATGGCTGTTTGTCAGGTTGGAAGCCGGTGACCAGTGGGGTGCCTCAGGGATCTGTGTTGGGTCCACTGTTGTTTGTCATGTACATCAATGATCTGGATGATGGGGTGGAAAATTGAATAAGTATGCAGATGATACTAAGATAGGTGGTGTTGTGGATAATGAAGTAGATTTTCAAAGTCTACAGAGAGATTTTGGCCATTTGGAAAAGTGGGCTGAAAGATGGCAGATGGAGTTTAATGCTGATAAGTGTGAAGTGCTATATCTTGTCAGGACAAATCAAAATTGGACGTACATGGTAAATGGTAGTGAATTGAGGAATGCTGTGGAACAGAAGGATCTAGGAATAACTGCATAGTTCCCTGAAGGTGGAAT
Organism: Raja brachyura; assembly: GCA_963514005.1. Next base: position 26,976,918 of record OY740788.1, read on the forward strand.
CGCATGTAGATAGGGTGGTAAAGAAAGCTTTTGGTGTGCTGGCCTTTATAAATCAGAGCATTGAATATAGGAGTAGGGAAGTAATGTTAAAATTGTACAAGGCATTGGTAAGACCAATTCTGGAGTATGGTGTACAATTTTGGTCGCCTAATTATAGGAAGGATGTTAACAAAATATAGAGAGTACAGAGGAGATTTACTAGAATGTTGCCTGGGTTCCAGCAACTAAGTTACAGAGAAAGGTTGAACAAGTTAGGTCTTTATTCTTTGGAGCACAGAAGGTTAAGGGGGGACTTGATTGAGGTCTTTAAAATGATGAAAGGGATAGACAGAGTTGACGTGGATAAGCTTTTCCCATTGAGGGTAGGGAAGATTCAAACAAGAGGGCATGACATGAGAATTAAGAGACAGAAGTTTAGGGGTAACATGAGGGGGAACTTCTTTACTCGGAGAGTGGTGGCTGTGTGGAATGAGCTTCCAGCAGAAGTGGTGGAGGCAGGATCGATTTTAACATTTAAAAGTAAAGTGGAGTAAAGTCTGAGTGCAGGTAGATGGGACTAGGGGAAAATAAATGGTCGGCACGTACTGGAAGGGCCGAGAACCTGTTTCTGTGCTGTAATTGTTAGATGGTTATATGATGCAGTTTTCTTGGACTTTGATTAGACCTGTATTTTGGAGTGTTGTTTGCATTTCTGGTCGCCTTATTACAGGAAAGATGTGGAGGCTTTGGAGAGGGTGCAGTGGAGGTTCACCTAAATGCTGTCCGGATTACAGGGTTTCTGCTACGGGGAGAAGTTGGATGGACTTGGATTGTTTTCTCTGGAATGCCAGAGGTTGAGGGGACACTTGATAGAAGTGTATAAAATGATCAGAGGCAGAGATAGGTTAGACAGGCAGAGCCTTTTCCCCAATGGTAGAAATGTCCAAGACGAGAGGGCATAGCTATAAAGTGAGTGGGGGGAAGTTTGTGCAGGACAGGTTTTTACACAGAGAGTGGTGGGGACCTGGAACGCATTGCCATGGAGGTAGATACGATAGTGGTGTTTTAGAGCCTTTTTGATAGGCACATGGACGTACAGGCAATAGAGGGATATGGATCATGACAGGAAGATGAGATCTGTTTAACATGGTATCATGTTCGGTACAAACATTGTGGGCCGAAGAGCCCGTTCCCGTGCTGTAGTGTTCTATGTTGTAATACATGGCATTAGCTCCAGGAAGTACATGTGAAAGAGTTGATTCACCCTATCAATTCCCCTCATGATTTTATACACCTCTGCAAGATGACACCTCAGCCTCCTGTATTGCAAGGTCCTAGCCTGCTCAACCTCTCCTTAAAGCTCACGCCCTCAAGTCCTGGCAACATCCTCATCACTTGAAAATCTATGCATTTCTGGAGAGGAGAGCAGATTTTCAATGCAAGGTCATGGAAACATCACTGGCTATATTTTCGAAGTTGGGATTACTTTATGCTGGAAGAAAGGACACCGCGTTGGAGTAGGCAGCAAGTGAGGCAGCATCCCTGGAGGGCATGAATAGACTTTAGAGATACAGTGTGGAAACTGGCCCTTCGGCTCGCGGAGTCCGCATCGTCCAGCAATCACCCTGCACACGAGCACTAGCCTACACACCGGGCGGGGCCAACTTACAGAAGCCAATTACAAACCTGAACGTCTTTGGAGTGTGGGAGGAAACTGGTGCAGCTGGAGTAAAGTCATGCAGACACAGGAAGAACATGCAAACTCCGTACAGACAGCACCCATAGTCAGGATCAAACCTGGGTCTCTGGCACTGTACAGCAGCGCCACTTTGCTACCCAAGTAGGTGACATAGAAACATAGAAAATAGGTGCAGGAGGACGCCATTCTGCCCTTCGAGTCAGCATCACCATTCATTGTGATCATGGCTGATCATCCCCAATCAATAACTCGTGCCTGCCTTTTCCCCATCTCTTGATTCCACTCTATCTACCTCTCTCTTAAATCCATCTAGTGATTTGCACTCCACTGCCCTCTGTGGCAGGGAATCCAACAAATTCACAACTCTCTGGGTGAAATTCTCACCTCAGTCTCAAATGGCATTCCCTTTATTCTAAGACTGTGGCCCCTGGTTCTGGACTCGCCCAACATTGGGAACATGTTTTCCTGCATCTAGCTTGTCCAGTCCTTTTATAATGTTATATGTTTCTATAGGTTTTATGTCGGACCCTTGCTCAGACTGATTTTTGGGGGGTGGGTGAGGGGGCAACAGAAAGCTGGAAGAGAGGAGGAGCAGGGGAAAATGTGGAATGTAATATTTGAACACAGGCGAGGAGGGTTTCTGATAGGCAGGTGGTTGGACAAAGGCCAGAGATGATAAACAGAAGGTGTGAGACAAAAGGATAGAAGAGTGACGAATTGTAAAGCAAGAGGAAGGAATGGGAGGGGAGAAATAAGTGAGAGTCCAGCTGGGGGAGACGGGTGTGTGGGGGAGAAAGGAGGAATGTGGGGAAGAGGGGAGGGAAGGAGTGGGTTGTTAGAGGTGATTTAACATTAGAGAATTCGGTGTTCATTCCATTGGGTTATAAGCTACCTAAGCAGAACTTGAGGTACTGTTCATAGACACACAAAGCGGGACAGGCAGCATCTCTGGAGAGAAGGAATGGGTGATGTTTTGGGTCGAGACCCTTCTTCAGACTCTTCCTCAGTTTGCATGTGGCCACCCTCTGGCAATGGAGGAGTCCCAAGACAGGGCTCGAATTAGCGGTTGCCCGGGTGCCAATGACCACCCAAAGTGCCGCCGGGTAACCTAAACGCCAACTCATTTTGCCCGGCTTGGCAAGCAAATACTGGTTTATACCGACAGACACAAAAAACTGGAGTAACTCCGCGGGTCAGGCAGCAAGAGGGAGGGAGGGAGGGGGAGGCCTCCTTCCGCCGACTGAAGCAGCTGCACCAAAGATCCTATAGCTATTGGATCTTTGAGCTGCACCGCTCGGCCCCGCACCTACCTGTCGGCTGGCGGAGGAGGAGAAGCGGTGGCGAGGAGTTCCCAACCGCCTCCCCGTTTGGCGGCGGCACTTTGGCGTTGGACAGGGATGGTCAAGGCAGCGGAGCGATGTTGTCCGAGGAGCGTTGACCTTCCTTCCTCCCCACCTCCTCTGCTCTGCCCTCTGCCCTCTGCCCTCTGCCCTCTGCCCTCTGCCCTCTGCCCTCTGCCCTCTGCCCTCTGCCCTCTGCCCTCTGCCCTCTGCCCTCTGCCCTCTGCCCTCTGCTCTCTCTCGCTCTCTCTCGCTCTCTCTCGCTCTCTCGCTCGCTCTCTTTCTTTTTTCCCCCCCACTTATCCTGGGACCCCCTCCTCTCCACCCCGCACTGATCCCCATTCCCTCCGCTATTCAATCCTCACTGACATCCCCTGTGCTCCCCTACCCATCAACCCCCCCCCCCCCCCCCCCCAATCTATTCATCACCCTACCCACCTCGCATTGATTCTCCTGCCACCCCCCATCCATCCTACACTGGTCCCCCAATTCATCCTGTACTGACGGCCCTTCCCATCCATCCTGCATTTCTCCCCCCCCCCCACCCAATTCATACTGCACTGATCCTCCCATTCATCCTGTACTGACCCACCTACCATTTACCCTGCACCAAATTCCCCCATCCGTCCTGTGGTGATCTACCCATTCATCTTTTACTGATCCCCTCATGCACCCCGTACTGATCCCCTATTCATTCTATACTGACCCCCTCATTCATCCTGTAGTGATCCTCCATTCATCCTGCACAGACCCTCCGATCCACACTGTCCTGACCCCACCCCCCATTCATCCTGTGCTGATCCCCCCCCCCCCCCATCCATCCTGTACTGATCCCCCCCCATTCAAGAAGAATGGGGGGAACAGTCTGAAGAAACGTTGCCTATTTCCTTAGCTCTATAGATGCTGCCTCACCCGCTGAATTTCTCCAGCATTTTAGTCTACCCCCATTCATCCTGTACTGATCCCCCCCCCCATTCGTCCACTACTGACCACCCCCCCCCCATCCATCCCGTACTGATCCCCCATTCAACACCACTGACATCCCTCGTGCTCTCCCTCACAATTTTACATACTCCATCCAACACGTATTACTTCACCTGCCTCAATCCATCTATTCTGCACGATTGCCTTCTCATCGCACCCCCCCCCCCAGCCATTAATCCACCCCACACTGATCCACACACCCCCTGACCCTATTGTGCTTCATGGTCTGCAGAGCGAACATTGACTATGTTTGATAACGGAATGTAATCAAATGTGTTTTAATTCCCAATGTTATTATTTGTTTTGACACCTTTAAACATATTACTAAAAGAACATTTGCTGCAGTTATGTCCTTTGGCCATCTCTTGTCAGTTAGTGTAATGTTTAACCTGTCAGATGGGTATAGTTGGTTTTAACAGCTATTATCATAAAATGCCTTTAGAAATGTCCTTACAACCTGTATAGTTTTTTATGGATAAATTACGTGGGAAGCCAGAGTGTTTCTGTGCCAATAGCAATAACGACCCATGCTATGGCCATGTCATGGTAATTTTCGGTCCTTCACAGAAAACATGCTTGCATCAATCCGTAGTGTGCATGATCCAGGATTTATTGATACAGGTTGATCATTTGCTGAATAATCCAACCACATTTTTGTTTGGAAGTCAAAAGAACTAATAGAAATTGCATTAATTGCAATATGTAAAAAGAGTTGAGATATTGTATTATAATTTAGCTGCATGTCATTGTGGTATCTATCATGTCTTGATTGGTGAATATGTTTAGTTTGTGAGTTATTTGAAGCAGAAATAATATGTGAATGTAGACAAAAGTGCTGGAGAAACTCAGCGGATGAGGCAGCATTTATGGAGCGAAGGAAATAGGCAACGTTTCGGGCTGAAACCCTTCTTCAGACTGATGGGTTTCGGCCTGAAACGTTGCCTATTTCCTTCGCTCCATAGATGCTGCTGCACATGCTGAGTTTCTCCAGTACTTTTGTCTGCCTTCGATTTTCCAGCATCTGCAGTTCCTTCTTGAACATAATATGTGAATGCTTCATTAAGCATAATTCTGAGTGGTAACTACACACTTCGTCCGAGCACATTATCACACACGTCATGTAAACCGTATTAAATGACCACCTAAACTGTCATTTGGCAACCTAACAAGCTGTCAAGGTTGCCCGGCTGGCAACAGGGAAAAAAAGTTAAGCGAGAGCCCTGCAAAACTGAAAGGTCTGAATCGGAAGGGGACTTAAAATAGTTAGCAATCAGGAGATTCAGTAGGCCTTGACAGACTGAGGGCAAGTATTTGGTGAAATGGTTGCCGATTCTAGGCTTGCGTTTGCCAACGTGCAGTAGGCTACATCGGGAACATCAGATGCCGTAAATGAGGTTAGAGATGGTGCACCTGTACCTCTGTCTCAGCTATAAGGACGGCTGTGTCCCTGGATGGAGTCAAGGGAGAAGTTATAGGGTGTTCATCTACGGTTACAGCGGAAAGTACCCAGGGAGGAGGTGGTTTGGGTGGGAAGGGTTGAGTGAACCACGGAGCTGCGGAGGGAGCAGCCTCTGTGGAAGGCGGAATGGGGTAGGGATGGGAAGATGTGATTTGGTGGTGGTATCATGTTGGAGGTGACGGGAATATTGGAGAATAATTTCTTGGACATGGAGGTTGGTGGGGTGAATGGTGGGGATCAGGTGAACTCTATCCTGGTTCCGTCTTGGAAAGGAGGCGGGAGAGCAGAACTACGGGACACAGGAGATGCGGGTGAGGTATCCATCTCTGACAGTGACTGGGAGCCACGTCTACTGAAGAAAGGGGACATCTCGGGTGTCTAAGAATGGAAAGCCTCACCTTGGGAGCAGATACGAAGGAATTGCAAGGGCAGAGTAGAACGAGGTGTAGTCTTGATAATTGTGGGAGTTGGTAGGTTTGTAGTGGACATCAGTTGATTGTCTGCCCTTGTGTTGGAGACTGATGGTATCAGAGATAGGGTAGGGTAGAAGTTAGGCCTAGATGAATTTGAGGGTATTCTATGCTGAATTTGATTGTATTAGAAGAATATTAAGTGACTGTAGCATGGTTGCAGTTTGCACATTTCAACAGTTATATCTATGTTTCTCATTTCCGATACAATAGAGGCTCATTAAGAATTTTTTTTTGCACCTATTTATGAAGGTAATCCAGTTTCTGATTGTTAATTGCTTCATTAGCTCTATTTTAATTATCTTTCTGATCTTCCAACAGACCAAAGAACGTGGTACGACCAGAGTACATGCTCTCAACAATGTCAACAGAGTTCTGCATGTTCTGCAGCAAAATAATGTGAGTTATTGCTTGGAAGAATTCATCCTTGAATTAGTTCAAACGGGGGTGCATTGTGTTGCATGCATTTGTTATATGTTGTATCTAGAGCTGTCTAAATTGATGATCCAGAGCTTAAAGCCCAAGCCACTGAGTTGTTTTGTTTCTTATTTGATGCCTTTGCCAATTGTGGGCTCTAAAGATTTTAAAAAATGGAGCTGCTTGGATAATTTATTGAATCAATTGTAAATTAAGACACAACATTGATTCGTGTCAATGATTTGGGGTATATGATTTAAATGAGTAGAAAGAGTGATTTAACCTCAAGAGTCATACAGCGTAGAAACAAGGCCTTCATGTACAGGAAGGAACTGCAGATGATGGTTTAAACCAAAGATTGACACAAAATGCTGGAGTAACTCAGTGGGGCAGGGGGCATCTCTCGAGAGAGAGAAGGAATGGCTGACGTTTTGTGTCGTGACCCTTCTTCTCGTTAGGGTGGCATGGTAGCGCAGCGGTAGAGTTGCTGCCTTATAGTGAATGTAGGAGACCCGTGTTCGATCCCGACTACGGGTGCTGTCTGTACGGAGTTTGTACGTTCTCCCCGTGACCTGCATGGGTTTTCTCCGAGACCTCGGTTTCCTCCCACACTCCAAAGACGTACAGGTATGTAGGTTCATTGGCTTGGAAAATGTAAAAATTGTCCCTAGTGGGTATAGGATAGTGTTAATGTGCGGGGCGCGCTCGTCGCCGCGGACTCGGTGGGCCGAAAGGGCCTGTTTCCACGCTGTATCTCTAAACTAAACTAAACACCCAGCATTTTGTGTCAACCCTTCAAGTCCATGCAGTTCCCTCTACCTATATTCACTGCTCCATTTACTCACCTCAGGCTCATAGTCTTATATGCTTTAGCATTCAAATACTTCTCTGGATGCCGCTTAAATTTGTGAGAGTCTCTTGTGAAAGACCAGCCGTTGTGAAAGACCACTTCTAACCTTGGCACCACTCGTTTTAAACCTATACCTTCCTGTCTTGGACACCCCCACCAGGGGTAAATGTTTTTTACGTCTGTGCTATCAATGTCCCTCACAATTTTATATACCTACTCCAGGTTATCCCTTGTTGTGATTCCCCAGTTCTGTGTTGCGCACTAGCGGAGACCAGAAATCACCTGGGTTGATTACACCGATGAAAGTCCAAGACCAGGACAGAGTAAACTTTAACATGTCAGCTGTCAGTCTTTAAAATGTTGTGATGAAATAGAAAGGCAAAGTGTGTTTAACAACATAATTGTATATTGATCAAGACAAATGGCACCTCATCAGTGTGTAATAATGATTCACATATCTCAGCCAGGGCTCCTGCAATTTCTTCTCCAGCTTCCCATAGATGGTCAGGCACTCACCCAAGTTCCCGTCTTTGTGTTTTTGTTCACGGTAAAAAAGAGTAGAAAGATTCTGAGTACCTTGCCCATCTCCTGCGCTTCCAAACAGAGATGACAGCTTTGGTTTTTGAGGGGCCCTATTTTCCCTCTTCCTCTTAATGTACATAACATTTCATTGAATTCTCCTTAATCTTATCTGGCAGGGCTAAACCTTGACCCCTTTTTTGCTGTCCTGATTTTAGCCCTTCTGACTTCTTCGATATGCTCCTCAGTCCCCGAAACTCTTCCAGGGATATACGTGATCCAAGCTGGCTATACGAGGCTAATGCCTCTGGTTTCAGGGGATTTGGGGAGAAGGCTGGAACGGGGTACTGATTGGGGATGATCAGCCATGATCACATTGAATGGTGGTGCTGGCTCGAAGGGCCGAATGGCCTACTCCTGCACTTATTGTCCATTGTCTGTTTTATGATCAGAGCCTCAATTTCTCAAAACATCGCCTATTCCTTTTCTCCAGAGATGCTGTCTGACCCACTGGGTTACTCCAGCTTTTTGAGTCCTAACTTCGGTTTAAACCAGCATCTGCAGTTCCTTCCAACAAAATAATTTTAATGCATCAGTTACTTGCAACACCAATGAAGGTTTCAAATTACAAACTGAAAAGGAAATGAGTAATGAATTATGAGCTCGGTATTTCATTAAAAAAACACATAATTGTCACATAGTTGATCATTTCGATAGTTATTTCATTGGTTGTGCATTTATTTTGAAATTTATTAAAGTCATTTGGTTAAGGGCCTGTCCCACTTACTCGACCTTTACAGGCGAATGCCGGCACTCGTCAAAGTTCGCCAAAATGTTCAACATGTTTAAAATTCAGTGGCGACCAGAAAGACGCTACGACTCTTTGGAGACCTCTCACGACCTTAGGAGATCTCTCACGGCCATACAGGCGACCCCTGGCAACATGTCGCGGGTGACTTCTCACGACCATAGGAGACCTCTCACGACCATACAGCCTGTATAATCGTGAGAGGTCTCCTATGGTCGTGAGAGGTCTCCAAAGAGGTGTAGCGTCTTTCTGGTCGCTGCTGAATTTTCAACATGTTGAAAATTTTGGTGACCTATGACAGGTGCCGACAGTCGTCTGTAAAGGTCGCGTAAGTGGGACAGACCCTTTAAGCCTCAAAATAATTGTTTCCTTTTTGGTACTGTTGGACTTTTGACAATGAGGATTGAAAAATAGTAGTTGAAGGAAACTCCCACAGTTTACTCTGCTCTTCCTTTCCACAGCCTTGGATACATTTTGCCTGAAGCTGGTGGTATATCCATTTTCAAAGTTGAAATACTTTTTTTAGTTCAGTTTAGAAATACAGCGCGGGAACAGGCCCTTCGGCTCACCAAGTCCGTGCCGACCAGCGATCTCCGCATATTAACACCACTCTGCACGCACTAGGGACAATGTTACATTTATACCATGTCAATTAACCTACAAACCTGTACGTCTTTGGAGTGTGGGAGGAAACCGAAGATCTCGGAGCTAACTCACGCAGGTCACGGAAGAACATACAAACACCCTGTTTTATTTAGTGTTTATTCCATCCAGTATTTCGCACTTGTTTGCATTATCTAAGACGTTTGGCACAATGCCCTTTTGGAACAATCGGAAAGTATTTATTAAGCACCTAACCCACATTCTCCACTTGCAGCCTTGATCCTTAATCGGCACTACAGTTTCTTTGATTGTCCTCTTGCACTTCGTTACATTAAAAGTGCTCGATTTTCTTAAATTTTACTTCCCAGTATCTGATACCTGCTCTTTGTCTGCTTAATGCATCTTCTAATTTCATTCCCACACTTCCTTTCCTCTCCCAGATGTTTTATTACATGTTCTGTTTAGCTCTTTTTTTAAACATAAACCTCCTAATTTTGTTGTATTCCACCCTGTGTCCAATGCAGTGAGAACTTGTTTACCATGAGTTTCTTGCACCTCCTTCATGAATGCTAACATTCTCTCTAGAAGATAGGCTTCCTGTCCACTTTTGCTAAATCACTTGTCTGGTAAAATTGGTTACAGTCTTCCAGCAGTCCTTCTGAAAGCCAATTTGTTGCTCAGCTACCGCGCTCCTTGGAGATTAATTTAATATGGGTAACGCTGCCTCCTTTTCAGAGATGTCGACTGACGGCATGTACCATGGGGCCTGTGGGATTGTTTGGTCAGACAATTGAGTGGTTGGTGAACGGCATTTGTTTTCTCCTGTTGCCTCGCCCTTCCTGCGGCAGCTGCCTAATTCACTGATACCTGGAGCATCAATGCTTTGACCGTATTTCGGGTCCACAGAATCGTACAGCACCGAAACGGGCCTTTCAGCTGAACTAGTCCATGCCAACCAAGATGCCCTATTTAAGCTAGTCCCATTGCCTATGTACCTTTACAGTGTCTTGTAAATGTTGTTATAGTACCTGTTTACGTGCTGTTTCTCTAAACTAAGATGCTGCCTGACCTGCTGTCACTCCAGTACTTTGTATCTTTATTTTCTATACTCAGTACTCTGACGTATCAAAAGCCACCTTTACCACCCGATCTACCAGAGATGCCGCTTTCCTAGAAAACTCTGCTCTACAAGATCCCCATGTTCCTACCATTCTCTTGATGGCATGCTGTGACTTGACTTCCCAAAATGCCGCAGGTCCCGGTCACGCACTGTACTGTTCTGTGTAGTTTGCACCTCACACATCTGCATGAAGCTCCATTAGGTATTCCGCAGTCCACTTGCACAGCTTACCAAGATTTTGCTGTAATTTTTGCTATCCACCTTCTCTGTGATACCACCCATTGCAAATTTACTCAGCCTCCCTTGCGCATTCTCATTCAAATCGTTCATATAAAACACACACACACGCACGCACACACACACACACACACACACACACACACACACACACACGCACGCACGCACCCGTGGGCGCAACACCAAACCCTGAAGCACACCATTAGGTCTCGGGGCTCCAGGCGGAAAAACAACCTTCCATTATCGCCCATGGCTTCCTTCCAAGAAGCCAAGTCTGTATCCAGTCGGCCAGCTCTCACTGCTGTGACCTAACCTTCCAAACAAAGCAGGTTTCATGTAGAATCTTATCCATTATAAAGCAGGTCCAGAACCTTGCTTTTGTTAACATTCTTGGTCAGTTCTTCAAAATTTGTAAAACACAAGGTCCCACGTACAACACCATGATGATTATCCCTGATCAGTAATCACTCTCTGACTACCCAAATGTATCAACAGTAAACCCTCGTTTTTACAGACTGCTTTATAATGAATTTTGGATATAACGGACTGATCAACTCACTGCTACATATGCCGACCCCGGCTCACGTCAACCCCTCAACTGGGCGTTCTCTGTGCCAGCTGGCGCTGCTGCCACGGCCGCGAACTAAGCTGTCTGGCCCACCGCTGCCATCGCCACTACTACCCCAGCCTTTCCCACGCCGCGCCTGCCGCCATCACCACTGCCCCAGCCACTACTGCAACCGTAACCAGCACTCACCGCCCCGGCTGCTCCTGCCGCCGCTGCTGCCGGCGCCACCACAGCCGATCCTTACCTACACCCCAGCCCCTGTGTGCTGCGACCATCGACTCCTCCCGATCCATACCTCTCCTCTGTCCGGCAGCATGCATGGGCTGTCACCTCACCTGGAGTCCACGCCCAGTCCTGGATCAAGAGCCTGAAGAAGCGTCCTGACCCGAAACGTAACCGATCCATTTCGCTGGAGATGCTACCTGACCTGCTGAGTTCCTCCAGCACATTTTGCCCTTTTGTGCATTTACCAGCAACTCCTTCTTCTTCTTGCGTGTGGCCTAAAGTTGTAGATCAAGGGTAGACATCCAGGCAAGGACAGCATCAGTTCCTGGGTGGGTGGCTTTGATGCCATCAACTGCATTCATTTGCTCCCACTACTTATACAATAATAATAATAATAATCACTGGAATGTACTTAAAAGTATGCTTTTTTCCTGAATCAAGAATTAAATACTTCTAAATAAAAATGATTTATATTTTTATGAAGCTTCTTCGTGTACTCTCTCAGGTTAGAGCCTGTGCCTATCCTAACTCGCGTTCATTCCCCTGATTCTTTATTGCAACTGCTTCTGGGAAGCTGCTGGAATTTGGTGCTTTAGTATTGGACTCCATAGGTTTATTTTTCAGGGCATGGTTGTGATGCCTGAAGGTTGGAACTTATTTATTTGCATGACTTTCCTTCAGGAGTAATTAGGATTGTCAGTCTGGCCCATAAACAAGTTGGACAGTTTTGATGGAGGTCTGGTTGAAATCTACGTTATGCTTCATTGCAATCTTTTTTTCTCCTTTTCCAGGTGGAGCTGGTAAATATAGGTGGAATTGATATTGTAGATGGAAACCGCAAACTGACCCTTGGGCTTATTTGGAGCATCATTCTTCATTGGCAGGTGAGCAAGAAATTGCAGTGAATTGTGGAGGCAGCCCAGGTCATCGCCCTTCCATTGACTCCATTTATACCTCGCGCTGCCTTGGCAAGGCCAGCAGCATAATCAAGGGCGAGTCGCACCCTGGCCACTCCCTCTTCTCCCCTCGCGCAAATGGCATAGAAGTGTGAAAACGCACACCTCCAGAGTCAGGGACAGTTTCTTCCCAGCTGATAACAGGCAACTCAATCATCTTATCACAACTAGAGAGCAGTACTGAACTACTAGCTCATTGGTGACCCTCAGACTATCCTTGGTCAGACTTTGCTGGCTTTACCTTGCACTAAACGTTATTCCCTTATCATGTATCTGTACAATGTAAATGGATCGATTGTAATCATGTATTGTCTCCGCTGACTGGATAGCACGCAACAAAAGCTTTCCACTGTACCTCATTACACGTGACAATAAACTAAACTGAACTGAGGGTAAAGAGTTTCATGATTTGATGCAGGTTCCACCCACGGAGAGATCATCTCTGGAATTTGAAAATATATGTAATGTTTAGCTGTCGAAGCAGATTTTTCACCTTGCCTGTATGTCTTCGGCCAGAGATTGTGAATAGTTATGACAAATCACCTTTGCACATTGTTTCAACAAACTAATTGTAAAATATTTGATTCAGGTCAAGGATATAATGAAAGCTGTAATGTCAGATCTGCAGCAGACAAACAGTGAGAAGATTTTGCTGAGCTGGGTTCGTCAATCTACTCAATCCTACAAACAAGTCAATGTCCTAAATTTTACAAAAAGTTGGGCCGATGGACTTGCTTTCAATGCTATTCTTCATCGGCACAAGTAGGTATCTGTTGTATCTATTCTGCATGCAAGATGTCGCATGAAACGGGGCATTTTTGGTTGACATGACACCATATGACTGCTTGAGATATTTGACATTTAAGACTTGGCAAAGTTGCTATCAATTTTAAAAAAGATACTATTGAATTCTGCCAGCAGCCTTGAGCAAGAAATGTTTCAAAGTAAAATTTAGTCGATCTTTAACTACACTATCCCAAAACTACAATGCAGCAAAATTGAAACATTTTAATTTTGCAATTTTACGTGTTTCTGGTGGGAGAATGACCCGATTTATCTAACGTGCATCAGCCAGTATAATTGAGGAATGTTCAGATATCTAAATGTTTCTTGCTGTGGATGAACAATTATTTCAGCTTATTCTAAATGTCAATCTGAAACTGGTTTGTTGCCAACTAAGATATTCAGCAGAAACACAAATATTTTCAGTGTCTTACGCATGTTTGATTGCCATTTTTATTTGAGCACAGCGAACATTTTGTTTTCCTAGTCCTGGTCAAGCCATAGTGGGTTTAAAAGTAGATCCAACAGACTCGTCTTTCCGAAGTGGACTTTTTTGTTTGGAACTTCATGATTTTTACATGGTTGTAGAGCCGTGGACCCAAACACCATGGAAGCAGGTCCCACAGACAATCTTGCTTCAGCCGCCAAGATTAGTTCCATCTGTCCGCGTTTAGCCCATATCCCTCTAAACCTTTCCTATCCATGTACCAGTCTTTTAAATATTGTCATAGTTTCTGCCTCAACTTTCTCCTCTGGCAGCAAGTAAGACTTTTCATTGTCACACAAGATGGGCAGGTTTCATTTCCATGTTTAGACTCTTTCTATAGAACAGGAGACGATTTCTCCTCTATTTTTACCATGGACTGAGGAACTTGAGTATTCTGAGGAAAAGGATATACAAGCACTTAGATGGACAAGGGCTGATTAGGGATACTCAGCATGGGTTTGTACGTGTGAGGTCGTGTCTCACGAATCTGATTGAGCTTTTTAAAGACGTGACCAAAAAGGTTGATGACGGCAGAGCTGCAGCTGTAAGCTGACTTCAGCAAAGCGTCTGACAAGGTTCCACATGGTGAGCTGCTCTGGAAGGTTAGATCCCATGGGATCCATGGAGAGATAGTTGAATAGAAAGGAGAGTGTAATAATGGAAGGTTGCTTTTCAGACTGGAAGCCTGCAACGAGTGATGTGCCACACGGTTCGGTGCTAGGCTCATCAGGTACTGTTTGTCATCTATATCAATGATTAGGATGAGAACGTACAGTGCAAGATTAGCAAGTTTGCAGATAATACAAAAGTAGATGGTTTTTCAGACAGTGAAGATGGTTGTCAAAACTTGCAGCGGGATCTTGATTGGTTGGGCAGGTGGGCTGAGGAATGGTTGATGGAATTTGATACAGAGAAATGTGAGGTGTTGCATTTAGGAAAGTCTAAGATGGGCCGGACCAAAGCAGTGAATGTTAGGGCTCTGGGGAGTGCTGTAGAGCAGAGGGATCTAGGAGTGAAGGTACGAAGGATGAGGGGGGATCTTATAGAAACATATAAAATTATAAAAGGACTGGACAAGCTAGATGCAGGAAAAATGTTCCCAATGTTGGGCGAGTCCAGAACCAGGGGCCACAGTCTTAGAATAAAGGGGAGGCCATTAAAGACTGAGGTGAGAAAAAACGTTTTCACCCAGAGAGTTGTGAATTTGTGGAATTCCCTGCTACAGAGGGCAGTGGCCAAATCACTGGATGGATTTAAGAGAGAGTTAGATAGAGCTCTAGGGGCTAGTGGAGTCAAGGAATATGGGAAGAAGTCAGGCATGGGTTATTGATTGGGGACGATCAGCCATGATCACAAAAATGGCGGTGCTGGCTTGAAGGGCCAAATGGCCTCCTCCTGTACCTATTTTCTATGTTTCTACATGGTTCCTTGAAGGTCGAGTCACAGGTATATAGGGTGGTCAAAAAGTATTTTGAAACATTTGTCTTCATCATTCAGAGTATTGAGTATAGAAGTTGGGAGGTTATGTTGCAGTTATATAAGACATTGGTGATGCAGCATTTAGAGTATTGTGTTCAGTTCTGGGCACCATGTCATAGGAAAGATGTTGTCAATTGGAAAGGGTGCAGAGAAGATTTATGAGGATGTTGCGAGGACTGGAATGTCAGAGCTATAAGGAGAGGTTGAGTAGGCTGGGACTCTATTCCTTGGAGACCAGGCGGATGAGGGGTGATCTTATAGAGGTGTATAAAATCATGCGAGGAATAGATCGGCTTGATGTGAAGATCGGGTAGTGAAGGTGAAGGGGAACGATTTAATAGGAATCTGAGGGGTAACTTTTTCACACAAAGAGTGGCGGGGGTATGGAACAAGCTGCCAGAGGAGGTAGTTGAGGCTGGGACTATCACAATGTTTAAGAAACATTCGGGTTGCAACATGGGTAGGACAGCTTTAGCGGAATTTGGGCCAAATGCAGGCAGGTGGAATTAGTGTAGATGGGACATTTGGTAAGTGTGGCCAAGTTGGGCCGAGGGGCCTGTTTCCACGTTGTATGACTGTGACTCTCTGTGGGAGTTGCCTCCCTTTTTTCTATTTGGCCTCTGACCTCCATTTCTCAATTTAAATATAAATCACTGAATCTTTGCTTTCTAAATTGTTGTGTAGTGTACTTATTATCTAATCAATATCAAAAACATGTGCTTTCTTTTCTCTTTGTCTGTTTCTTGTCGCGTTGTCTCTTATGCCTGCAGTTCATTTGGACAGGATTGTCACAATTAATCACAGCCCTGCTGTTTGGATATGTGCTTGTTTTTTGTGTGGAGATATTGATGATGCTGATGTACAATCACCAATTTTAACATTTCTTGAATCTGCACTAGCAGTCAACAAGCAACATACTGAATGCAGGCAACATACCAAACACATGAACGTAGCCCCCTGCCTTCTTGGCACTGCTCAATGAAATAAATAAAGTTTCAGTTTTGGTCAAACACATTTAAAATCTCTTTCTCTTTTAGACCTGGTTTGTTCAGTTGGGATAAAGTTACCAGGATGTCTGTGGTGGAACGGCTTGAACATGCTTTTAGTGTGGCTAAAAAACATCTGGGAATAGAGATGCTGCTCGATCCTGAAGGTGAGCTGTTGTTTGATGCTCGTGTGTGGTTCAGATGAGATTCAGATGAAATGTTGCAACCCAGAGGTATGAATATTGACTTTTCTAACTTCAAGTAACCCTTGCTTTCTCTCTCTCTCCACCCCTCGCCTGTCCAAGTACTTCGACTAGTTTATTTTGTCTTCTGATTAAATGTTACTGATTGGTTGCCTCCTTGTCACCGTTCCCTCAGATAACAATGAATCATTCTACATTTTCCTTGAGCTTTGGCACCTTTGATCGCTTGACTTCACAACTTACCCTTCTATATCTCTGTCTCTGTGTCCCCTGACACAGTCTGAAGAAGGGCCTCGACCCAAAACGTCACCCATTCCTTCTCTCCAGAGATGCTGCCTGTCCCGCTGAGTTACTCCAGCATTTTGTGTCTATATTCGGTGTAAACCAGCACCTGTAGTTCCTCCCTACACATTTTGTCTGGGTAAAAGTATCTGTGCATTCACCATATCTATTCCTCTTGTATACCTCTATAAGATCACCCCCTATCCTCTGGTGCTGCAAGGAGTATAGTCCTAACTTGCCCAACCTTTCCCTATAGCTAAAACTCACAAAAATCCTGGCAAGATCCTTGCAAATGTTTCTGCACTCTCTAGCTGAACGGCATCCTTCTTACACCAGGGTGACCGAAACCGAGCACAGTACTCCAAATGCAGCCTCAACATCTTGTGCAACTTTTTATTTTTAGTGTAGCAGTACAGCGTGGAAAGAGGTCCTTCAGCCCACTGAGTCTGCACTGACAACGATCACCCCTACACTAGTTCTATTCTACACACTGTGGACAATTAACCTACAAACTTGCATGTCTTTGGGATGTGGGAGGAGACCGGAGCACCCGGAGAAAACCCACACTGAGAACGTACAAAAAACACCTGCAGTCATGATTGAACCCGGTGTTGTAAGGCAGCAACTCTACCGCTGCGCCACTGTGCTACCCCTGTAACATGACATCCCCACTTCTTTACTCAATAGCCCGACTGATGAAGACAAAAGTACCGAAGGCCTTGACCACACTAGCTATCTGTGGCGCCACTTTCAAGGAACTTTGTACTTGCACGCCGAGATCCCTCTGCTCCTCAACACTCCCCAGATCCCTGCCATTCAGTGAAGGTCGTGCTCTGGTTTAACTTCCCAATATGAACACCTCGCACTTATCTGCATTGAACTATATTAACCATTCCTCAGCCCATTTGCCCAACTGATCTAAAGCCTGCTATAATTTTTGATAACCATCTTCGTTATCTACAATCAAGTCAAGTTTTATTCGTCACTTGCACATAAAGTGCAAGTGAAATGAATTTGCCAGCAGCGGTACAATAAAAAAAAGAACACAATGAAAATTTAACACGAACATCTACCAGAGCATTCATCACTGTGGTGGAAGGCACAAAAATTGGCCAGTCCTCCTCCATTTTCCCCCGTGGTCGGGACCTCAACCCTCAATACCACCTACTTTAGTACCATCTGCAAAGCCGCCTACATTTTAATCCAATTTGCTGATATAAACCGCAAATGGCAGTGATCCCGTCACCGAACCCAGAGGCACACCGCTAGTCACAGGAATCCATCCGAAAAACAACCTTCCATCACAGTCGTCTGCTTCCTTCCAGGAAGCCAATTGTCTACCCAGTCAGTTCTCCCTCCCTTGATCCCATGCGATCTAACCTGCCAAAGCAGCCAACCATGCAGAACCTTGTCTAAAGCTGTGCTGATGCTCATGCAAACAATGTCAACTTTATACTCTTCATCCTTTTTGATTACCTCTGCAAATTCTGCACTAGCTTCCCACAATGTCTTCAGATACATCTAATGAGGCACAGGAGATTTATTACCTTCATAGGCCTTACGATGTTCAGCACCTCAATATATTTCCAGTAGCTGTCCCAGGCACCTCAGTCGTTGTCTTTCTCTATGGTAAAAACAGAGGAGAAATACTCATTGTGTATTGCCCATCTCCTGTGGCTCCACACAGAAAATTCCGCTTTAGTTTCTGAGGGACCCTATTCAACTACTTTCCCTTAATGTACATAAAATCTCTTTAGAATGTCCTTATTATCAGCTAGAACTATTTCCTGCCTTTCTGATTTCCTTCTAAAGTATGTCTCTCCGTTCCCAAAACTCCTCCAAGGAATCACTAGATCCCAGCTACCAATATCTATCCTGTGCCTACTTTTCATCCGAGCTTCTTTATTCCCACTCACCTTGCCCTTCACTCTAACAGGAACATGCATGCCCTGAACTCTTGTCACCACACTTTTAAAAGCATCCCAATTTCTTGACATTCCTTCGTCCACAAACACAATTATTGCCGTATGAACAACATATGGAGATCGATTGAGTGACTGAATAGTGCCGGAACAACAACTTTGCTCTTAACGCAAGTAAAACCAAGGACCTGATTGTTGACTTTAGAAGAGGAATGCTGAGGATTCAAAAACCTGTATTCATTGACAGGACGGCAGTGGAGTGTGTCAAAAACGTCAAATTCCTAGGCGTGCATATCTCCAAAAATCTGTCTCGGAGCCAGCACATTGATACAATCATAAAGAAAGCTCACCTATAACCTCTACTTCCTTAGAAGATTGAGGAGATTCGGTATATTGACAAATACTCTCCTGAACTTCTATGGGTGTGCAGTCAAACGCGTAATGACCGATTGCTTCATGGCATGGTTCGGCAACTGAAATGCCCAGGGATGAAGATGATTGCAAAAGTGGTGAACTCTGCCCAGTCCACCACGGGTACTGACCTTCTCTTTATGGAAGGGATCTACAGGAGTCGTTGCCTCAAAAAGAGGCTAGCATTATCACGGACCAACACCAGCCTGTTACTATCACTGGTTTTGCCTGACATTACCCTTCCCTGCTGTGCCTCAGAGCCAAGCATAGTGCCACAGCCCTGACCGTTACTTCAGCTTTTTTGTTTTTTAGTTTAAAGATACAGCGCGGAAACAGCCCCTTCGGCCCACCGAGTCCGCACCGATCAGCGACCCCCGCATATTAACACTGTCCCACACACACTAGGGGCAAGTTACATTTATACGGTCACTAAACTCTACCGCTGCGCCACCATGCAGACCCCTGACGGGTCAACCCCCCCTAAAAGTATCTAAAGGGGTATACCTGTTTCGTAGGGGAATGGACACATGGGTTCCCAGCACTCTATTCTTTTCCCCCATGGTAATGCACCTACTCTCTTTGTTTGCCTAGACTCTCTATAACCCCCATCTATGAAGCTCTCACCCTCCTGGATGATCTTGAGGCTGACCAGCTGCAGTACCAGTTCCCTAATGCAGCTGCAAGGAGTTGTGCCTGGACACAGATCCCACAGATGTGGTCATCAGGGATGCCAACAGTGTCCCATATTCTGCAGACTTCCCATATTCTGCAGGAGGAACATTGCACTATTCTACCTGCCATCACGACTGTACTAAAACCGAGGGTGAAAAAGCACAACATAAGAAACAGCAGTCTGTACCTTTACCTCCTGATCTCCTCTGTTTCGCCTTTGTCTCAGCCTCCTTGCCGAAGCCTCTTGAACCAAAGTACAGCACCTCGCCCCCCCCCCCCACACGGCACCTCGCCCCCCCCCCCACACGGCACCTCGCCCCCCCCCACACGGCACCTCGCCCCCCCCCACACGGCACCTCGCCCCCCCCACACGGCACCTCGCCCTCCCACACAGCACCTCGCCCCCCCCACACGGCACCTCGCCCCCCCCACACGGCACCTCGCCCCCCCCACACGGCACCTCGCCCCCCCCACACGGCACCTCGCCCCCCCCACACGGCACCTCGCCCCCCCCACACGGCACCTCGCCCCCCCCACACGGCACCTCGCCCTCCCACACGGCACCTCGCCCCCCCCACACGGCACCTCGCCCCCCCCCACACGGCACCTCGCCCCCCCCACACGGCACCTCGCCCCCCCCACACGGCACCTCGCCCCCCCCACACGGCACCTCGCCCCCCCCACACGGCACCTCGCCCCCCCCACACGGCACCTCGCCCCCCCCACACGGCACCTCGCCCCCCCCACACGGCACCTCGCCCCCCCCACACGGCACCTCGCCCCCCCCACACGGCACCTCGCCCCCCCCACACGGCACCTCGCCCCCCCCACACGGCACCTCGCCCCCCCCACACGGCACCTCGCCCCCCCCACACGGCACCTCGCCCCCCCACACGGCACCTCGCCCCCCCACACGGCACCTCGCCCCCCCACACGGCACCTCGCCCCCCCACACGGCACCTCGCCCCCCCACACGGCACCTCGCCCCCCCACACGGCACCTCGCCCCCCCACACGGCACCTCGCCCCCCCACACGGCACCTCGCCCCCCCACACGGCACCTCGCCCCCCCACACGGCACCTCGCCCCCCCACACGGCACCTCGCCCCCCCACACGGCACCTCGCCCCCCCACACGGCACCTCGCCCCCCCACACGGCACCTCGCCCTCCCACACGGCACCTCGCCCCCCCCACACGGCACCTCGCCCCCCCCACACGGCACCTCGCCCCCCCCACACGGCACCTCGCCCCCCCCACACGGCACCTCGCCCCCCCCACACGGCACCTCGCCCCCCCCACACGGCACCTCGCCCCCCCCACACGGCACCTCGCCCCCCCCACACGGCACCTCGCCCCCCCCACACGGCACCTCGCCCCCCCACACGGCACCTCGCCCCCCCACACGGCGCCTCGCCCCCCCACACGGCGCCTCGCCCCCCCACACGGCGCCTCGCCCCCCCACACGGCGCCTCGCCCCCCCACACGGCGCCTCGCCCCCCCCCCAACGGCGCCTCGCCCCCCCCCCACGGCGCCTCGCCCCCCCCCACGGCACTTCGCCCCCCCCACATGTCACCTCAGCCCCACACGGCGCTTCACCTAGAGTTGAAAGGGCTTTATTGTGTTTCTAATAATTGTTTTCAATGTTTTTAGTCATGTACTTGAAATAATGTTCAAATGTCACTGTCAACAAGTCCTCTTGAAGGTTGTCGTGGTGTTTCAGGGGCACACAAAGATGGCACTGTGGTGCAGCTGCAGAGTTGCTACTTTACAGTGCCAGATACCCGGGTTCGATCCTGACTGTGGGTGCTGTCCATGTTGAATTTGTACGTTCTCCCTGTAACTGTGTCTTTTCTCCAGGTGCTCCAGTTTCCTCTCACACTCCCATTTTCTTTAAGACCGATTGACAGATTCCGGATTAGTACAGGTGTCAGAGGTATGGGGCGAAGGCCGGAGAATGGGGTTGAGAGGCAAAGATAGATCAGCCATGATTGAATGGCCAAGTAGATGATGGGCTGAATGCTCCTTATTCTGCTCCTAGAACTTATGAAGACATGCTGGCTTATAGGTTTAAGAAGGAACTGCAGATTCTGGAAAATCGAAGGTAGACAAAAATGCTGGAGAAACTCAGCGGGTGAGGCATCATCCATGGAGCGTAGTAAATAGGCTATTTCCTATTGCCTATTTCCTTCACTCTATTGATGCTGCCTCACCCGCTGAGTTTCTCCAGCATTTTTGTCTACCTGGTTTATAGGTTGATTGGCTTCAGTAGAATTCTAAATTGTCCCTTGTGTATGAGACAGTGTTAGAGTATGGGGTGATTGCTGGTCGCTGTGGACTTAGTAGGCCAAAAGGTCTGTTTCAGCACTATCTCTAGAGTCCATAGTACAGGCAGGCTGATGCCTACATGGTGCTGGTGCAATTTGCTGCTTTACTGCAGCTTGCCTGCTGATTATGGGTGGCAGTCGATGAGCATCTTCTGCCACTGAGCATAAAATTTAACAGTTTCCTGGTTCAAATCTATATTTGTATTGATTCTCTTATTGAGGCATGAGAATGGGGTTAGGAGGGAGAGATAGATTAGCCAGATGGATTGACTCCTCCCATTTCCTCCAAATACAAGGCGTAGCTATGGGCACGTGCATGGGCCCCAGCTACGCCTGCCTCTTTGTCGGGTACGCTGAACAATCCTTGTTCGAGGCGTACCAGGGCCCCATCCCCAACCTCTACCTCCGCAATTGCGACGATTGCTTTGGTGCCACCTCCTGCACCCACACATAACTGACTGACTTCATCCGCTTCACCACCAACTTCGATCCGGCATTCAAATACACCTGGACCATTTCCGACACTTCCCTACCATTCCTTGACCTCACTATCTCCATCACAGGTGATAGACTCCTGACCGACATCTACTATAAACCCACTGACTCCCACGGCTATCTTGACTACTCTTCCTCCCACCCTGCTTCCTGTAAGGACTCCATCCCCTATTCCCAATTCCTCCGTCTACGCCGCATCTGCTCCCAAGATGAGGTGTTCCACACCAGGGCATCGCAAATGTCCTAATTCTTCAGGGAACGGGGGTTCCCCTCCCCTACTATAGATGAGTAGTAGGGGAGGGGATACCCTGTAACACTGCTCTCTCTCCCCATCCCCCCCACTCACAACAAGGGCAGAGTCCCCCTGGTCCTCGCCTTCACCCCACTAGACGGCACATACAACAAATAGTCCTCCGTCAGTTTTGCCACCTCCAACGTGACCCCAGCACTCGCCACATCTTCCCATCTCCCCCCCCCCCCCCCCCGTCTGCCTTCCGCAAATACCGCTCCCTCCGCAACTCCCTTGTCAATTCTTCCCTTCCCTCCCGCTCCACCCCTTCCCCGGGCACTTTCCCTTGCAACCACAAGAGATGCTACACTTGTCGCTTTACCTCCCCCCTCGACTCCATTCAAGGACCCAAGCAGTCATTCCAGGTGCAACTGAGGTTCAACTGCACCTCCTCCAACCTCATCTATTGCATCCGCTGCTCTAGATGTCAGCTGATCTATATCGGTGAGACCAAGCATAGGCTTGGCGATCGTTTCGTCGAACACCTCCGCTCGGTCCGCATTAACCAACCTGACCTCCCGGTGGCTCAGCACTTCAACTCCCCCTCCCATTCCGTACCTGACCTCTCTGTCCTGGGCCTCCTACACGGCCAGAGAGACCAACACCGGAAATTGGAGGAACAGCACCTCGTATTCCGCTTGGGGAGTCTGCATCCTGGTGGCATGAACATCGATTTCTCACAATTCTGTTAACCCTTGCTGTCTCCTCCCCTTCCTACCTCGCCCTCAGGCTCCTCCTCCTTTTTCCTTTTTTCTCCCCGCCTCCCCCCACACCCTATCAGTCTGAAGAAGGGTTTCGCCCAAAATGTCGCCCATTTCCTTTGCTCCATAGATACTGCTGCACCCGCTGAGTTTCTCCAGCATTTTTGTCTACCTCTGATAGATTAGCCATGATTGAATGGCGGAGTAGACTTGATGGGCCGAATGGCCTAGTTCTTCTCCTAGCATTTATGACCTTATTGATGTGCATATTGGGCTTCGACGTTTTGAACATTTGGTCCGAATTACTGCCATGGTTAAGAGATTAAACTATTCCAGAAATTGCAGTAGGGGAATCGATATCCTGGTGGTCAGTTTCTTATGGGCCTGTCCCACTTGCGGATCTTTTTAGGTGAGTGCAGGAGACTCAGTATGATCGCCGCAAATTTTTCAGAATGTTGAATTGGTCGCTATGGAGAAAATCGACAATCCTGTAGTCGTAGGCGCAGTGGTGGTGGGGTCGCCATTTAGTTATAGGTAGTCGTAGGCAGTTTTAGTTAATCTCCATTTTCATTGGCTCATTGGAGAAAAGAAAACGTAATCACGAGTTTTCAGAACCAAGGATAACCGACCGGTAATGTTAAATGTCTGCCGAACTTCACAGCCATGTATCTCTCGTTTATTAAAAGTTGTCTGGCTTCTTGAAAGTGCCCCCCCTTCTCCGCCCCCCCCCTTCTCCGCCCCCCCCCTTCTCCGCCCCCCCCCTTCTCCGCCCCCCCCCTTCTCCGCCCCCCCCCTTCTCCGCCCCCCCCCTTCTCCGCCCCCCCTTCTCCGCCCCCCCCTTCTCCGCCCCCCCCCTTCTCCGCCCCCCCCTTCTCCGCCCCCCCCTTCTCCGCCCCCCCCTTCTCCGCCCCCCCCCTTCTCCGCCCCCCCCCTTCTCCGCCCCCCCCCCTTCTCCGCCCCCCCCCCCTTCTCCGCCCCCCCCTTCTCCGCCCCCCCTTCTCCGCCCCCCCCCTTCTCCGCCCCCCCCTTCTCCGCCCCCCCCTTCTCCGCCCCCCCCTTCTCCGCCCCCCCCTTCTCCGCCCCCCCCTTCTCCGCCCCCCCCTTCTCCGCCCCCCCCTTCTCCGCCCCCCCCCTTCTCCGCCCCCCCCCTTCTCCGCCCCCCCCTTCTCCGCCCCCCCCTTCTCCGCCCCCCCCTTCTCCGCCCCCCCCTTCTCCGCCCCCCCCTTCTCCGCCCCCCCCTTCTCCGCCCCCCCCTTCTCCGCCCCCCCTTCTCCGCCCCCCCCTTCTCCGCCCCCCCCTTCTCCGCCCCCCCCTTCTCCGCCCCCCCCTTCTCCGCCCCCCCCTTCTCCGCCCCCCCCTTCTCCGCCCCCCCCTTCTCCGCCCCCCCCCCTTCTCCGCCCCCCCCCCTTCTCCGCCCCCCCCCTTCTCCGCCCCCCCCCTTCTCCGCCCCCCCCCCTTCTCCGCCCCCCCCCTTCTCCGCCCCCCCCCCTTCTCCGCCCCCCCCCCTTCTCCGCCCCCCCCCCCTTCTCCGCCCCCCCCCCCTTCTCCGCCCCCCCCCCCTTCTCCGCCCCCTCCCCCTTCTCCGCCCCCCCCCCTTCTCCGCCCCCCCCCCTTCTCCGCCCCCCCCCCTTCTCCGCCCCCCCCCCCTTCTCCGCCCCCCCCCCTTCTCCGCCCCCCCCCCTTCTCCGCCCCCCCCCCTTCTCCGCCCCCCCCCTTCTCCGCCCCCCCCCCCCCCTTCTCCGCCCCCCCCCCCCTTCTCCGCCCCCCCCCCCCTTCTCCGCCCCCCCCCCCCTTCTCCGCCCCCCCCCCCCTTCTCCGCCCCCCCCCCTTCTCCGCCCCCCCCCCCTTCTCCGCCCCCCCCCCCTTCTCCGCCCCCCCCTTCTCCTCCCCCCCTCTCCTCCCCCCCCTTCTCCTCCCCCCCCTTCTCCTCCCCCCCTTCTCCTCCCCCCCTTCTCCTCCCCCCCCTTCTCCTCCCCCCCCCCTCTCCTCCCCCCCCTCTCCTCCCCCCCCTCTCCTCCCCCCCCTTCTCCTCCCCCCCCTTCTCCTCCCCCCCCCTTCTCCTCCCCCCCCTTCTCCTCCCCCCCCCTTCTCCTCCCCCCCCCTCTCCTCCCCCCCCCTCTCCTCCCCCCCCCTTCTCCTCCCCCCCCCATCTCCTCCCCCCCCCCCCCATCTCCCCTCTTTTAAAGGACTTATTGTACACTGGACTAGCCATCTTAAGCTTCCTGTTCATGTTCAAGCTTCCTGTGTGTGTCTGTATTACCTTGGCTTTGCACCGTGTGAATTTCAGACTTCGCTCCCTCCCGCTTGCCCTGGCACTCGCTTTTGCGATGTGTGTGTGTGTGCGCGTTCGTTCGTTGCAATCTGACAGTGGCCGTTCTAGTTCCCGGTTTTTCAGGCAGTTGCTGGTAGTCCGCTTAAAAATCGCCTAAGTGGGACAGGCCCTTTAAGCGCCAATCCAGAGATGAACTCATGACCCAAGATTGAAATAACATTAATATATGGAATAAAAAGCCAATGTCAGTGCAATATAAAGAAAATAATGTATATGATTTGTAGATCAGGCAAACTTTGAGTTGATGATTACTGGTCAGAGCTGTGAAGAGGTGGTAGCTTGTTCCCTATAAATGTCTCGGGTTTAATAAAGTCGGATTTTGCAATTTTATATATTTTTGGAAATTTAGTTTGGAACTCATTCCTGATATGTGTTTCAATTCAGATATTGCTGTTGCGTTGCCGGACAAGAAATCCATCATTATGTACGTGACATCTTTATTTGAAGTGCTCCCTCAACAAGTCACCATGGCAGCCATCCATGAAGTGGAGACTCTGCCTCGACAGTACAAAGTAGAATGCACCGAGGATCCGTCATCCCATCCGCTGGTAAATAATGACTCATCACTGTACACTATGTGTAGGAAGGAACTGCAGATGCTGGTTTAAACTGAAGATAGACACAAAAAGCTGGAGTAACTCAGTGTCTCTGGAAGCATCTCTGGAGAGAAGGAATGGGTGATGTTTTGGGTCGAGACCTTTCTTCAGACTTAATTAAATCCATGAGGTCTGCCTTCCTCTTGCGTATGGCGTGCACAGCCTAAAGTTTCAGGTCAACTTGTTCTATTTGATCTATTTGTTTGTGCACGTCGGGTTGATTGCATTAGTCGAAACAGGGCAGACCACGTGAAGGTTTCATTCTCCCACCCCCAAGAGGTCTGCATTGGTTCAGGATGGAATTGAAATATGTGGAGATGAGTTCACTGGGGCAGAGGTAATTGGTCTGCCGGGGCAGTCCTGTTTGTGGATTTTGGGAAAAGAAGGGTCTGAACCCGAAATCGGAGATGCTGCCCGACCTGCTGAGTTACTCCGGCACTTTGTGTCCTTTGGTGTTTTAACCAGTACCTGCAGTTCTTTATTTCTACTCCATACCTTGTGAAATTAAGTTGTGTTTCCAATCAGTTACCTGATAAGGGTTTTGAGATTTATGTGATCTTGAAAACCAATCAAGGTGGTTCAGTAAAGCTGAAATTGAAAGTCAAAATCTATTTGTATTTATGATTCAAGATGTGGTGTGGATTACTTGAAGGTTGTAAGGGATGCCAGAGAGTTGTGAATTTGTGGAATTCCCTGCCACAGAGGGCAGTGGAAGCCAAATCGCTGGATGGATTTAAGAGAGAGTTAGATAGAGCTGTAGGGGCTAGTGGAATCAAGGAATATGGGGATAAGGCAGGCACAGGTTATTGATTTGGGACGATCAGCCATGGTCACAATGAATGGCGGTGCTGGCATAAATGAATGGCCTCCTCCTGCACTTATTTTCTATGTTTTCAGCTTTGAGGCAAAAGGCTTGGAGAGCCTTTACATCTGTGATCCCAACCTAATTGAAAATGCTCAAGCATGCTGATGTTCGAAAGTTTATAACTTCGAAATGAAGAACCATCAGTATGAAGGGGATTAATTTAGTACTTTTTGGTTAGGATGTGACCCCGGAAATGGAAGCATTGAATTCCAGGGCTGAAACGCCCAGCACAGTGGACTTGGACAGTTACCAGGCAGTTCTGGAGGAGGTCTTGACGTGGCTCTTGTCAGCTGAAGATACTCTTCAGATGCAAGATGACATCTCCTCTGATGTTGAGGAGGTGAAGGAGCAATTTCACATCCATGAGGTATGTACATGTTTTGAATGTTTATGGAAAGCTGTTGGGCTTTTGCCCTGTGCACTTTACATGTTCAAGTCAAGATTGGAAATATATAAAATAAATTGGAGGAAAGATTTATTGAGAATAATGGGCCTGTCCCACTCGGCGATTTTTTTAAGCAACTGCCGGCGACTGTCATAGTTGTGGCAGGTCGCCGAAAAACCGGCAACAACCTACATCGTCCTGGCGATGACCTACGACAGCACCTACGTCAGAAGCAGTCAAACCACGCTCATTGGCGTGAAACCCACTGTCACCAAAATGTTTTCAACATGTTCAAAATTTAGCGGCGACCAGAAAAACGCTACGACTTTTTGCGCGGTATCCTGTACCTGCCTTCTCTCCATACCCCCTGATCCCTTTAGCCACAAGGGCCACATCTAACTCCCTTTTAACTATAGCCAATGAACTGGCCTCAACTACCTTCTGTGGCAGAGAATTCCAGAGACTCACCACTCTCTGTGTGAAAAATGTTTTCCTCATCTCGGTCCTAAAGGAATTCCCCCTTATCCTTAGACTGTGACCCCTTGTTCTGGACCTCCCAAACATCGGGAACAATCTTCCTGCATCTAACCTATCCAACCCCTTAAGAAGTTTGTACGTTTCTATAAGATCTCCCCTCAGTCTTCTAAATTCTAGCGAGTACAAGCCAAGTCTATCCAGTCTTTCCTCATATGAAAGTCTTGACATCCCAGGAATCAGTCTGGTGAACCTTCTCTGTACTGCCTCTATGGCAAGAATGTATTTTCTCAGATTCGGAGACCAAAATTGTACGCAATACTCCAGGTGTGGTCTCACCAAAACCCTGTACAACTGCAGTAGAACCTTGGGTTAAAGAAGGAACTGCAGATGCTGGAGAATCGAGGGTTACACAAAAAGCTGGAGAAACTCAGCGGGTGCAGCAGCATCTAAGGAGCGAAGGAGATAGGCGACGTTTCGGGTCGAGACCCTTCTTCAGACTGCTGAAAGTTGAAGAAGGGTCTCGACCCGAAATGTTGCCCATCTCCTTCGCTCCTTAGATGCTGCTGCACCCGCTGAGTTTCTCCAGCTTTTTGTGTAATCCTGCAGTAGAACCTCCCTGCTCCTATACTTAAATCCTTTCGCTATGATTGCTAACATACCATTTGCTTTCTTCATTGCCTGCTGCACCTGCATGGCTAGACTTGATAGAGGTCTTTAAAATGATGAGAGGGATAGACAGAGTTGACGTGGATAAGCTTTTTCCATTGAGAGTAGGGAAGATTCAAACAAGAGGACATTATTTGAGAATTAAGGGACCGAAGTTTAGGGGTAACATGAGGGGGAACTTCTTTACTCGGAGAGTGGTAGCTGTGTGGAATGAGCTTCCAGTGGAAGGGGTGGAGGCAGTTTCGATTTTATCATTTAAAAATAAATTGAATAGGTATATGGACGGGAAAGGAATGGAGGGTTATGGTCTGAGTGCAGGTAGATGGGACTAGGTGAAAGTGTTCGGCACGGACTAGAAGGGCCGAGATGGCCTGTTTCCGTGCTGTATGCTTACATGGACGGCATGGACAAGCTGGGCTGAAGGGTCGTTTCCAAGCTGTATGACTATGATTCTAGAACTGCTTATACCTTCCAAGCTAATGAACTTTCAAAATTGGGGGAAAAAAGTAAAATATACGGGGAAAGACATAAGGAGAGGAAAAAGTAATTGGTCTGAGGGCTAAGAGCAATTGGTCTGAGGGCTAAGAGAATATTAGTCCAATCACAGAAAGACAAAGTTGGTTCAGCGGTGGTATAAATGGAAATAATAGAATCATTAAGACACATTTTGTGATTAATGCCAAGGCAACCATATTTTTGATTCGGATGAAAATTAATTATTTGCCAAAAGCAATCCAGCAATTCTTCATTTTATAAAAAAACATAATGCATTCTGAAAACTTAAAGGAAAATTATGCAAAGCCCAACAGATATGAAATAAAATGATAACATAGTGAAATGTTTGCATCCATAATTGGATATCGAGTGGTTCGTGAGTGGGCTGAATGAGCTCAGTAATGGGTAGGTATTATTGATAATTATTGGCATTTGCAGACCCTATTTAATTGTCTTTCTTATCCTTTCTCGTGTAGACATTTATGATGGAGTTGACTGCTCACCAGAGTAACGTGGGCAGTGTACTTCAGGCTGGAAATCAACTCATTGCACAGGCCAATCTAACAGAAGAGGAGGAAGATGAGATCAGAGAGCAGATGACTTTGCTCAATTCTAGATGGGAAGCTCTGAGAGTTGAAAGTATGGACAGACAAGCCAAGTAAGTTGTAAACTTCCTCACTAGAACATAGAAAAGTACAGCAAAGGAACAGACACCTCGGCAGATAATGTCTGTACCAAACATGTTGCCAAAATCGACTCTAATCCTATACCTACACATAATAAATATCCCTCCATTCTGTGATGCCACTATTGTATCTGCCTCCACCACCAACACTGGCAGTGTGTTCCCGGCACCCACTGTCCTCTGTTCATCTTCTAAAACCTTGCATACACTTCCTTTTTCTTTTTGACCAAACTTAGAATCTGCTTGGTCATCCAAGGTTTCCTTACCATACAAAAGAAAGACACAAAATGCTGGAGTAACTCAGCAGGCT
Source organism: Raja brachyura (assembly GCA_963514005.1). The sequence continues at coordinate 27,006,997 of OY740788.1, forward strand.
AAGCAGCATCTCTGGAGAACCAAGATCGGTGACATTTCAGGTTGGGACCTTTCTTCCCTTACCACACCATCGTTATACCTTCTCATTACTGAAAGATGCTGGTGTTAAACTTTGATTAATTGGCCTTTAATGACTCACACGTCAGATGTGGACTTACTGAATAACAACTGCTCTTATTGTACCCTCCCGTGCTCCTGCCTAATAGGATCATACAGCACAGAAACAGGCCCTTCGGCACCACTTGTCCAAGCTACCAAGGTGCACCATCTACACTAGTCCAACATGTTCATGTTTGACCTATCTCCTTATAAAACCTTTTTTATCCTATTACCTGTCCAAATGCCAATCAAATGGTGTTATAGTACCTGCCTCAACTACCTCCTCTGACAGCATGTTCCATATACCCACCACTCTCAGTATGAAAAAGTTGCCCCTCGGTTTCCAATATTTCCTTTTTCACCTGAAACCTCAATTCTCTGGTTCTTGATTCCACTACCTTGGGTAAGCGTGTCTGTGCATTTACCCTATCCCTCTCATGATCTTACATACCTCTTTAAGATCACCCATCCTGTGCTCCAAGGAATAAAGTCCTAGCCTGCCCAACCTCTCCCTGTAGCTCGGGCCCTCAAGTCTATGTTTATATCAATGATTTGGATGAGAATGTACACGGTATGATTGGTAATTTTTCAGATGACACTAAAGTAGGTGGTATGGTAGATAGCAAAGATGGTGAACAAAAATCACAGCAGGATCTTGATTAGTTGGGCAAATGGGCTGAGGAGTGTTAATGGAGTTTAATGCAGATAAGTGCAAGGTGTTGCATTTTGTTGAGTCAAACAAGGGCAGAAACTTCACTGTGAATGGCAGGGCTCTAGGTAGTGTAGTAGAGCCGAGGGATCTAGGAATGCAGGTACAAAGCTCCTTGAAAGTGGCGCCACAGGGTGGTCAAGAAGGCTCTCGGCACATTGGCTTTTATGAGTCAGGGTATTGAGTATAGCAGCTAGGATGGTATGTTACAGTTGTACAAGACATTGGTGAGGGCACAATTGGAGTATTGTGTTCAGTATAGGTTACCCTGCTAAATGTCGTTAAGCTGGAAGGAGTGTAGAGAAGATTTACGAATATGGTCCAGAACTTGAGTGCCTGAGTTATTGGGAGAGGTTTAGTTTTAGTTTAGGGATATAGCTGGGAAACAGGCCCACCGAGTCCACACCGACCAGCGATCCCCGCACACTAACACTTATACCAAGCCAATTAACCTACAAACCTGCACGCCTTTGGAGTGTGGGAGGAAACCGAAGATTTGGGAGAAAACCACGCAGGAGACGGGGAGAATGTACAAACTCCGTACAGACAGCACCCGTAGTCAGGATCGAACCCGGGACCCAGGGCTCTGGGGCTGTATGGCAGCAACTGTACTGTTGACCCACCACTAGGTTGGCCAGGCTCAGACTTTATCCTTTGAAACGCACGAGGATGAGCAGTGATTTTATAGAGGTGTCTAAGATCATGAAGGGAAAGATAGGGTCGATGGGCAGAGTCTTTTACCCTGAACAGGGGAATCAAGAACCAGAGGACATAGGTTCAAGGTGAGAAGGGAATGATTTAATAGGGAGCTGAGGGGCACCTTTTATATGCAGAGGTTGGTGGGTAAATGGAACGAGCTGCAGAGGGGGTAGTTGAGGCAAGTACTACAACAACATTTAAACAACATTTGGACTGATACGTAGATAGGAAAGATTTAGAGGGATTTTGGCGAAAAGTACGCGCATGGGCAAGCTAGTCTGAGGGGGATGTTTCCAAGATGTATGACTCCATGACCATGACTATGACTATGTGACATCCTCATAAAACCTCTATCCAGCTTATGTGTCCTTTCTATAGCAGTTGTGACCAATATTTGAAAACAATATTCCAAATGCGGCCTCGCAAACATCTTGGATACTGGAGTAACTCAGCGAGACAGGCAGCATCGCTAGATAGAAGGAATAGGTGACGTTTCGGATCGAGACCCTTCTTCAGACTGACATCGTACAAACATGTTAGTTTGGTTTTTTAGAGATACACGCATGCTACTTATCAGACCCCATAATGAACGACCATCTCGCTAAGTTTTTCCTTGAACCTTCAGTGTAAGAACAATTGCAGATTCTCGTGCCTTCCCCAATACATGTTTACACCTAGTTTTCCAGGAAGTTTTAGGAATATTGACATGCAATTTAAGTGTTCCTTGATGCTTAAAAAATGGAAAGCAATATTTTATGTCACAGCAATCGATGTTTGAAATAAGACACCTCAGAGTCTGAAGAAGGGTCTCGACCCGAAACATCACCATTCCTTCACTCCATAGATGCTGCCTCACCCACTGAGTTTCTCCAGTATTTTTATCTACCCTCATAGTACGGTGTGTTTTAAAGTTCTTCATCCGTTCCCTTTGAGATAGTCGGATATTAAAACGATACAATCCTATACCTTTTTTCCAGGAAGGTGAATGACTGGATGCTATACCCACTTTCTGATACTTAAATTAACAATTCATTCTATTTTCAGGCTTCATGAGGTACTAATGGAACTGCAGCAGCAGCAGCTGCAACAGCTGTCAAAATGGCTGACTCAGACAGAAGAGCGTATTCAAAAGATGGAAGCACAGCCTGTCGGAGATGAGCTGGAGTCCTTGAAAGATAAAGTTGAGGAGCATAAAGTAAGTCTGAAGCATCCTCCAAATCCCCAGCCAATGACTCTAAGAATTGCTGTGGTGGTGTGGGGTAGCACTGTTTGACAACTGTGTTCAAAGCTGAAATTTGAAGTCCTTTTCCAATGTACATGTATGTCTAAAAAGTTAACCATCCAGTTAGAATAATTAAGTTGGCATGTTGCAGATTGAATAACTCTATCAATCTTTGATTGTTCCTTGTCGGCCAAAGTGTTACTATTTCTTCTATGTCCAGTAGGTTATTGTAGAGAATGAATTTATACTTTGAAGGGTAAAGCCCCTGTCCTACTTAGGAGACCTAAACAGCAGCCTCTGGTGACCTTGCCCGCCACCCAAAAAAAAAAATCAAGGTCGAGGTGACCTGCGCAATCCTACCACCTCCCACACATATGCTGAAAACCTTCGTCGACCATGAAGAAAACCGGCTTCGACTAGACCTGCGACTAAAAAATTATCGATTTTTAAAACGGCAACCTATTTTTAGTCGAGGCCGGTTTTAAACATGATGAAAAAATAACAGCAACCTAGATGAAGCCTCGACCACGCGGAAACCACTTTCGACCATTAGGGAGTGTGACCAAAACCTCCGGTGACCTCATGGAAACCTTGGGTGGCGGGCGAGGTCACCAGAGGTTGCTGTTTAGGTCTCCTCAGTGGGACAGGGGCCTTGGGTTTCCTGCTTGGCTCTGCATAGGTTTGTGGCGTTAAATCTGTTTTTCAGCTAAACATCACTATTTTCAGAGCACTGTTTCGACAGTTCCACTTGGGTGAAGTTTGAGTATACGGTTGGTTAAATTTGCAAGTCTGGCTTTTAGTTTAGAGATACAGCGTGGAAACTGGTCTTTCGGCCCACCAAGTTGGCACTGACCAGCGATCACCCCGTACACTAGTTCTATCTAAATCGGGACAATTTACAATTTCACCAAAGCTAATTACCTCACAAACCAGAACGTCTTTGGAGTGTGGAAAGAAAACGGAGCACCTGGAGAAAACTCACGCAGTGACAAGAAGAATGTAAAAACACTCTGGTCAGGATCGAACCTGGGTGTCTTGGGGGGGGGGGGGGGGGGGGGGGAGAGGAGAGACATGACCCATCCCCCCCCCCCCCCCCCCATGTTTTGAGAGGTGTGGGACAATTCCCCCCCCCCCCCCCCCATGTTCCCATGTTTTGTGACGTGGGCGCTACGGCCAGTCCCAGGTCAGCTTGCTTTCACCATGTCTGACTAGCGCTCAGGTCGGCTCACCTGCCCCACACTCCAAAGACGTGCAGGTTTGTAGATTTAAGTGCTTTGGTGAATTGTAAATTATCCCTGGTGTGTCGGGTGGTGCTAGTGTACGGGGTGATTGCTGGTCGGCGCGGACACGGTGGGCTAAATGACCAGCAGTTCCCGGTTCATCTGTGCGCCCAGCTCGGCTCGCCTACCCGGGGATTGGCTGTAGCGCGCAGGTCGGCTGACAGGTCTGGCTGTAGCGTCCAGGGCGTCTGCGTGCCCCGGGAATGGCTGCAGTTCCCAGATTGCAAAAACTAATTGAAAAAAAATATGCCTGTGGGCAAAATGATTTTGGTTACGGGCAGGATCCGGCCTGTGGGCCGTAGGTTGCCGACCCCTAATCTAGATGTTAGGCCTCGTGTTTTAAAAGTGATTTCCGCCCATTTTTCATTTGCCACTTCTTCGCCTACTTTCCCAAGCAGTCCCTTCTGCAGACTCCCTGCTTCTCCAACACCACCTGCCCCTCCATTTACCTTCATATCAACTGTAAACTTGACTGCAAAGTATCAATTCCATCATCCAGATCATTAACATATCATATGAAAAGTAGTAGACCCAACACCGACCCCTGCAGAACACCACTAGTCACCGGTAGCAAACCAGAGTAGGCCCCCTTTATTCCCACTCTTTATCTTCTGCCAATCTGCCAATTTCTTATCCATGCTAGTACCTATGCCATGTGTTCCCATCTTGTGTGGCAGCATGCGGCACCTTTTCAAAGGCCTTCTGAAAATCCAAGTAAACAACATCCACTGACTCACCTTGGTCTATGCTGCTTGTTACTTCCTCAAGGAATTCCAACAGATTTATCAGGCAAGATCTCCCTTTCACAAACTGCTGACTTCGATCTATGTTATCGTGTGTTTCCAAATACCCTGCAACCCATTCCTTCATAATAATGGACTTTTAAATCTTACCAGCCACTGAAGTCAGACTAGGCAGCCTATAATTTCCTATCTTTTGCTTCTCTCCCTTTTTAAACAGTGTAGTTCCATTTGCAATTTCTCCAGTCCTCTGGAACCATTCCTGGCTGTGGTGATATAAGAAAGATCACTACTAATGCCTCCACAATCTGCAGCTTCCTCTTTCACAACCCTGGCTTGTAGTCCATCTGGTCCAGATGACTTATCCACCTTCAGACCTTTCAGCTTCCCAAGCACCTCTCCTTAGTAATAGCAACTGGCCCCGACTCTTTTCATTTTTTTGTAGCATTTGCTGACGTCTTCCTCTTCAAAGACTAACACAAAAAACATTCAGTTACTCTCATTGCTTTTGTTAGATTGCTTTCTGTGGGTTGTAAACCCTGCCCAATTCTCTTGCTTCTTGCAAATATTTACCAAATTATATGCCTTCTCTTTTGCTTCAATGCTGCCGTTGATGTCCCTACTCAGCCGCAATTGCCTCATCAAGTGTCAAGAGTGTTTATTCATCTCCACTCATCCCTTCCCACCCAAACCACCCCCTCCCCAGGTACCTTCCCCTGCAACCGTGGAAGATGCAACACCGTCGCTATACCTCCTCCTTCTTACTCTGTCCAGGGACCCCGACAGTCCTTTCAGGTTTAGGCAGAGGTTCACTTGCACCTCCTCCAACCTCATCTACTGTATCCATTGTTCAAGATGTGGACTCTTATACATCGTCAAGACCAAATGCAGTCTGGGCGAATGTTTCATGGAATACCTTTGCTTAACCCGCATGAACTAACCTGATCTCCCGGTTGCTGGACAATTTAATTCTCCTTCCCATTCCTACACAGACCTTTCAATCCTGGGTCTCCTCCTTTGTCAATGAGACTAAACACAAATTGGAGGAGCAGCACCTCTTATTTTGCTTGGGCAGCTTCTAGCCCAGTGGTATGATTTTTCATTTCTCTCACTTTGGGTAGCCCCGGCATTCCCTCTCTCTCTATCCCTCCCCCACCCAAGTCGTACCAGCTTCTCATTTTCACCCGACAAACAGCTTTAAAAAGCCATGTTTCCTTTATCATCATTACTTTTTTGCATATCTTTCATTCATTGTTCTTTATCTCTCCACATCACTGTCTATATCTCTCGTTCCACTTATCCCTAACCCGTCTGCAGAAGGGTCTTGACCCGAAATGTCACCCATTCCTTCTCTCCAGAGATGCTGCCTGTCCCGCTGTTATTCCACCTTTTTGGATCTACATGTTTTATTGTCTTATGTCCCGAAACGGAACAGAAATTCTCACTTGCAGCAGCACAACGGATGTGTATACACAGTATACTTCAAGTAACGTTTGCTTTCCCTCTCTCTCCATCCCCTCCTTGCCAGTTTTCCGACCAGTCTTACTGTCCCCGACTACATTTTCTCTCTGTTTTGTTGTTACCTTCTCCCAACTAACGATCTATTCTACATGTTCCTTGATCTCCATTCCCTGTGTCCTTTCACTCCTCATATTTCCTTATCTATACACTTCCTTATCTATGTACTGCCCACTCCCCTGACATTAGTCTGAAGAAGGGTCTCGGCCCGAAATGTCACCCATTCGTTCTCCAGTGATTCTGCCTGCCCACTGATTTACTCCAGCATTTTGTGTCCATATCTTGTTTACAAAGTACTCAGTTCAGTATATATATTAAAAAAAACAGACAAATAAATAGACAATAATAGTGCAAAGTCAAAAATAATGCTCTCAAGTCTATTTAATTCAGAGCCCTTTTAGTGGTTGTAGTGTTTAATAGCTTGATGATTTGAGGGAAGAAGCTGTTCCTGAACCTGGACCTTACAGTTTTCAGGCTCCTGTTCTTTCTTCCCGATGGCAGGAGTGAAATGAGAGTGTAGGCGGGGTGGTGTGGTTCTGTAATGATGCTGGCTGCCTTTTAGAGGCAGCGACTCTTGTAGATCCCATCGATGATGGGGAGGTCAGTACCTGTGATGGTCAATACCTGTGGGCAGTGTTCACCGCTTTTTGCAATCTTCTTAATTCTCATTCTCCCCATAATATGGTTCTTGCTCTTTGGGATGAAAAGATCCTGCGTCTTCCGAATTACTCTCGGAAGCTCCTGCCATTGCTGCCCCATTGTCATTTATGCTCGGGTTCACTTCGAATTAACTTTAGCCAGGTCCTCCCTCATGCCACTCAAACTACAGGTGGAAATAGATCTTATTATCACTGTCCCTTCACCTCTTTTGTACGCACCTCATTGGTGCCTCTCCAAGTTTACTACTTAGATGATCCTGGAACCAATTTTGATGGTTTGATTAACCCAGACAAACTGTGAACTTGTGCCAGAAGGAACTGCAGATGCTGGTTTAAACCGAAGATAGACACAAAGTGCTGGAGTAACTCAGCAGGACACGCAGCATCTCTGGGGAGAAGGAACGGAAGAACGTTCACCCTTCCTACTCTCCAGAGATGCTGCATGTCATTCTGAGTTACTAGGGCATTTTGTGTCTCAGACTGTGAACTTGTTGGGAATTTAGACCTTTTGTGGCGTGAAGGTAATTTTGTCATGTGTTTGATCTGATTGCATGTTACTTGTTTTCTCAGGTATTACAAAGTGACTTGGAGACCGAGCAGGTGAAGGTGAACTCTCTGACCCACATGGTGGTGGTGGTGGATGAGAACAGTGGTGATGGCGCAACAGCTATACTGGAAGACAAACTACAGGTATTTGTGTTCGAGAGATGATGCGTTGCTTGGAAGAGGAGATAGAATTTGTTTTGTGATAAAAAATCATAGAAAAATAGATGCACTCGGCACTTCGAGCCAGCACCGACATGCAATATGATCATGGCTGATCATCTAAAATCATTACCTCATTCCTGCTTATTCATCATCATAATCATACTTTATTAGCCAAGTATGTTTTGCAACATACGAGGAATTTCATTTACCAATAAAAAGCAACAGAACACACAAAATGCATTTAACATAAGCATCCACCACAGTGACTCCTCCACATTACTCACTGTGATGGAAGGTGAAAAAACGTTCAATCTCTTCCCTTCTTTGTTCTCCCGCGGGCGGGGGCCTCCAGCCTTCCGTTGACGGGGCGATCTTGATAGCCAGCGGCGTTTGGGCCCTCCGCGTCAGGGCGCTCAAGCTCCTGCATCGGGGACGAATCTCAGCTCCTCATGCCGGGTGATTGGGGCTGGTCGACACCTCCTGCGTCGTTTTGGAGTTTCCCGGGATGGCAGAACTCCCCATATCCCCCGATTCCTTTTGCCCTGAGAGAGAAATCGAACTCTTGAAAACATCCATTGAATTGGCCCCCACTGCTTTCTGTGGCACAGAATTCCACAGATTTACAACTCTCTGGGTGAAGAAGTTTTTCCTCATCTCAGTCCTAATGGCCGACCCCTTTTTCTTAAACTGTGACCTCTGGTTCTGGACACCCCCAACATCGGGAACATTTATCCTGCATCTAGCCTGTCCCCAAAGAATTGTATGTTTCTATAAGATCCCCTCTCATTGTTCTAGATTCCAATGAATATAAGCCCAGTCGACACATTCTTTCGTCACATGTCAGTCCTGCCATCCCAGGAATTAACCTGGTGAACCTACGCTGCACTCAATGGCAAGAATGTCCTTCCTCAGATTAGGAGACCAAAATTGCATACAATACTCCTGGTGTGGTCTCGCCAAGGCCCTGTACAACTGCAGTTGGACCTCCTTGCTCCTAACCTCGAATCCTCTTGCAATGAAGGCCAACGTGCCATTCGCTTTCTGCACTGGCTGCTATACCTACATGCTTACTCTCAGTGACTGATGTACAAGCACACCCAGGTCTCATTGCACCTCCCCTTTTCCTAGCCTGACACCATTCAGATAATAATCTGCCTTCCTGTTCTTGCCACCAAGTGGATAACCTTACTTTTATCCATACTATGCTGCATCTGCCATGCGTCTGGCCACTCACCCAACCTATCCAAGTCACCCTGCAGCCCCATAGCATCCTCCTCGCAGCTCATACTGCCACCTAGTTTTGTGTCATCCGCAAACTTGGAGATGTCATATTTAATTCCCTCGTCTAAATCGTTAATATATACTGTAAACAACTGGGGTCCCAGCATCGAGCCTTGCGGCACACCACTAGTCACTGCCTGACATTCTATCAAGGACCCATTAATTCCTACTCTTTGCTTCCTGTCTGCCAACCAATTCTCTATCCATGTCAATACCCTACCCCCAATACCATGTGCTCCAATTTTACACACTAACCTCTTGTGTGGGACCTTGTCAAAGGCTTTTTGAAAGTCCAGATACACCACATCCACTGGCTCTCCCTTATCCATTCTACTTGTTATATCCTCAAAAGATTCCAGAAGATTAGTCGAGCATGATTTCCCCTTCATAAATCCATGCTGACTTTGACCGATCCTGTCACTGCTTTCCAAATGCGCTTCTATAACAACTTTAACAATCGATTCGAGCATCTTTTCCCACTACTGATGTAGTGGTCTATAATTTATATAATTATAAAACTGGTCTATACTTATCCGTTTTCTCTCTCCCTCCTTTCTTAAAAAGTGGGGTTGCATTGGCTGCCCTCCAATCCACAGGAACTGATCCACATTCTATAGAAAATTGGAAAATGATCACCAATGCATCCACGATTTCTTGGGCCACCTCCTTGAGTACTCTGGGATGCAGACCATCAGTCCCTGGGGATCTGCCTTCAGTCACAACAGTTTATCTAATACAATTTCCTGATGCAATTCTGCCGTCGCGACAACAACCGCCTCGACTTCTCCACTCCCCGTCTCACTCCAATCACTCCCCCCCCCCCCCCCCCCCCCCCCAAAACATACTGCCATCGACTCACTCCGCAACAACCCAGACTGAGTTGTCAAACCCGTCGACAAGGGAGGTGCCGTGGTAGTCTGGCGCGTCGATCTCTACCAAGCTGAGGCCACGCGCCAACTCTCGGACACCTCCTCCTACTTACCCCTGGACCATGACCCCACTGACGAGCACCAGGCCACCATCTCGAGCACCATCACCGACTTCATAGACTCCGGCTCCTTGCCCCTCCGAGCCTCCAACCTCATCATTCCCCAGCCCCGCATGGCCCGATTTTACCTTCTCCCCAAACTCCACAAACCTGACTGCCCCGGGAGACCCATTGTCTCTGCCTGTTCATGCCCCACCAAACACATTTCCACATACCTTGACTCCATCCTATGGAGTCAAGGCATCCCCCCCACTCGCAAGGTGTTTAACTTGGTTAAATACCTCCCCACCTATGTTCAAGACACCTCAGACACTCTCGTTCATCTCCACGCATTCCATTCTCCAGGCCCCCATCCTCTCATCTTCACCATGAACGTCCAGTCACTCTACACCTCCATCCCCCAGCAGGATGGTCTCAAAGCCCTCCGGTTCTGCCTCGACCAGAGGAGCAACCCATACCCATCCACTGACACTCTCCTCTGCCTAGCGGAGTTGGTCCTTACCCTCAACAACTTCTCTTTTGACTCCTCCCATTTCCTCCAAATACAAGGCGTAGCTATGGGTACACGCATGGGCCCCAGCTATGCCTGCCTCTTTGTCGGGCACGTCGAATAATCCTTGTTCGCGGCGTACCAGGGCCCCATCCCCGACCTCTACCTCTGTTACATCGACGACTGCTTTGGTGTCACCTCCTGCACCCACACACAACTGACTGACTTCATCCGTTACACCACCAACTTCCATCCGGCACTAAAAATACACCTGGACCATTTCCGACACTTCCCTACCATTCCTTGACCTCACTATCTCCATCGCAGGGGATACACCCCTGACCGTCATCCACTATAAACCCACTGACTCCCACGGCTACCTGGACTACTCTTCCTCCCACCCTGCTTCCTGTAAGGACTCCATCCCCTATTCCCAATTCCTCCATCTACGCAACATCTGCTCCCAGGATGACGTGTTCCACACCAGGGCATCACAAATGTCCTCATTCTTCAGAGAACGGGGATTTCCCTCCCCCACTATAGTTGAGGCTCGCACCAGGGTCTCCACCATACCCCGTAACACTGCCCTCTCTCCCCATCCCACCCACTAGTAACAAGGGCAGAGTCCCCCTGGTCCTCACCTTTCACCCCACCAGCCGGCACATACAACACATAGTCCTCCGCCAGTATCGTCACCTCCAACGTGACCCCACCATTCGCCACATCTTCCCATCTCCCCCCTGTCTGCCGTCCGCAAAGACCGCTCCCTCCGCAACTCCCTTGTCAATTCTTCCCTTTCCTCCCGCTCCACCCCTTTCCCGGGCAGTTTCCCTTGCAACCGCTACACATGTATGCTACGCTTGTTGCTTTACCTCCCCCCTCCACTGCATTCAGGGACCCAAGCAGTTCTTCCAGGTGCGACAGAGGTTCACCTGAACCTCATCCAACCTCATCTGTTGCATCCGCTGCTCTAGATGTCAGCTGATCTATATCGGTGAGACCAAGCAGAGGCTTGGCGATCGTTTCGCCGAACACCTCCGCTCGGTCTGCAATAACCAACCCGACCTCCCGGTGGCTCAGCACTTCAACTCCCCCCTCCCATTTTGTATCCAACCTCTCTGTCCTGTGCCTCGTCCACGGCCAGAGTGAGCAACACCGCAAATTGGAGGAACAGCACCTCATATTCCGCTTGGGGAGTCTGCATCCTCTTGGCATGAATATTGAATTCTCTCAATTCTGTTAACCCTGGCTATCTCCTCCCATTCCTACCTCTCAGCCCTCGGGCTCCTCCTTTTTCCTTTCTTGCCCCCGCCTCCCCCCACCTCCCATCAGTCTGAAGAAGGGTTTTGGCCCGAAACGTTGCCTATCTCCTTCGCTCCATAGATGCTGCTGCACCCGCTGAGTTTCTCCAGCATTTTGTGTACCCTCGATTTTCCAGCATTTGCAGTTCCTTCTTTAATCATTTCCTGACTAATGTGGAATCCCTTCAGTTCCTCCCTCCCACTAGATACACGGTCCCCTAGTATTTCTGGGAGATTGTTTGTGTCTTCCTTAGTGAAGTCAGAACCAAAGTACTTATTTAACTGTTCTGCCATTCCTTTATTTCCCATTATAAATTCACCTGTCTCTGATTGTAAGGTGTAGATGATTATTGCATGTCCCTTTAATTGTAGTTACGTAGCTCTGCTAACCACTCCCCTATAATCAAGTATATCTGTGTCTTCCCATCCCCTAGCTCTCTCTCTAGTGAACGTGACAGACCATGTACAGCTAGGGCAGTAATGTGTGTGTAGTTAATAAAGCTATAGTAAAGAATTCCTTGTGTGCGTGCATGTTCTTTACATGGTGTCAGAAGCTTCTTTTCCTGCGTCTCCTGTATATCAGGTTTTGTTTCTTTAGTCCCAGTTACCCTTCCCTGACTGGTTATGGCTTCCTCCTGCCGTAAGCCAGACCCACTGATCTTCGACGACGACATTGCTCACCGCTGGAATGTCTTCCGTCGTGATTTTGAGCATTATGTCGCAATCGCCCACCCTCCGGTGGCCCCAGCGATTAAAGCCTCCCTCCTTCTAAACCTGGCCGGTCCGGAGGCTCTGGAGCGCTAAGAGTCATTCGTTTACGGGCTCAACGAGAGCACCCAGGACCCGGTGTGCCTGGTCGAAAAGTTTACCGGGATGTGCGATGTTCCCACCAACTCCATTCTGGAGCGCTTTAAGTTTTTCGCACGCCGTCAGAACCCTGGTGAGTCTGTGGACAATTTTGTCGCTGCTTTGCGGCACCTAGCTAGACGGTGTAACCTGGGTGCCGCGACAGAAACCCTGACCCGCGATGTCTTGGTGTACGGTCTACGGGACGATAAACTGCGCTCAGACCTCCTGTGCAAGCCTGATCTGACTTTCCACGAGGCTTTGCACGCCTCCAGGCTGGCAGAGGCTGTCTCCTCCGCCGTGCCCCCCCCCCCCCCCCCCCGACCATGCGGTCTGCGCGGCTAGCTTCGCCGGTCGCCGACCTGCTGACCAGAATCGCCGGAAAGCAAGCTCTGTCTCCAGCTCTAAGCCGGGTCAGCGCTGCCCGAACTGCAACTTCGAGTCGCATCGTTTTAATGTGTGCCCTGCGTTGGGGAAGACCTGCAACTTCTGCCATAAACTCAACCATTTCTCGGCAGCGTGTCGTTCCCGTGGGAAACCTGGACAACAGCAGCATAAGCCTTCCAATTATCTGGTACGGGATGATACCATGTCTGGTTCCTATCAACCCCATGACAACCTCCCACTGTCTGATTCGAGCTCTTCCCAGAGTGAGCTAAGTGTTTTTTCGCTGCGAGATGCACCTGCGCTGATAACAGACCCAACCGTGCAAGTTACTGTAAATGGCACGACTTTCTCTGCCAAGGTCGATACTGGGGCCGCTACAAACGTTATGTCAACAAGCTTATTCAAAAAGATAAGGAATAATGAGCGAGTTACCACTGAACGCTCTGTCCTTCGTGCCTATGGGGGAGGTCTGCTTGTTCCTGTGGGGAAAGCCACTCTCAACTGCAAAGTACTGAAGGCCGTTCGGCCCCTCTCTTTCTTCCTGCTGGACGGTAAATGTGCACCCCTACTCGGTATTCAGGCCTGCCAGGACCTTGGTTTGGTCAATTTCCACCGAGACATCCGTATGGTGCAGCAACCTTTAGACCCGCTGGTCAAAATGCCCCGACCGGTTCGACAGCAAGCTGGGGAAGCTTCCCTGCAGCTACAAGATCTCTCTCAATCCGGAAGTGGAACCAGTCATCCGCCCACCCCATCGAGTGTCTTTCGCGATGAAGGACAGGGTTGAGTCTACTCTTCGCGATATGGTGGCTATGGGTATCCTGAAGGAGGTGAGCGAGCCAACTCAGTGGGTCTCCACCATGGTTGTCGCTGCAAAGAAGGACAAAAGTGAGCTGCGGATCTGCATTAACCCCAAGGATTTGAACTTGGCTATCAAGCGCCCGCACTATCCTATGCGAACCGTTCAGGATGTTGCTGCACAAGTCGGCCCAGCCACTTTGTTTTCAGTGCTGGACGCAAAGAGTTCGTTCTGGCAAATACCATTAGATGAACAGTCATCTTACCTGACGACTTTTGGCACACCCTTCGGGAGGTTTTGTTTCCTGCGCATGCCGTTCGGGATCAACTCCGCCAGTGAGGTATTCCAGAGAACGATGGAACAGCTGTTCGCGGGGCTCCCGTGCGCTATCATTGTTGACGACATCCTGGTGTATGGAAAGGATGTCACACAGCACGACCACAACCTCCGGCTAGTCCTGGATCGAGCTCGAGAGGTCAACCTAAAGCTCAACCCAAAAAAGTGCCGGTTCCGCGTCCCGGAGGTCACCTATGTGGGACACGTTTTTACAGCGTCCGGGCTGAAGCCCGACCCACAGAAGACAGCCGCGATTTCCGAGATGCCTGCTCCTGAGGATGTGCCGAGCCTTCAGCGTTTCCTGGGCATGGTCGACTACCTGGGGAAGTTCATCCCTGACTTGAGCGAATTGAGCGCTCCCCTAAGAGCTTGGGCTTGGTTCCCGCAGCACCAGAATGCCTTTGACGTGCTCAAGTCCAAGCTAATCAGCACCCCGACGCTGAAGTACTTCGACCTCAAACGACCTATCGTCATCACCTGTGATGCCTCCAAGTTTGGCCTGGGCGCCGCCTGCTTGCAGATCCACGACGGGGTACAGCTGCCTGTGCCATTCGCGTCCCGCACGATGACTCCTGCCGAGCAGCGCAATGCCCAGATTGAGAAAGAGCTGCTGGCTGTCGTGTTCGCCTGTTCAAAGTTTAAAGACTATACCCTAGGCACGGAGTTTTCCATTGAAACTGACCACCAGCCTCTGGTCACCATCCTCAACAAGCCGATTCATGCTGCCTCCTCCAGGCTCCAACGGATGATGCTTCAGCTACAGCGTTTTACCTTCTCCGTGGTATATCGTAAAGGCAAAGACATGTTTATCGCTGACACGCTGTCTCGGGCGCCCCTCGCTTCGACCACCCGTCACCCTTACGAGGCGTCCAATATGATAGTGCTGAATGTCAACTTTGTGCCTTCCAACCAGTTGAAATCTCTGGTCAAACACACTGCTGCTGACGCTTCGCTCCAACAGCTGGCTGCAGTCATTCAGCGGGGTTGGCCCGAACGACGTTCTTCCTTACCCGCCGCAGCGGTGCCTTACTTCCTGGTCCGTGACGAACTGGTACTGTGAGATGGCGTGATCGTAAAGGGCCACAAGGTTGTGGTGCCTGAAGCTCTACGGCAACAGTATTTTGACACTGCTCATCGTGGCCATCCCGGGGCCGAGGCCACTCTCTCCATCGCTCAGAGCCAGTTTTACTGGCCTGATATGGCCGCTTACTTCCGGGACAGGGTGTCGTCATGCCCTACATGCAACAGTCTCGCACCGCAACAGCAGCGGCAGCCCCTTTTGCAGCAGCCCGCGCCAGACCTGCCATGGTCTGCGCTGGCGACTGACATTTTCGAATGGCACGGCAAGCACTTCTTGGTGCTTGTCGACTCCTACTCGAACTGGTTTGAGGTCGACCAGCTGCCCTCTCTCTCATCCTCTGCTGTCATTGAGAAGCTGCGCCGCCACTTCGCCACCTTTGGGTCTCCTGCAAGCCTGCAGTCAGACAACGGCAGCCAGTTCACCAGCGCGGAGTTCAAGGACTTTGCTGACCGTTGGAACTTTCGGCACTACACCAGCAGCCCTGAATACCCTCAAAGCAACGGCTTGGCTGAGCACGCTGTCCGCAGTGCGAAGGGATTGTCGGAACGTTGCCGCGTTTCCAAATCTGATATCTACCTTGCTCTCCTGAACCTCCGTAACATTCCCCGCGACCACGTCCTGGGGTCCCCGGCGCAGCGCCTCATGTCCCGAGTCACGCGCCCTCCCATTCCGGTAGCCCAGCAAACCCTTACCCCCTCCGTACTGAAGCCTGCCATGGTCCGTGAGCGTATTGCTGAAAAGCAGTTCATCCAGAAGCGCTCCCATGACAGATCCTGCCGCGTTCTTCCTCCTCTGTCTCCTGGCCAGGTTGTCCGCATGCGTTCCACCTCCGGTCACCCCGGGCTTGCGGTTGTCGTCGGATCTGCCGATTCACCTCGTTCTTATTTGGTTAACCTTGATGGTACGGTCTACCGTAGGTCCCGTCAGCACCTTCGCCTGGTGAATGAGCCTCCACCCCCTCCTGCTGTCCCGCATGCTTCCCCCATGTCTGCTCTGCCGCCTCCGGCTTTCCCTGGCCCTGAGCCCCCCCGGACCGTCCCGGTCCTTCGTCCCGTGCCTGTCCCTGTCTCTCCACCTGTCTCACCCCCCTCCTCTCCCTCGTCGCCGCGGCACTCGCCGCCCCGCGCCTCTCCTGCCAGGGTTTCCCCTCCCGCTCCGGTTCCGCTGGTTCCCGTGGGGGGAGGAGGCGGGATGCGGACCCGCTCTGGCCATCTCGTGCAGCCGCCTGACCGTTATGGCGAATATGTATGAATCGGTACTGCTTTATTGTTTCTTTGTTTTTCATTTGCCCTAGCACATGAGACATGGTCGGCTGTCACTTTCCTTTCTTTTGTAGAGGAAGGATGTAGATGATTATTGCATGTCCCTTTAATTGTAGTTACGTAGCTCTGCTAACCACTCCCCTATAATCAAGTATATCTGTGTCTTCCCATCCCCTTGCTCTCTCTCTCTCTAGTGAACGTGACAGACCATGTACAGCTAGGGCAGTAATGTGTGTGTAGTTAATAAAGCTATAGTAAAGAATTCCTTGTGTGCGTGCATGTCCTTTACATTTAAACAACCTACATTTGTCTTCACTAATCTTTTCCTTTTTACACATCTAAAGAAGCTTTTACAGTTTTATATTTCCACCGCAAGCTTTCTTTCATGCTTTTCCCTCCCCTCTTAATTAACCCCTTTGTCGTCCACTGTTTTCTAAATGGGGTGGAGATTGCAACCTTCACGTGGTCCGCCCTGATTCAAAGAATGCAATCAACCTGGCGTGCACAATCAAATGCGATCAAATAGAACAAGGCCCGCTTGCTTGTGTTTGACTCGTATCCCTCTAAACCTATCCTATCCATGCACCTGTTTAAATGTTTCTTAAACATAGAAACATAGAAACATAGAAAATAGGTGCAGGAGTAGGCCATTCGGCCCTTTGAGCCTGCACCGCCATTCAATGTGATCATGGCTGATCATCCAACTCAGTATCCCGTACCTGCCTTCTCTCCATACCCCCTGATCCCTTTAGCCACAAGTGCCACATCTAACGCCCTCTTAAATATAGCCAATGAACTGGCCTCAACTACCTTCTGTGGCAGAGAATTCCAGAGACTCACGACTCTCTGTGTAAAGAATGTTTTCCTCATTTCGGTCCTAAAGGAATTCCCCCTTATCCTTAGACTGTGACCCCTTGTTCTGGACTCCCCCAGCATTGGGAACAATCTTCCAGCATCTAGCTTGTCCAACCCCTTAAGAATTTTGTAAGTTTCTATAAGATCCCCCCTCAATCTTCTAAATTCCAGCGAGTACAAGCCGAGTCTATCCAATCTTTCCTCATATGAAAGTCCTGACATCCCAGGAATCAGTCTGGTGAATCTTCTCTGTACCCCCTCTATGGCAAGGATGTCTTTCCTCAGATTTGGAGACCAAAACTGTACGCAATACTCCAGGTGTGGCCTCACCAAAACCCTGTACAACTGCAGTAGAAGCTCCCTGCTCCTATACTCAAATCCTTTCGCTATGAATGCTAACATACCATTTGCTTTCTTCACTGCCTGCTGCACCTGCATGCCTACTTTCAATGACTGGTATACCATGACACCCAGGTCTCGTTGCATCTCCCCCTTTCCTAATCTGCCACCATTGCAATCTGCAAACATTGGGATAGTCCCTGCCTCAACTACCGCCTCTGGCAGCTTGTTCCATACTCCTACCACCCTTTGTGTGAAAACGTTACCCCTCGGATTCCTATTAAATCTTTTCCCCTTGACCATGAACCTATGTCCTCTGGTTAAACCTATGTTAATTTTGTTAATTTTTAATTTGGATCATTACAGTCACTGGGTGTGCGCTGGGCAGCAGTTTGTCGTTGGACTGAAGAGCGATGGCAATTGCTACAGAATATCTTCACTAGATGGCAACAACTGTCGGACGACCAGGTAGACAAAATGTTTGGATTGTTGTATAATGATTAAAATTGAAAATGCAGATTAGTTTATTGACATATGCACCAGGGAGTAATAAAATTCCTTGTTCGTACAAAGCTTATAAACTGTAAACAATAATTAGAGTAAGTATGGTTATAAATGCAAAACAGAAAAAATGTGCAAAGATTGTGCCACCTGAGGCTGGGTAATAAAAACTAAAGTACAGTTATGGAATGTAAACAAAAGTGCTGGAGAAACTCAGCGGGTGCAGCAGCATCTATGGAGCGAAGGAAATGGGCAACGTTTCGGGCTGAAACCCTTCTTCAGACTGTCATGGAACAATGGATTCAGTAGAGTCGGTAGTAAGAGGATGCAGCAGCACCTCCAGGATCAGCGTGTGCAAAAGATATTTGTATCGACTGGGCTTACATTCACTGGAATTTAGAAGGGTGAGAGGGGATCTTATAGAAACATGTAAAATTATTAAGGGATTGGACAGGCTAGATGCAGGAGAATGTTCCCGATGTTGGGGAAGTCCAGAACCGGGGCTCATAGTTTAGGAAAAAGGGTTAAGGGCCTGTCCCACCAGCATGCAACTCTATGCGATTAGCGCGACCTAACGTGGTCGCTTGAGCCGTCCGGCGTCGCGGGGCCGGTCCCACTTCAATCGCCGGAGCGGTGCGGAGTTAGTCCCGACACCGCGCAGGGCTCCGAAAAACTGACTATGTCCAAAAATTCCGCGCGGCAACGGCTTGTCGGCTCGCAGTCGCCTCGACGTTCACACACCGCCCTGACATCGTGCCTCCGTGAACCTATCTGCAGGTCCCTCCGTGACCCTCCGTGACCCTCTATGTGTGTGGCTCCGTGGCCCTGTGTGTGTGTCTGTGTGTGTGTGCCTCTGTGCCCCTCTCTGTGTGCCCCTCTCTGTCCTGGCGAACTTACCTTAGACTTCGCTCCAAGTTCGCCTCACTTTGCGCCACTCACCTGACCTCCGCGTGGCCCTCACTGCCGGTTTGGTTGCGCTTGCTGCATGCAGGCGTATGCTGGTGGGAACGGCCCTGTACAGGGGATCACCCGACCCCCGCTTCTAGTTTGATCGCGTTCATCGCATAGAGTTGCATGCTGGTGGGACAGGCCCTTTAGGCCATTTAGGACTGAGATGAGGAAAAACGTTTTCATCCAGAGAGTTGTAAATCTATAGAATTCTCTGCCTCAGTAGGCAGTGGAGACCAATTCATTGTTTTTTTTTCAAGGGAGAGTTAGATAGAGCTCTTGGGGCTAACGGAATCAAGGGATATGGGGAATAAGCAGGAACGGGGTACTGATTGTGGATGACTAGCCGTGATCATATTGAATGGCGGTGCTGGCTCGAAGGGGCCGAATAGCCTACTGCACCTATTTATGTTTTTATGTATCGGGAGTATGATAACCGTGGGGAAGTATTTATGTAAAATCTGGCTATCCAGGCTTTGAAGCCGCTGCTTCCTCTTCCAGAAGGTAGACGAGTGAACATGGAAAAGTGGGGTCGCAGGCATCTTTGATGATACTTGAGGTTGAACACCGATTTTCTGGCAACTGATTGTGCGCCTGCCTCTATAATCTGGACAATTACGAGAGCTCAGTTGAAATTCCCTGAGCCGGCACCGGGGGCACTGCGAGTGCCAAGCAATCCTTCTGGTTGTGTCCTTCCGCCTCAAAAGTATTAATTATGCTCCCTCTCCTAACTGTTTCGCAAGGACGATAGAATAACCCCTCGTCGTAACCACCCCCTTATAACAGATGTCGGATATAGCAGATGGACCTGCCAACCCAACCCCGGGTGGCATTGTCTCTCCGGTTGTTCAGAGCCTTGGCTTCTGACTCCACTATCGAATGGCAAGGTGCACCAGCCAGCCCTTCTTTGCCCAGTGAAAGGAGACAAAGTGCTGGAATAATTCAGCGTGTCAGGATCTCTGGAGCACACGGATAGCTGACGTCGGGACCCTTCCTCAGACTGGTTCAGTCAGCTGAGTCACTGCAGCATTTTATGTTGTTTCACATTAAAACTAGGCGGCGATGCAGCTGGTCTGCACCAGCGAGCCCTTTATCACCAATTCACGGTTGTTGTGTAGAAGTTTGGGAGAATCCTTGTGGACGTGCCGAATCTTCTCAGATGCCTTAGAAAGTCAGTGTACAGATGTGCGTTTTTGATCACAGCATCATTGTGAAGGGACCAGATGATCTTACTGGTACTTGATGCTGGTGACCATCTCTACAGCAGCTGTGTGAATGAGGAGAGCGTTGTGCTCACTCTCTTGCTTCTTCAGGTAACCAGTCAGCTGCTGCTTCTTACTGGAATGCAGGATGGGGTGCCTGCTCTGACACCATGACGCAATGTTCACAATCTCGTTCCTGCACTCTGCCTCATCGTGGTTGTTGATCCAGCTGACAACAGTGGTGTCATTGGCGAACTTCAAGATTGAGTTGGCTACACAGTCATGCATATACAGGGAGTAAAGCAAGGAACTGAGCACATAGCCCTGAGGAGCATCGGTCTTGAGGGTCAGGATGGAGGAAATGATATAGCTACCTGACGGATCAGGAGCCAGTGTACAGATGGAAACTGGAAGGGCAAGGAAGGCCCAGAAGTTTTGATAAGAGCACATTCGGTACAATGGTGTTGAAGGCTGAGTTGTGGACAGTAAATAACATCCTTACATAGGTGTTCTTATTGTCATTTGATCCGGAGCTTGAATATAATGCCAGTGAGATGCTGCTCTTCAAGAACTATCTTTCTTCTATGCACGTTGCAGGGGTCTAGATTGTCTGGGTGACTTACACAGATGTGGGTCAATATCAATCATTTTGGTCGATGTTTGAAGCTTTTGGGTGGACATTTTGCTTAATGTTTTCTGGAAACTGGAATGATGGCAGTCTCCTTGAAGCAAATGGGGATGGAAAACTATTGAGGTGAAAGGTTGAAGATGCTGCACAGATGATGGCCTGTTGTTTACTGCACAAACTCGGAGCCCGTTCAAGAAAGAGTCTGGGCTGACTGTTTTCCAATAGTTTGCATTTGTGAAAGCAGATTTAACATCGGTCACCAAGATGTATGGAAGAGGCCAGCCAGCAAGGAATGGGGAGATGCACCTTGGTGGAACTTTGTTTGCCTGTTCAACACAAGTCCAAAAAGCATTCAGCTGATGCAGTAGAGATTGCGACAGATTTCGGATGGTAGCCTGCCACCGTCATCTGACTCGGTTGAATTAAGCCTCTAACTTGCTTTGGGATTTTCTCTTTGCATCCCTAATTGTCTTGCAGAGATCATACTTTACCTACTGTACTATGTGAGGTCTTTGAAGGCCTCAAAATTGGACATCAGTGGACAGTGAATCTCCATGTCTATCCAAAGTTTCTGGATATGATAGACTCTAATTAAGGATAGACTAACTGCCTTGTCAGAACACAGTCATAATGGCATTCTTGACGACTGAGGTATAACATTTAGGCTGGGTGAAGTGGTCTTGAACATGATCTCGTCCACTGACTGGCAGTCTATGAAATAGACTCAACCTGCTCAAATCGCTGCGGTATTACTCTTTTCATAGGTGTCTTGGTTTACCAGTAACATAAATGTAAGTTTTTGTGAGTGAATGTAGCATTTGGGGGGGGGGGGAGATGGGAATGCAAATGTTAATTTATGACGGTTTTTGTCCATCTTCTGGCAGCTGTGGCTTGAGGCTTGGCTCATTGAGAAGGAAGATGCGTTCACTGACCTCCATACCAGAAGTATCAAGGGTTCATGTGAAACCGAAGTAAATATCCAAAGACTAGAAGTAAGTGGGTTTTGACTGAGCCACTTTCAGTGGACTATCTGATTTCAATTCTTCCATGTTGCTGGAGCAGTAGACATTTTAAATCATGTCTGACGAATCATAGAATTTTTCGAGGATGTAACTAGTAGAGTGGATAAGGGAGAACCAGTGGATGTGTTATACCTGGACTTTGAGAAGGCTTTCGACAAGGTCCCACATAAGAGATTAGTATATAAACTTAAAAGCACACAGTATTGGTGGTTCAATATTGATGACTGGTTGGCAGACAGGAAGCAAAGGGTAGGAGTAAACGGGTCCTTTTCAGAATGGCAGACAGTGACTAGTGGGGTACCGCAAGGCTCATTGCTGGGACCCCAGCTATTTAGAATATATATTAATGATTTGGACGAGGGAATTGAATGCAACATATCCAAGTTTGCGGATGATACTAAGGGGGGTAGTGTTAGGTGTGAGGAGCAAGCTAGGAGACTGCAAGGTGACTTGGATAGGCTGGGTGACTGGGCAAATGCATGGCAGATGCAGTATAATGTGGATAAATGTGAGGTTATCCACTGGTGGCAAAAACAGGAGGGTCGACTACTATCTGAATGGTGGCAGATTAGGAAATGGGGAGATGCAACGAGACCTGGGTGTCATGGTACACCAATCATTGAAAGTAGGCATGCAGGTGCAGCAGGCAGTGAAGAAAGCAAACGGTATGTTAGCATTCATAGCGAAAGGATTTGAGTATAGGGGCAGGGAGATTCTACTGCAGTTGTAAAGGGTTTTGGTGAGGCCACACCTGGAGCATTGGGTACAGTTTTGGTCTCCAAATCTGAGGAAACACATTCTTGCCATAGAAGGGGTACAGAGAAGGTTCACCAGACTGATTCCTGGATGTCAGGACTTTCATATGAGGAAAGACTGGATAGACTCTGCTTGTACTCGCTAGAATTTAGAAGACTGAGAGGGGATCTTATAGAAATTTACAAAATTCTTAAGGGGTTGGACAGGCTAGATGCAGGAGGTCCAGAACAAGGGTTACAGTCTAAGAATAAGGGGGAATTCCTTCAGGACCGAGATGAGGAAAACATTTTTCACACAGTGGTGAATCTCTGGAATTCACTGCCACAGAAGGTAGTTGAGGCCAGTTCATTGGCTATATTTAAGAGGGAGTTAGATGTGGCCCTTGTGGCTAAAGGGATCAGGGGGTATGGAGAGAAGGCAGGTACAGGATACTGAGTTGGATGATCAGCTATGATCATATTGAATGGCGGTGCAAGCTAGAAGGGTCGAATGGCTTACTCCTGCACCTATTTTGTATGTTTCTATGTCGTCTCCCCTCAACGCCTGATGTTCCAGAGAAAACAACCCGCGTTTAGCTCAATCATGTTAGTGAGACAGGTTCTGCCATGTACAAAGCCATGCAGGTTGGGCCTAATTAGCCCATTCTCTTTCAAATGGGAGTGAATCCAATCTCAAAGATTTCTCTCCGACAGTTTCCCCACCACTGACATGAGGCTCAGGAGTGTAAAGTTCCCTATATTCTCTCTACTTCCTTTCTTAAACAAAATAACAACATTGGCGAGTCCAGAACCAGGGGCCACAGTCTTAGAATAAAGGGAGGCCTTTTAGGACTGAGGTGAGAAAAAACGTTTTCACCCAGAGAGTTGTGAATTTGTGGAATTCCGTGCCACAGTGGAGGCCAAATCACTGGATGGATTTAAGAGCGAGTTAGATAGAGCTCTAGGGGCGAGTAGAATCAAGGGATATGTGGAGAAGGCAGGCACGGGTTATTGATTGTGAACGATCAGCCATGATCACCATGAATGGTGGTGCTGGCTCGAGGGGCCGAATGGCCTCCTCCTGCACCTATTTTCTATGTTTCTATTGACCACTCTCCAGTCCTCCGTGACATTGCCTCTGTCTAGAGAAGAAACAAAGATCCCTGTCACTGCTCCCCACAATCTCTCTTGCCTCCCTCCACCCCGTGACCTGGTGGATAATGCCTCAGCACTACTTGTGGCTTTAAACTGGTTTATATCAGTTTTGCGTTGCTGATTAATGAATCTTTCTAGGGACTTGAATGTGTGAAAACCAAATTAGGTTTGGAATCTATTCAGAAAGTCATTTGTTTAGGTCGTACATAAAAAAAGTTCTCTTCTGCAGCATACTGTGAGGGGATAAATTGGAAGAGGCGGCTTCTTCTTCTTACGTATGGTATGCACAGCCTAAAGGTGTAGGACAACTTGTTCTATTTGATCCGATTTGATTGTGCACGCCGGGTTGATTGTATTCGTCGAAACAGGGTGGACCACGTGAAGGTTGTAATCTCCCACCCCGAAGAGGCGGCACAACTGATTTCAGGCAATAACATTGCTAGATTTCAAAGATAATGGCATTTCAATTTCACAATTCCTGTTGTAAAATGCAGGATCCCCTCAAGTGGTCTCAACATCGTTAATTGGTATTCTTAGTTGTAGAACCTGCCAGGAGTATTTACAGGATTGCTATCAACATGTCTCCATTCTCTTTTATATTACATGGTAGCAGACAAAGTAGTTTGATGCTCCAAATCTAATTTGCACCTATTAATAAATACAACAATTGAAACTTTATCATGAAGACAATATGACTATTTGCAACGTGTCTTCTGTTAAATTCTGAAGGAAGATTTGGAAAAGCGACGTCCAACATTGGACCAGTTGGTTAACGATGGCCAAGATTTAATAGAATTACTCAGTCACAGGAATTCATCAAAGAAAATTGATGGCAATCTGAAAGAATTAACACAAAGGTGGGAGAGTTTAGCGCAACAACTGCAAGGTTGCTCCAAACAGGTAAGGAATTAAACGTAAATTGATCATCAGTTTCATGTGCCAAAAAGCACATGCAAGAAACATAGCAGGGGATTGATCACTTTATATGCACTATTAACTGAAACATTTCTTAGACCCAAAATGCTGGAGTAACACAGGCTCTGAGTCAGAGGAAGGGTCTCGACCCGAAATGTCACCCTGTTCCTTCTCTCCAGAGACGCTGCCTGTCCTGCTGAATTACTCCAGCATTTTGCCCTTTTTCAGTGTAAACCAGCATCTGCAGTTCCTTCCTATACCTGTAATATTTCTTTATTGGATAGCTTTAACAAGAGTCAGTACAGCATTGATCTTGAAAAGGAAAACCAAATTATTTTCAAACTTTGAATTGTGAATTGAAAGTAAAATGCCATTCTTTCAACTAAAAGATTTAACGTTTTCAACAAATTAAAGAACTGTTTGATCTTTGAGGCAAATAAAAGTCTTGTGGCTTATGATGGAATATGTCCACTCACGGTCATTTCTTACATATCACCTAGATCTTTCACCAAAGGCAAATTGGAATGTTCCAATTCAGTGTTCTAAGCCATTATTCAGATCGATGTGGCATTGCCACATTCTGGCATTGTTTGGTGCATAAGGTTTTTGGCATTTTCCATGTGACTTGATGTTCACCTTAACGGAGCAGCATAAATTGCTAAAAATGCTTTGCCCCTTCATTGTCTGTGCTTTGGTTAAACTATTTAATTCTAAGTTCATAAGTCAAAGGAGTAGAATTAGGACATTCAGCCCATCAAGTCTGCTCCGCCATTCAATCATGACTGATTTAACTTTTCCTCTCAACCCCATTCTCCTGCCTTCTCCCCATAACCCTTGACCCCCTTACTTTTTTTAAATATATATTTTTATTAGAGTAGGTAAGCAGTGAATTAGCAAACACATATTATGATAGCAATATTTCGTGAACAGCAATCATACATTATTAATATTATCAAATGAATCATATTGTCTAATAATTTTTTCAAAATATAAAGAGAGAGAAAACCGAAAGAAAAATAAAGTAAAAATCAAAAAGAAATAAAGAATTGAATAATTTACCATTAATACATCATTGGAGATAAGATCAAGGAATATAGAATATAACTTTTCATCTAATCTTGAGTCCAAGTTTCAGTTAGGGTTCCCCGCTGAACCGATTTACCCCTTTAAATAATCAATGAAAGAAGACCATATTCTAACGAAAACTTCTTGTTTGTCCATTAGGGCAAATCTAATTCTTTCCAGGTGTAGGGTCTCCGACATTTCCGTACTCCACATTTTAATTGTGGGGGATATAGGGCCTTTCCAAAATGTTAATATTAATTTCTTCCCAATTATTATACTATAATCTAGGAAATTTCTTTGACTTGTTGTAAGTGTTAAACTTTGTTCTGATATTCCAAGTATTATTAATTTTGTGTCCGGATCCAATTTAATATTAATAACTTCAGAAGTTATTCTAAAAATCTCAATCCAGAAATTCTTAATTTTTACACAATTTGCCAAAGTATGTGTTAAATTAGCCTCTGGATGCTGACATTTATCGTAGATAGAGGAGACGTGGAAAGATTCTATTCAATTTAACTTTTGAGTAATGTAATCTATGTAATACTTTAAATTGTATTAAAGCATGTCTGGTATTTAACGAGCATTGGTGTATATATTGTAAACTTTTGTCCCATATATCTTTTGTTATGGGTTGGTTTATTTCATTTTCCCAAGTATGTCTAAATGATTCCGTTGTTGGTATCTCGCTATCTAAAAGGATATTATTAATATAAGTTGTTAGTTTTTCTGTATTAGGATGCTTATTCAAACATTCATCAAGGATTTCTGGTTCCTTATTCCTATAATCTTGTGTATTTGATTTAACGTAATCTCTGAGTTGTAGATATCGAAAAAAATGACTTGAGTGTAATCCATAAATCTGTTGTAATTCCTAAAATAAAAGAAAAGTGCCTTTCTTGACCCCCTTACTAATCAAGATTTTTATCAATCTCCACCTTAAAAATACCCAGACTTGGCCACCACAACCGTCTCTGGCAATGAATTCCACAGATTCACCATACTCTGACTAAAGCAATTAAGATTAATTGCTTTCTGGCCGGGGTCCATAGTTTACATTTAATAGTGCATAGAATTATGTACTGTTAATCTTATGAGAATTATTTAATCACTGTATTTTTCTAATTTAGTTTTGGGATACACAATGGAAAAAGGCACTTCAGCCCCTGAGTCCATGCTGACCATTGATCACCTGTGCACACTAGTTCTATGTTATCCCACTTTTTCATCCACTCTCTATACATTTGGGGCAAATTACAGAGGCAATTAACCTGCAAACCCGCACGTCTTTTGGATGTGGGAGGAAACTGGAGCACCTTGAGAAAACCCACGCAGTCACAGGGAGAACGTGCAAACCCCACACAGACAGCACCAGAGGTCAGGATCGAACCCGGGTCGTGGCGCTATGACCAACTGCGCCACTGTGCCTTATGATGGATGTCCTTTAAAAAAAAAATTGACCTTTTAAAAAAAAAGTTCACCTTAACGGAGTATCCACTCTAATAGCCAAAGCTGATTTTGAAATGTTTAGGTGTTTCTTGCGACAACGAGACATCAAAGGGGATGAGATTCAAGGAAAATGTAGAATAGATCGTTGTTAGGTAGAAGGTGACAACAAGGTGACATCATTGTTCTCCTACCATTCTTACTATCTCTGACTCTCCTGACATCATTGTTGTCTCATAGATGGTGACAACATATCTAATTCTACATTTCCTTTGATGTCTTGCTTTCACACCTGACACTTCCTTATCTCTGTATCTCCTTCTCCACTGACTCTCACTCTGGAGATAGACACAATATGCTGGAGTAACTCAGAGGGACAGGCAGCATCTCTGGAGAGAAGGAATGGGTGACATTTTGGGTCGAGACCCTTTTTTTAAACTGATGTCAGGGGAGTGGGCGGTACAGAGATAAAAGACAGAGATAAAATACAGAGGGTACACAAAAGGCTGGAGAAACTCAGCGGGTGCAGCAGCATCTAAGGAGCGAAGGAGATAGGGAACGTTTCGGGCCAAAACCCTTCTTCAGACCCAAATACAGAGACTGGTGGGAGAACAGGGAAGGGGGAGTGAATGGAGAGAGAGGGAAAGCAAGGGCTACTTGAGTTAGAAAAGTCAATGTTCATACTGCTGGGGTGTAATCTACCCAAGCAAAACATGAGGTGATGTTCCTCCAGTTTACGTTGGCCTCACTCTGACAATGGAGGCCCAGGACAGAAAAGTCAGATTGGGAATGTGAGGGGGAGTTAAAGCGTTGAGCAACCAGGAGATTCGGTAGGTTTAGTCAGACTAAGCGGAGGTGTTCAGCGAAACGATCGTCGAGCCTGCGCTTGGTCTCACGGATATACAGGAGTCCACACTTGGTACAGCGGATACAGTAGATGAGGTTAGAGCAGGTGCAAGTGAACCTCTGCCTCACCTGAAAAGACTGTCGGGGTCGATGGATGGAGTCGAGGGGGGAAGTATAGAGACAGGTGTTGCATCTCCTGTGGTTGCAGGGGAAAGTACCTGGGGTGGGGGTGGTTTGGGTGGGAAGGGACGAGTTGACCAGGGAGTTACAGAGGGAACAATCCCTGTAGAAAGCAGAAAGGGGTGGAGATGGGAAGATGTGGCCAGTGGTGGGAGGTGGCGAAAATGTTGGAGAATTATGTGCTGTATGCGACGGCTGATGGGGTGGAAGGTGAGGACACGTACCCTACAAGGATGGGAAGAAGTGTAGTCTAAATAGCTATGGGAGTCAGTCTGATTGTAATAGCTGTCAGTCGATAGTCTGTCTCCTATGATGGAGATGGTGAGGTCTGGAAACGGTAGAGAGATGTCAGAGATGGTCCAAGTGAATTTGAGTGCAGGATGGAAATGGATGAAGTCAGTGAGTTCTGCATGGGTGCAGGAGGTAGCACCGATGCAGTTATCAATGTAGCGGAGGTAGAGTTCAGGGATAGGGCTAGTGTACGATTCGAACGGTAATTGTTCAACGTATCCTTCAAAGAGGCAGGTATAGCTGGGGCCCATGCGAGTGCCCATAGCTACGCCTTGGGTTTGGAGGAAGTGGGAGGAGTCGAAGGAGAACCTGTCTGGAGAAGTGTCTCGACCTGAAATGCCACCCATTCCTTCTATCCAGAGATGCTGCCAGTCCTGCTGAGTTACTCCAGCATTTTCTCTATCTTGTGTAAACCAGCATCTGCAGTTCCTTCCTACACTTTTCAAGTAGTTATCTGGATGACTGTAAATGTGATCGTTCCTCTGCCTCGTCGCCCTTTCAGGCAGTGAGTTTCAGCCACTCTCCAGTCTGATGGTGTTTGTTATCTACCTCCTTTGCGATTCTTGTGCAATTAGCTAACATGTTGCAGTTCCTTGTGCGTTTTCCGCATGTGCAGATTCCATTTGCTACTTTAATCTCCACCTAAATTGTTAATTGATATTTTTGTCAGGTGGCAATGCTCCCTTTATAAACTATACTGTCGATTTTAGCATCAAATATGGTTCCTACATTGTGCAGGAAAGAAATGCAGATGCTGGTTTACACTGAAGATAGACACAAAATGCTGGAGTAACTCAGCGGGTCAGGCAGCATCTCTGGAGAAAAGGAATGGGTGATGTTTTGGTTCGAGACCGATTGTCAGACTGAGAGTCAAGGAAGAGGGAAACTAGAGACTCTCAGCCTGAGGAAGGGTCTTGACCTTAAATGTCACCTCTTCCTTTTCTCCAGAGATGCTGCGTGACCCGCTGAGTTCAGCTTTTTGTGTGGATCTGTGGTTCCTACATTTATACAATCATTAATATAAAGCAGAAAATTGGGCCTGATCCCGGCAGAAACCTACTGCATTTAGCCCTTGGGTTAACAACACTCGGGGTTGCTTTCTCCTCTGCTCACTCAGTTTTTAATTCAACATGCCACTTTCCATTGGATTCCATGAGTTTTTAAGTGTCCAATCTGCCATGTAAGAGTAGGTCAATTGCTTGGCCAGATGCCCATATACCTGCATGCCTCATCATACACCTTGTTACCTCCTCCAAAAGGTCAAATACAACCTTTCTCTGTCAAATCCATGCCCAAAATCTTCGGTAGATGAAAATGCTGGAGAAACTCAGCGGGTGAGGCAGCATCTATGGAGCGAAGGAAATAGGTGACATTTCGGGTCCAGACCCTTCTTCAGACTGATGTGGGGGGGGGTGGGCTGGAAGAAGAAAGGCAGAGGTGGAGCAGTGGGCTGTGGGAGAGATAGGGAAGGGGAGCGGAAAGAAGGAGAAAGTAGAGACTACCTGAAATTGGAGAAGTCAATGTTCAAGATCCAAAATCTACAAGTACTTTTCCTATTTTTCTTTTTCCTGTATTTTCCTATTTGTTATCCTGTAACAAATGTTCTGTCTGAGCTGAGCTGACACATGTTTCTGGGGTGGCACAGTGGCACAGCGGTAGAGCTGCAACATCACTGTATTAGAGACCCGTGATCGATCCTGAATATGGTTGCTGTCTGCGGCGCTTCCACGCTCTCCCTGTGACCGTGTTGTTTTTTTCCAGGAGTTCTGGTTTCCCCCAACTTTCCAAAAATGTGTAGGTTATTTGGCCTCTGTAAATTGCCCTTGGTGTTTCAGATGTGGAAGTGGGATAACATAGAACTAGTGAGCGATGGTCGGCGTGGACTCAGTGGGTCGAAGGGCCTGTTTCTACGCTGTATCGCTAAACTAGACTTCATCACTTGCATAGGTTTTTTTCGGTTGTTCAGAAATATCATGAGAGCCGTTGGGGTTACCGTCGAGGAAGTGCTGAAGGTACTGTCGTGTTTGAAGGTAGACAAATCTCCGGGCTTGATCCGAGGACATTGCGGGAAACTAGAGAGGAATTTGCGGGAGCCCTGGTTGAAATTTATGAGTCATCCTTAAATACAAGAGAGGTGCCAGACGATTGGAGGGTGCCAAATGTTGCGCCTCTTTTCAAGAAGGGCTGCAGGGACAATGCTGGCAACTATAGGCCGGTGAGCTTAACATCTGTAGTTGGTATGTTACTGGAGAGTATTCTGGGGGATACAATATACAGGCATTTAGATGGGCAAGGGCCGATTAAGGATAGTCAGTATGGTTTTGTGCGTGGGAGGTCATGTCACAAATCTGATTGATTTTTTTGAAGGCGTGAGCAAAAAGGTTGGTGAAGGAAGAGCTGTAGATGTGTACATGGACTTTAGTATGGCGTTTGACAAGGTTCCGCATGGTTGGCTGCTCTGGAAGGTTAGATCTCGTGGGATCCAAGGAGAGATAAATGAATGGATAGCAAATTGGCTCCATAGAAGGAAGCGGAGGGTGATGGAAGGTTGCTTCTCAGAATGGAGGCCTGTGACTAGTGGTGTGCCACAGGGTTTGGTGCTGGGCCCATTACTGTTTGTCATCTACATCAATGATTTGGATGAGAACATACAGGGCAAGATTAGCAAGTTTGCTTATGATACAGAAGTTAGTGGTTTTGCAGATAGTGAAGGTGGTTGTGAACGCTTGCAGCAGGATCTGGATTGATTGGCCCGGTGAGCGGAGGAATGGTTGATGGAATTTAATGCAGAAAAATGTGAGGTGTTGCATTTTGGGACTTCGAACAAGGGCAGGACCTACACAGTAAATGGTAGTCCTCTGGGTACTGTCGTAGAGCAGAGGGATCTAGGAGTACAGGTGCATGGTTCCTTGAAGGTCGAGTTGCTGGTAGATAGTGATCAAAAAGGCCTTTGGCACTGTACTTCATCAGTCAGAGTATTGAGTATAGAAGTTAGGAGGTCACGTTGCAGTTGTATAAGACATTGGTGAGACCGCATTTAGAATATTGTGTTCAGTTCTGGGCACCATGTTATAGGAAAGATATTGTTATGCTTGAAAGGGTTCAGAAAAGATACACGAGGATGTTGCCAGGACTAGAGGGTATGAGCGTTTGGGAGAGATTGAGTAGGCTGGGTCTCTATTCCATGGAGTACAAGAGGATGAGGGGAGATCTTATAGAGGTGTATAAAATCATGAGAGGAATAGATCGGGTAGATGCACAGGGTCTTTTACCCAGTGTAGGGGAATCGAGGACATAGGTTCAAGGTGAAGGGGAAAAAATTTAATAGGAATCCAAGGGGTAACTTTTTCACACAGAGGGTGATGGATGTATGGAACAATAAGCCAGAGGAGGTAGTTGATGCTGGGACTATCCCGTCATTTAATAAACAGTTGGACAGGTACATGGATAGAGCTCTTAAAGATAGTGGAGTCAAGTGCTATGGGGAAAAGGCAGGAACGGGGTACTAATTGTGGATGATCAGCCATGATCACTGCGAATGGCAATGCTAGCTCGAAGGGCCGAATTGGCCTACTTCTGCATCTATTGTCTACTGACAGGTTTGAAGGGTTTTGCACCAAGAGCAGGCAAGTGGGACTAGGGTAGCTGGGACATGGTTTGCCGGTGTGGGCGAGTTGGGCCGAAGGGCCTATTTCCACAAGTTGATAATCTTCTTAGATAGACACAAAATGTTGGAGTAACTCAGCAGGACAGACAGCATCTCTGGAGAGATGGAATGGGTGACTTTTCAGGTCGAGAACCTTCTTCAGACCTCTTACAACAAAGCCAAGTTTAAGCTTGAGGAATTGCATCAAATCTTTTAACAAGGTCAGCCTGTTAAGGTTTTGATGTTGAATGGAGGAGGAATTTCTTTAGCCAGACGGTGGTGAATCTATGAAATTCTTTGCTATAGACAGGTGTGGAGGCCAAGACATTAAGTGTTTTTAATCTGAAATTGAGAGGTTCGATTGAATGGTGGAGCAGACTTAATGGGCTGAATGGAATAAAAATGATTAGCAAGCAGGAGATTAGGCAGGGCCTTGGTGGACCGAACACAAATGTTTGGTGAATCAGTAACCTAGTCTGCTTTTGGTCTTGCTGACATAAAGGAGGCCACATCAGGAACACCAAATGCAGTGGATGCATGCAAACTTCTGTCTGGGATCCTGCAATGATTGTGAAGGAGGAGGTATAGGGACAGGTGTTACATACTCTGCGATTGCAGGGAAATGCAGCTGGGATGGGATAGTGCCAGTGTACATTCAGATCAAGGATGGCACAACTGGGAAGTGCCCATGGCTACACCTTGAAGGTGCATCACTTTTTTCATAACTTGGGAATTTGGTGTTAGATAGGTAAATGAGGGAAGTAGTCCTTTGTCAGATACGTCAAGAACCAGAAGATAGGGCTTAAAGTATGGAGAGCAAATACGAGTGTGAAGCAAGAAAGAAATGTATTTATTCATTTGTTCCAATCTGAAATTCTTAAATGGGTGCGGACATTGGCTTAGAAAATATTCCATGCTAAATATACATTGTTTAATTTCTAACCCCATGTGCTGATCGGACATAGTTGTCAGATTCTGGAACAACCCAGGCCAATCAGAAGGAAGCCTTGGGAATGATCGCCACAGAGCGCACAGTTGAGAAGAAGTGTTCAGCTCCTCCACCACCGTCCAGGAAAAGGCATCTGCGAGTGGATGTGGAATCCAGAAATAAGTAAGGACCGCTTTCTTATTTTACAATGGCTTCTCAGCATGATTCTGGGGTAGATGAGTGGTGGAAATTGGTTACTTCAAAGGCCGAGCTTCTTTAAGGCTCTAATCAGCAGAGTAAATAATGAGTACAATGAGTATAAGTTGCATATCGCAAATTTTTGCCCTGGCTAAAGTACGTAGTTGTCCATTCATTATACAGATTAGAAGAACAACTCTGGGCTTATTGAAGGCACTGTGCGCCTTCAACAAACCCAATTGTTCGATAGACTCACCATGGGTCTAAGAGCTGATTTATGTCTGTGTCTATCTGGGTAAATGTGTAAAAGAGCTGCAGATGCTGGTAAATCGAAGGTAGACGCAAAATGCTGGAGTAACTCAGCAGGTGAGGCAGCATCTCTAGAGAGATGGAATTGGGAACATTTTGGTCGAGACCCTTCCCGACCCGAAACTTCGCCAATTCCTTCTCTCTAGAGATGCTGCCTCACCTGCTGCTGCACCCGCTGAGTTACTCCAGCATTTTGTGACTACCTTCTATCTGAGTAAAGCCAGATATAGGGTACGGGTATAACACACAAAATAGCACAACATTCCCTCCCACTGTGGGAGTATCCATCATGTGGTTCCAGTATTCTGGGTTTCATTATGACGACCGATGTTGTCAGTTCTCCTGTGACTGCATGGATTTGTCTTGATCTCCTGTTTTGCCCCTACATCCCAAAAGACGCGTTGAGATCCAGAAAAGCCACCATGTCCTGTGACAAGATGAAGTATGAGCATTGCAGGACCCTAGCTGAGATACAAGTCATCAGAGGAAGCGGTTGAGGTACTGGATGGCTGGCGGGTAGGTACAGTTGTTTAAGAAGGGCTGCGAGGAAATGCCTGGGAACTATAGGTCTCTGAGGCTAATACCTATGGTGGGTAAGTTACTGGAGAGGATAAGATATTTCTGTATTTGGATAGATAGGGCCTGATTGGGGATAGACAGCGTGGTTTTGAAAGTGGGAGATGATGTCTCATAATTTTAATTGAGTTTTTTGAGGGTGTGAGCAGGAGGGGTGAGGGCAGGGCACTGGACATTGTCTATATGGACCTCAGCAAGGCCTTTGACAGGTTGGCTGCTCTGGAAGGTTAGATCGCATGGGATCTACTGAGAGCTAGCTAACGATTCAAAATTGGCTTCGTGGAAGGAAGCAGCGCGTGGTGGTGGAAGTCTTGGGATTGATCGCTGCAGAGATCATTATTGACTGGAGGCCTGTGACCAATGGGTTGCCTCAGGAATCGGTGCTGGGCCCACTGATCTCATCTATATCCGCGATTTGGATGAGAATGTACAAGGCATGATTAGTAAGTTTGCGGATGACTAAAATAGTAGCATCATAGACAGTGAAGGTGGTTATCAAAATCTACAGCAGGATCTTAATCAGTTGAGCAAGTGGGCTAAGCAATGGCTAATGGAGCTTAATGCAGATAAGTTCAAGGTGCAAGGCAGGGTCTTGTCGAATGTTGTAGAGCGGAGGGATCTAGGAGTACAGATACATAATTTTCTGAATGGGGCACATGGACAGATAGGGTAGCAAAGAAGGCTTTAGACTCAACTTGGCCTTCATAAGTTGGGTATTAAATATAGATGTTAGGACGACGTAATATTACAGTTTTACAGGACATTGGTGAGGTTGTATTTGGAGTATTGTACTCGGTTCCGGTCACCTTGCTATAATTCGCAATAACCAACCTGATCTCCCGGTTGCTCAGCACTTCAACTCCCCCTCCCATTCCGAATCCGACCTTTCTGTCCTGGGCCTCTGCCATTGCCAGAGTGAGGCCCAGCGCAAATTGGAGGAGCAGCACCTCATATTTCACTTGGGTAGTTTACACCACAGCGGTATGAACATTGACTTCTCCAATTTTGTCGCACACAAAGTCCGGCACCCCATCCAACTCATGAACCGATGATCGGCCGTGAGAAGGAGGGGTGGTGATGTCGGCGGTAAGCGAAGGTCCAAAGGTTGCTGCCGACCAATGGGGCCGCGGGCGAGGCTCTGCTGCTGCACTCCATGGGCTGCGCTACGTCGGGACGGGTGAGGCGGGGCTGGACGCGGCGCTCCGACCCGACAGTCCCCTCGACCCGAGTAGTAGCAGTCAAATACGGGACAAGGGCGGTCCCAATTTAGCCCAAAATACGGGATATCCCGGCTAATACGTGACAGTTGGCAACCCTAGTTATACTGATCTGTATTCTATGTTCTACAATTTAATATTGCTAAAACCTTTGTTTGGTTTTAATGACAATGCCGAACTTATGTCTTACGTCATGTTACAATGTCGCCACTAATGCATGACTTCATCACAACATCAGGTTCATTGCAGATGCCAGTGAGCTTCTGAACTGTATTAGCAAATCCAAGTATGAGATTCAAGGCATGATGTTCAATCATTTCACGAGGAAGATGGATATTTCTGACATGAAGGACAAAACAAAGGTGAGGTTGCAACTTTAGAATTCGATTCTTTGACAAAAGAAAATGGGGGAATCATCAGGAACGTTAAATGATTTGAATTATTAAAACAAAAGTGGAATTTATACCCTAAATTCTGATGGAGTTGATGATCAAAAAAATGTTTGTGAGAAGCAGCAATGTTAGAAGCAGCACTCATTTTCTGGTTTTGTTTAATTACCAATGAATACAAGAAAATTTGCAGTGGGAGGCCATATGCTCCTCAAATATTTGCCTTATTGTATTGTTTTGCAGATCATGGCTGATCCTTCTTGAATAGCTGGGTAGGGCAGAGGGTAGATTTGCGTGTATGTTGCCAGGACTGAAGGGTGTGAGCTATAGGGAGAGGTTGAGTAGGCAGGTACTCTATTCCTTGGAGCGCAGGAGGATGAGGGGTGATCTTATAAAGGTGTACAAAATCAGGAGAGGAATAGATTGGGTAGTCACACAGAGCCTCTTGCCCATAGTTGGTAAATCAAGGACCAGAGGGCATAGGTTTAAGGTGAAGGGGAAACAATTTCATCGGAATCTGTGAGTTAACCTTTTCACACAAAGGGCGCTGCCAGAGGAGGTAGTTAATGCGGGGACTATCCCAACATTTAAGAAACAGTTAGACAGGTACATGGATAGGGTAGGTTGGAGGGATATGGACCAAATGCAGGCAAGTGTAGCTAGCAAAATGTGTAAGAAGGAACACTAGATGCTGGTTTAAACCGAAGATAGACACAAAAAGCTGGAATAGCACAGCGGGCCTGGCAACATCCGAAGAAGGGTCTTGACCCAAAACGTCACCCATTCCTTCCCTCCAGAGATGCTGCCTGTTCCTCTGAGTTACTCCAGCTTTTTGTGTCTTATCTCTAGTGTAGCTGGGACATGTTGGCAAGTGTGGTCAAGTTAGGCCGAAGGGCCTGTTTCCACACTGTCGCTCTAAGTAAGTACATTTATTGGCCAAGTATTCACATACAAGGAATTTGCCTTGGTGCTCCACCCACAAGTAACAACATGACATACAGTGACAGTTATGAATGACTCAGAAAACACTAAACATTAATAATAATAAAACATTAATGATAAAACACCATTGATCAAGCATGTGAACCAACAAAATACCAGATCAAATGAAGGCTACAGATTTTTGGCTGTTGAGTAGAGCAACTACTCGTGGATAAAAACTGTTTTAAAACTGTGGCAGCTTTGACAGTCTGGAGTCGCCTTCCAGAGGGAAGTGATTCAAAGAGTTTGTAGCCAGGGTGAGAGGGGTCAGAGATGATCTTGCCCGCTCGCTTCCTGGCCCTTGCAGTGTACAGTTCTTCAGTGGAGGGAAGGTTGCAGCCAATAACATTCTCAGCTGATCGGATGATTCGCTGCAGCCTCCAGGTGTCATGCTTGGTGGCTGAGCCAAACCAGACTATGATGGAGAAGGTGAGGACAGACTCTACGATGGCCGTGTAGAATTGGACCATTATTGCCTGTGGCAGATTGTGCTTCCTCAGCTGCCTTAGGCAGTACATCCTCTGTCGTGCCTTTTTGACTGTGGAGTTGATGGTAGGCTATGAGTCTGACTTGAGCTTTCTGCCATCTATTTATTTGATAGTAGAAATGTTTTCTCCTTGACAATTACACTTCAGCGAGCATCCTACTTACGGTTTTCTGGGAGTTGAACATTGCTAATCTTGAGAAACCAGCAGTGGCAGAATGAACAAGTGACCACTGTGCATTAAATATTTTTCATAATTCTTAATTTTTTTTTAAGATCACTGCTAAATATTTAATGAAGACAAGGTTAAGGTATTAATTGTGCATTGTAAGTTTGTAGTAATTAAAATGATTTGAATATTATGCATAAGCAACACTTGCTATGTTGCTGAGGTAAATTCTTGGCATCGAGCAAGAGGAGGGAGATTTCTTGTTGAAGAAATGTTGTGTATTTATAGACCTTGGAAAAAGAAAAGGCTGGAAGCGAGAGACAATTGAAGGATATAAGACAAAAAGGACAGGCCTTGCTTGACGCAATGGAGAAAGGTAAAACCAATTTGAATTGTCATTAACTTGTTGCCTGGTAACGTCCGCGCCTGGGTGGTACTAGAAAGGGACTACGCGCTGTCCACGTGCACCCTGGGGGATTTCCGGGGCCACTGGGCCCCACGGGGGATGGAATGCATCCTTGACAAGGATGGGGGAAATAGTTATTTGAGGATGTAGTGGTTAGATAATCTGGCAATTTTGTATTATGGTGGTGGGTGTGTTACCGCTGTTTTGGGTTGAAAATATTTTTTAATCATAATTGAATAAATTATTTTTGATTAATAAAAAGAACTTGCTCCAATTCCTTGTTCAGTTGAAACTTGCACCTGAACCTTCTCTTCAGACACAAAATCAGAAAGAGTGGGAAACACTAAGCCAGTGAAACAGTCATTTTTTTTTTATCAGTGACTCTTCATCAGAACATCAAGCACTTTAATTACTTTCTTTGCTGGAGGCAAACTGTATATTTGAAAAGGTTGTGGTATATAATGATAATTTTTTAATATCACATAGTCAAGAATAAATATATGGAGCTTGCTATTAACAAATGCAAAAGTTGAAGATGCTGAAACATGTAAGCGGAAAGATTGTTTCCTTTTCCATTAGAAGACCTACATGCATTTGGAAAGGCAGGTTTATTCGGGAAGTTAGACATGGGAGTTCATGTCTGACAAATTGCATTGTTTTTTTAAAGTAACCAAGATGGAGAACGTCACAGCAGTAGTCAGAGATGACATTACTGATGGTTCGCATAGCGAGTCAGTATGGGTGGTGGGGGAAGGAAGAATAAACTAGTGCAAGGTCAGCCAGGGATCAGAGAAAGGAGGTTGGGGGTTGAGGGGAGGGGGAAGGGGAGGTAAGTGATCGGGGGAATGTTACCTAAAATAAAATAAATGTGATAGATGGGCATCTTGGTTGCCGTGGAGAAATTGGGCCAATTAACCTGTTACCATGGTGTATGACTCTACATTAGAAAAGTGTATAAAACCACATCACCTATTTTTCAATGTGATTTTAATAGAATTGAGACCAGTTATCTCTGAATTTCTAACAACTTTCACAGTTTAGTCTACCATGATGAGTTGTCTGACTGACTGGAGTCAAGATCGTCTCGTCAACTGAGGGCTTGAGGCCCCCGAGACCGCGGGAGAGCTAAGGGAAGAGATCTGAACTTTTGTTTCGCCTTCCATCACAGTGAGGAATGTGGAGGAGTCACTGTGGTGGATGTTTATGTTAAAATGTGTTTTGTGTGTTCCGTGGCTTTTTATTTACTGACTTGGCAAACGAAATTCCTCGTATGTTGCAAAACATACTTGGCTAATAAAGTGTGATTGGTTTGTGAGGACAAGCCTGCAGTGCTGGCAGGAGCACTGTGATTTTGTCGAAGACAGAGCCTAGAGTCATACAGCATGGAAACAGGCTCTTTGGCCTAATTTGCCTATGTCAACCAAGATGCCCATCTACACTAGTCCTACCTGCCCACATTTGGCCCATATCCCTCTAAACTGCACTGTGCAGTAAAATAATCCAGAGAGTTATGGAATCATCAATGCTGGCTTTGCATAACTTAACGTGTATATTTGATTGGTTTCATCTTTAATGGTTAGTCAATCTTGGATCAAATCAAAGCTGTTCATAAGAAGGGCATATTATTGGTAGGTAGACAAAAATGCTGGAGAAACTCAGCGGGTGAGGCAGCATCTATGGAGCGAAGGAAATGGACAGCATTTCGGGCCAAAACCCATATTCAGACCCATAGATGCTGCCTCACCCGCTGAGTTTCTCCAGTATTTTTGTCTCCCTTCGATTTTCCAGCATCTGCAGTTCCTTCTTAAACATATTATTGGTATGTTGCTGCCAATGTAATTTCACAGACAGGAAGTGATGAGATTCATTTTTCCTTTCTGGGATCATGTAATCTGTATTTTCTAGTTCGATCGACAAATCAGTTATTGCTGCTCTCCAGGACTTCTCAAACTACTTCCTTTAAATATTGAGTTTATATTGAAGCTTGCTGTTCACCTTGCTGACAAGATCATGTTTTTGCAATGTAACCTGCTTGCAGAAGGGCTGTCAACAGACGAAGTCATCCATGTCCTGGACAAGCTGTCGCTGGAGTGGAACAACAATAACCAGCAAATGGAGAGGCTGAGATGTAAGATCCAATATCAAGAGAACATAAATCATATTTATGAAGAGTTACAAGAGCTTGAAAAGATGATAAAATGCGAAGAAGACTGGCTGAAGAGTGAGGCTAGTGATAAAATGAACGAATCCTGCCAGGTGAATGGCTTTGTGCACTTTGCAATGTGGTGATATGGCTTAACTTGTGAGAAGGAGGGAGAGCATAAGCAATTAAAGCTTATTAGTGCTCCAGGAAGCACGTTTTGAGGGAAAATTACCCTTTTTAGTTTCCGTTTCACTTTAGTTTATCGTCACTTGTATCGAGGTACAGTGAAAATCTTTTGTTGCATTCTAACCAGTCAGCAGAAAGGCAATACATGATTACATTCTAGCAATTCACAGTGTATATGATACATGATAAGGGAATAACGTTAGTGCAAGGTAAAGCCAGCAAAGTCCGATATTACTGCAGGACCATTCTCTGGTTGCGGCAGGATGGTTCTGTTGTCTGATAATAGCTGGGAAGAAACCGTCGCTGAATCTGGAGGTGTGCATTTTCACGCTTCTATACATTTTGCCGGATGGGAGAGAACAGGAAGTGGCCAAGGTGCAACTCGTCCTTGATTATCCTTGCCAGACAGGAAGTCTTATTGAGGAGATCGCAGTCTACTATAGTCGCATTGCATGGAAACGGGTAGACAAAAATGCTGGAGAAACTCAGCGGGTGAGGCAGCATCTATAGAGCGAAGGAAATGGGCAACGTTTCGGGTCGAAACCCTTCTTCAGACTGATGTTAGGGTGGGGGGGGGGGAAGAAGAAAGGAAGAGGTGGAGCCAGTGGGATGAGGGAGAGTTGAGAAGGGGAGGAGAAAGTAGGGACTACCTGAAATTAGAGAAGTCAATATTCATACCGCTAGGGTGTAAACTACCCAAGCGAAATATGAGATGCTGCTCCTCCAATTTACGGTGGTCCTCACTCTGGCCATGGAGGAAGCCCAGGACAGAAAGGTTGGATTCGGAATGGGAGGGGGAGTTGAAGTGCTGAGCCACCGGCAGATCAGGTTGGTTATTGCAAACCGAACGGAGGTGTTCGGCGAAGCAATCGCCGAAGCCTACGCTTGGTCTCACCGATATAGAGCAGCTGACATCTAGAGCAGTGGATGCAATAGATGAGGTTGGAGGAGGTACAGGTGAACCTCTGCCACACCAGGAACGACTGCTTGGGTCCTTGAATGGAGTCAAGGGGGGAGGTAAAGCGACAAGTGTAGCATTTCCTGCGGTTGCAAGGGAAAGTGCCAGGAGAAGGGGTGGGACGAAGGGGTCCCACCGAAGGGACAAATTGACCAGGGAGTTTTGGAGGGAGCAGACTCTGCGGAAAGCAGACAGGGGAGATGGGAAGATGTGGCCAGTGGTGGGATCACGTTGGAGGTGGCGAAAATGTCGGAGGATTATTTGTTGTATGTGACGGTTCGTAGGGTGGAAGGTGAGGACAAGGGGGACTCTGCCCTTGTTACGAGTGGGCGGATGGAGTCCTTACAGGAAGCAGGGTAGGAAGAAGTGTAGTACAGATAACTATGGGAGTCAGTGGGTTTATAGTGGATGTCGGTCAGAAGTCCATCACCTACGATGGAGATAGTGAGGTAGGGAGGGAGATGTCGGAAATGGTCCAGGTGTATTTGAGTGCCGGATGAAGTCAATGACTTGTGTGGATGCAGGAGGTAGCACCAATGCAGTCATCGATGTAGCGGAGGTAGAGTTCGGGGATTGGGCCACGGTACGCCTCGGACAAGGATTGGTCGATGTACCCTGCAAAGAGGCCGGCATAGCTAGAGCGTGCCCATAGCTACGCCTTGTGTTCGTCGTGCCTTACCCTGCATGGAAACAGGTGCTTCAGCCCAACGTGCCCATGCCGACCAAGATGCCCCCATCTACACTAGTCCCACCTGCTTGTGCTTGGCCCATATCCTTCTAAACATTGTATCCATGCACCTGTCCAAATGCCTTTTAAAGTTGTGAATGTACCTGCCTCAACTACCTCCTCTGGCAACTCATTCCATATACCCACCACCCTTGGTGTGTAAAATGTCATCCCTCAGGTTCCTAGTAAATTTTTCCCCTCTCACCTTAAACCTATGTTCTCTGGTTTGTGATTCCTCTGCTCGGTGCATCTATCTGATCTATTCCTCTCATGATCTTATACACCTCTATTAGATCGTCCCTCATCCTTCTGCTCTCCAAGGAATAAAGTCCTAGTCTGCTCAGGCCCTTGAATCCGGGCAATATCCTCATAAATCTTCTCAACACCATTCCCGGCTTGACAATATCTTTCCTACAACAGGGTATCCAAAACTGAACACAATACTCCAAATCTGGCCTAACAACTGACGTAGCAAAGCTTTAGAGGGATATGGGTCAAATGCAGGCAGTCGGGCTGAAGGGCTTGTTTCCACACTATTACTTTATTGCTCTAAATTTTGTTATTCCAAATATGTCAACAACAATATTTACTGAAGGAAATAGTGGTAAAGTGACAGTTTCACTGATCAAATTTGGGGAGCGGAAGGTATTGGGGTGATCGGGGTGGGTCTATATAGAGTAGAGATACTTGTGCAGGGTCAGCAGGGAAGAAGAGGTCTTGTGGGTAGATATGGGAATGTGCTGCCAAATTGGAGCTTCATCCTCTGGAACCTGCATGGATGTAGGATTCTCCTGTCATGCAATGAGTTTGAAATTGCACCCAGTCTCTCCTGACAACTTGGGAAAGTAAGAATTGTCTAACAGTTAATGTGTGGCGTGCGCTGATTACATCAATGCAGTGTTTTAAGGAGTGAAGTTAAGCTAATGCTGTCTCCCGAAAGCTTTGATGCGGTTTGAGCATCCTTGGGCAACAGAATTGAGGATACATGAGTGATATTGAACAAATTATCTATTGGATCAATGAAATCTAACAGGAATTTGTTTTACTTCTAATGCTGTGGCTTGAAAGAGTTAAGGCCCTGTCTTACTTACGCAACGACTGCACCCGTCACAGTTAGCCGAAAATGTTGAAAAATTCAGCGGTGACCAGAAAGGCGCTACGACTCTTTGGGCGACTGAGGAGACTACTCATGACCATACAGGTGAGACCCTGGCGACATGTCGCGGGGTGAAGCCTGTATGGTCGTGAGTAGTCTCAGTCACCCAAAGAGTCGTAGCGCCTTTCTGGTCGCCGTTGAATTTTTCACCATGTTGAACATTTTCGGTGACCTGTAACGGCCTATGATGGGTGCCGGAAGTCGCCGGCCCTTTAAATGCACTCTGATATTTTCTGGAGACATGACAGGCTACAAATGTTGGAATCTTGAGCTAAAAACAAACTGCTGGAGGAACTCAGCAGGTCAAGCAGCATCTGTGGTGGCAAAAGAGATGGTTGACACTTTGGATCACGACCCTGCTTCAGGACGGGACTAATATTTTCTTTCTTACTGCTAATGATGCTTTTTTTGAACTTGCAGTAAAAGTATCAGCAAAATTGCTCGGGTGAACTGAGGTGGGAAACGTAGGTCATCATGGTACTGGAAAACAGCATCATTTGGCTCTAAGTGAAACTATTTATGATGACTGTCCTCGAGTTATGAATGCTCACCCACTCATATGACTTATACACACCCACTCTCTCTCCACTTATAGTAATTGTTCCTATTAGTCTTATGTGCTGTTGATGCGATTCATTATAATGTCGTGGAGGTATGGTTACCATATCAAATGTTGTTTGTGCCTTTTCTCACTGATGGGCGAAATAGACTTATGGAGTCATGCCAAAATAGAATCCGTTATTACCATGGGATAGCTTGTGACAGTCTTGGTTCATAGTATCTTTTCTCATTTGTGCAGGATGAAATCAACCGGTTGCTTGATGTAACTCCATATTTGGAAAAAGTAATGGCTCATGGGGAAGTGCTCAACAGTGAACCTGAAGCTCCAAACTTCCTCCAGGAGGATCTTAATAACATAAACAATCGATACAGATCAATTCTCCAGAAACTACTGAGCAAACGACAAAAGCCAGCAGGTGACTAGGCGATTAATATGAAGACACAAAGTGCTGCAATAACTCAGAGGGTCAGGCCACATCTCTGGTTAATGTGGGCAGACAACGTTTCAGGTTGATTATCCTGAAGCATTATTAACTTGGATGCATTTTGTTGTTTTTTAATGGTTTATGTTGCAGGGCGATAGACTGTTCAGCCACAAATATCTCCGTTTCACGTCCATGCCTTTACCACAAGTTAACAAATCTAGTCATTTTGGTCTTAATTCAAGTCATTCCCAATGCCTATATTCTTTCAGACTCAAAATGCTGGAGTAACTCAGCAGGACAGGCAGCATCTCTGGAGAGAAGGAATGGGTGACGTTTCAGGTTGAGACCCTTCTTCGGTGCCTCGACCCGAAATGTCACCCATTCCTTTTTTTCCCAGAGGTGCTGCCTGTCCAGCTGAGTTACTCCAGCATTTTGTGTCTATCTTTGGTTTAAACCAGTATCTGCAGTTCCTTCCTACACATTGTGTCTATATTGGCAGTTTTGCATGTCCAGTGCAATCTCATGTCGTAAAATGCAGATTTCATTGCAAAATGGCTCACCCCTATGTTTTCCGGATTTCTCCACTTTATTGGTCACTAGTGCTTAGATTCAGTTCATCCTGCATGAAGAGGAACTAGTCATTATT
This sequence comes from Raja brachyura, assembly GCA_963514005.1. The sequence continues at coordinate 27,051,633 of OY740788.1, forward strand.
ATAATTTATTATTAGATAAGTCGTATCCAGGCTGATTACATGGGGAGACCAAGGATCATCCAGACCACTGAGGGAATGCTGCACTCTGAAGGATGCCGTTTTCCCCTCTACTGTTAAACTGAAGCTCTCTGCGCAGGTGGTTGTAAATCTTGAGCCAGCATATTAAAATCATGAGTGGAATGGATGGTCTTTTTTCCAGGATCTGGGAATCAGGAACTACAGGGCATAGGTTTGAAGTGAGATGGGAAAGATTTAATAGGAACCCGAGTGGCAATGCTTTCACACAGGGTGGTGGTTTCACACAAGTATATGGAACACGCTGCCAGATGAAGTAGGTGAGGCGGGGACCTGAACAGCCATTTGAACAGGTGCAAGACATTTTAAAGACATTTGAACAGGTACATGGACAGCAGAGGTCAAGAGGGATATGGGCTGAATGCAGACGAGGAGACGAGCGTAGATGGGACATCTTGGTCAGCGTGGGCACGTTGGGCCATGTTTCCATGCTGTTTGACTCTGATTCTCCTCCTCAAGCTGTATCTCTTAATCAGCATGAAGTTGTTATCCCTTAATCGACATGAAGTCTGAAGTATGGTCCCGACCCGAAAGGTCACCCATCCTTTTTCTCTAGAGAAGCTGCCTTACACGTTGAGTTACTCCAGCACTTTGAGTCTATCTTTGGCACAAACATCTACCTAGCAATTAACACATTAGTAAATTTTATGTAGGTACATTTAGTTTTCATTTATACAATCATACAGCACGGAAACAGGTGCTTCGGCCCAACTCGTCCATGCTGAACAAGTCTCATTGTTCCGCATTTGGCCCACATCCCTCTTAACCCTTCCCATCCATGTATCTGACCAAATATCTTATTTCTTACAAATAAACAGTAATTGGACTTGAGAAATACTTGACTGCAGAGTACTTTTTATGCAATTCATTTCCTCTGAATAAATATATTGACCAATATTTAGGATATCTTGTACAGACGGCACAGATTAAATGGGGTATCTCCAGTATAATGCTGGACTATGCAAATGGAAAGTAGCATTATAACCCAGTGATGAAATGGGCCAGGTCAGATTATGCTGGCTCTTTTAGGTTCTGCTTTACCAATGCTATTTATTGAGATTTGCATATGTGTTTAGTTTTAAGGAGTTGAAGCAAATTAACATGACACAGTTTTTTTGATCATCTTCATTGCACACCATAAATACTACAAAAATGTGGCTGTTAATACAGAAATTGATTACCTTAGATTTGCACATTGGTGCCATGGTACCGATCTCCACCATTTGTAGTCATGTGCATCAATTATGTGAATTATTTGTTCTTCGAGTCCTGTTAAACTGCACGGCTTTTGTAATTTTATCTTACTTAAAGGATTGGACTGTCCTCAAAACATTGATGCTCTAAAGACCTTAAAAACAGTACTGGATCGATCCGAAGCACAAGTTCAGTGTGACTGGAGTGCAATTGCTAATGTGGAAGCAGCTCAGAATGCATTAAAGCACACAGAGGTAAGGAGCAGGCAGCGACCAACTGAACTTTGCTAACCATTGTGGCCTGTATATAAAGTGCAATTCCCAAATGTTAACATGCCACATGCTGTGTAACATTTGCCAAGTTAAGGATTGTTATTAGGCATCGTTAGGAGAATGAGAATTAAATGCAGGTTAAGTATGTAAGCCGAAAGATGCATTAGGCTGTTGAGCAATTCTCAGTTATTTTGTTTAGAGAGACGGCACGGAAACAGGCCCTTCGGCCCACCAGGTCCGTGCTGACCAGCGATCTCCACACACCAACACCATCCCACACACAAGGGACAATTTACAATTATCAAGCCAATTAGCCTACAAACCTGTACGTCGTTGGAGTGTGGGAGGAAACCGAAGATCTCGGAGGAAACCATTGCAGGTGAAGGGGAGATTGTACAAACTCTGTACAGATGGCACCCGTAGTCAGAATTGAACCTGGGTCCTTGGCACGGTAAGGCAGCAACTCTATGCTGTGCCATGTTCCCACCCTTTAATCTATTTCAAAGGTCTTTTATTGTCACGTGTACCAATTAAGGTACAGTGATATGCGAATTATCATAAATCCATACTAAAAAAACCCAAACAAGACACACAACTACATAAAAGTTACCATAAACATCCACCACAGTGAATTTCCCACATTCCTCACTGTGTTGGAAGGCAATAAAGTCCAATCTTCTTCCTCTTTAATCTCCCATTGTCTGGGCGATCGAAGCTCCCACAACCGGTGCTGAAAGCTTCCACGTCGGGGCGATCAAAGCTCCTGCGGCTTGGAGCTCCCCAAGTCTCCAACCAGGAATCACGAGCTCCACAATGTTAAAGTCAGCAGACTCCCAGGGTTGGAGCTCCCGAAGTTAGTCTCCTGCAAAGGCCGATACTCCATGATGTTGGTCCGCAGTGCAGACGGAGATATGATGCAGGATCACATATGAAAAAATCACATCTCAATCAAGGTAAGAGATGAAAAAAAGATTTCCCCCCCCCCCCCCACATAAAACAAGCTAATGAACCCTAAAAACATACATTTAACACATACTATTAAAACAACAAAGAAGGAAGGGATAGACAGGCTGTTGGCAAGGCAGCCATTGCTGGCGCCACCCAGTGGTGAATTTAGCCATTCTTTGTTAATATTTCATTCTCTCTTGTTTGCTCTCTCATGTTCTTCCTTTTTTATCCAGGCTTTGCAAAAGGAATTGAAAAACCATCAACCAGAAATCGACAAACTGCTTTCTGGGTTGGAAAGGAAGGACGAAGAGACAGTAACATCTAAAAAGACCTGTGACATGGAATTGGAAGGAATTGAAGTACGATGGAAAAACCTAATAGCTCAGCTTCAAAATGATAAACAGGTGCTGGAGGATGTGATATCAAAACTACAGCAATTTAAGGTGAGTGAGACTAGAATGTGAGGATCTGTTCCTGAATCCAAGTGACGATGAAAACAGGAATAGAAATAGATATAACTGCTGTCGTGCTGGTGTTAACAGGAACTGTAGTGAGAAGTGGATCAAGCACCAATGCACAAAATCAACATTGATGCTTCATAATACATACTTCACAAATGGGTTTTTGGAGCAACATTTCCCAAATGAGAATAGACACAAAAAAACCGGCAAGACAGGCAGCATCTCTGGAGAAAAGGAATAGGTGACGTTTCGGGTCAAGATCCCCGTCGAGATTAGTTCTGGCCTGCTACCTAAAAGAGCATGTTTTGTGCAAATTTTTGAAAAAGTGACTGACTGGATGTTAGAAAGGGTCGGGAGAAGTTAGTCAGAAAGTCGTACAGCTTCCGCCCACTTGTCCGTGCCAAGTGTGATGAGTCATCTAAGCTAGTTGCACCTTAAACCTACGCTCTAGTTCTTGATTCTCCTACCCTAGGAAAAAGACTGTGTATTCACTCTCTCTAGTTTAGTTATTTTAGAGATACAGCGCAGAAACAGGCACTTTGGCCCACCGGGTCCACGCCGACTAGCGATCCCCCCGCATTAGCACCAGCCCACACGCACTTTTTGACATTTACCAAGCCAATTAACCTACAAACTTGTACGTCTTTGGAGTGTGGGATGAAACTGAAGATCTCGGAGAAAACCCAGGCAGGTCACAGGTAGAATGTACAAACTCCGTACAGACAGCACCCGTAGTCGGGATCAAACCCGGGTCTCCGGTACTGCATTGGCTGTAAGGCAGCAACTCTACCGCTACGCCACTGTGGCCGCCCTCTATAATATCACCCCTCGGCCTCTTGCGTTCCTGGGAATAAACTCCTTGGCTATCCATCCTCACTCTATCTTTCAGGCCTCTAATCCTGGCAACATCATTATAAATCTTCTCTACTCTTCCCAGCTTAATGGCATATTTTCATACAGCAGTGTGACCAGAACCGCACACAGTATTCCAATAGGTTAAGCAGTTTAGTAATCTATTCCTTGGAACGCAGGTGGATGAGGGCTAATCCTATAGAGATTTATACAAAATCATGAAAGGAATAGATCAGGTTGATGCACAGAGTCTCGAGCCCAGAGTAGGGGAATATAGAACCAGGGGACATAGGTTCCCATTAAATCTTTCCCCCCCTCACCGTAAACCTGAGGGATAATGTTTTCACACAAAGGGTGGTGGGTGTATTGAATGAGCTTCCAGAGGATGGAGTGAGGCAGTTAGTATTGCAATGTTTAAGAAACATTTGGACTGGTACATGGATAGGACAAGTTTAGAAGGATGTGGGCCAAACGCAGACAGGTGAGACTGGTGTAGATAGGACATGTTGGTTGGTCGGTCGAGGTAAGTTGGGCTGAAGGTCCTGTTTTCCACGCTGTATGACTGTATAATTGTAGCCCCACCAGCGTCCTGCACAACTGTGAAAACAAGAACAGTTTCTTCACAACAACCATCAGGCTGTTGAACACTAAACAATAAGTAAACTATGAAATGTCTTGGGTTCACGAAGGACTCAAAATTATTGCAATAATATTTGGGGTTTTAATTTATTAAATGTTTTGTTTATTATGTTGTCTATGAGTACTGTGTTTACAGGCCTGCTGTACTGCTGCAAGTAAGAATTTCATTGTTCCGTTTTCAGTACATATGACAATTAAACACTTGACAACATAATATTCTAACTTCTATTCTCAAATCCCTGACTGATGAATGCCAATGTACCAAAAGCCACCTTATGTGCATGCATCGCCACTTACAGGGAACAATGTACTTGTGCTAACTAGATCCCTCCCCTCTACTACACTCCCCCAGCCCCTAACACACCTACTGTAGTTTGGCATTGGGAAAGTTGAGACAAATGTTAAGGTCAAAGCAAGCAAAGTCTGTTGACGGGTGCTGTCTGTACGGGGATTGTACGTTCTCCCTGTGACCTATATGGGGTTTCTCCGAGATCTTCAATTTCCTCTAACACTCATACATAAGACATACAGTTTGTAGGTTAATTGGCTTGGTAAATGTAAAAATTGTCTCTAGTGGGTGTGGGATAGGGCTAATGCGCGGGGATCACTGGTCGGCGTGGACCCGGTGGGCCGAAGGGCCTGATTCCGTGCTGTATCTCTAAACGAACTAAACTAGAGAGAATGAATACACAGCCTTTTTCCTTGGGTAGTTGCCAAGACGGAATGATTTAGGCCTGTTGGGCATAAGTAGATAGTCAGAATGTTTTTCCCGGGATGGAAATATCGAATACTAGAAGGCATCATTTCAAGGTGAGAAGGACAAATTTAAAGGAGATGTGCGGGGAAAGCTTTTTACACAGAGAGTGTTGAGTGCCTGGAATGCGATGCTGGGGTTGAGGCCAATAGGATAGTGGCACTTAAAAGACTTTTGAATAGACAATAGGTGCAGGAGTAGGCTATTCAGCCCTTCGAGCCAGCACCGCCATTCAATGTGATCATGGCTGATCATCTCCAATCAGTACCCCGTTCCTGCCTTCTCCCCATATCCCCTGACTCTGCTATTTTTAAGAGCCCTATCTAGCTCTCTCTTGAAAGCATCCAGAGAACCTGCCTCCACCACCCCCTGAGGCAGAGAATTCCACAGACTCACCACTCTCTGTGAGAAAAAGTGTTTCCTCGTCTCCGTTCTAAATGGCACTCCTTATTCTTAAACTGTGGCCCCTGGTTCTGGACTCCCCCAACATCGGGAACATGTTTCCTGCCTCTAGCGTATCCAAAACCTTAACAATGTTATATGTTTCAATGAGATCCCCTTTCATCCTTCTAAACTCCAGAATGTACAAGCCCAGATGCTCCAGTCTCTCAGCATATGCAGGGGTCTCACTTATCTTTTTTTTCCCTGTTGCCAGCCGGGCAGCTTTTTAGGTTGCCAAATGACAGTTTAGGTGGTCATTTAAGACGGTTTGCATGACGTGGGCGATAATGTGCTCAGACGAAGTGTGTAGTTACCACTCAGAATTATGCTCAATGAAGCATTCACATACTATTTCTGCTTCAAATAAAGTCACAAACTAAACATATTCACCAATCAAGACATGATATATACCACAATGACATGCAGCAAAGTCCCACCTGCTTGGTCCATAACCTGCCTCAATGATTATCGACTGGTGGCACTAACATCTGTGGTGATGATGAGCTTTGAGAGGTTGGATATAGCTTGTGTCAACTCCTACCTCAACAAGAACCTCGGCTCACTACAATTTGCCTACTGCCACAACAGGTCAACGGAGGATCCGATCTCACTGGCTCACCGCTCTGCACTGGACCACTTGGATAATGAAAACATATACTCCAAGCTGTTGTTTATAGACGACAGCTATAGGGTTCAATACGATTATCCCCTCCAAACTGGTTATCAAGCTCACGGAATTGGATCTCTGCGCATCCTTCTGCAACTGGATCCTCAACTTCCTCATCCACAGACCACAATCTGTACAAATTGACAGCAATACTTCTTCCCTGATAATCATCAGGGGGCACCTCAAGGCTGTGTGCTCAGCCCCTTGCTTTACTCACTCTATAGTCATGACTGTGTAGTTGGACACAGTGCGAACTCCGTGCTCAAGTTCACTGACAACACCACTGTGGTTGGACGAATTACAGATGGTGATGAGTCAGAGTATAGAAGTGAGAACGATCGACTGACCAAACGATGCCAGCACACCAACCTGGCTGTCAATGTCAGCAAGACCAAGAAACTAAATATAGACTTTGGCAGAGGAAAGACAAGGACCCGCAAACCTGTCTATATCGACGGGGGACAAAATGCTGGAGTAACTCACCAGGTTACAGCATCTGGAGAAAATGGAATAGACGGGATGATGGTGGAGAGAGTCAAAAACTTCAATTCCCAGGGCGTGCAAATCTCTGAAAATCTTTCCTGGACTCAGCACGCTGAAGCAATTATAAAGAAAGCCCAGCAACGCCTCTTCGTTGATTTGTAGGACCAATTTCCCTCCGAGGATGAATAAAGTTTTATCGTATCGTACTTCCTGAGAAGACTGCGGAGATTCGCTATGTCAGAGGATTCTTTTGAACTTCTGCAGGTGAACAGTAGAACATATTGACTGGTTGCATCACGGCTGGTTCGATAACTTGAACGCCCAGGAGCGAAGAAGACTGCAAAAAATGGTGAAGACTGCCCAGTCCCTCACGGGTTCTGACCTGCCCACCATAGAAGGGATTTACCGGAATCACTGCCTCAATAAGGCAGCCAGCATCATCAGAAACCCACACAACCCTAGCCACACACTCACTTCACCTCTGCCGTTGGGAAGGAGATATAGGAGCCTGAAAATTGTGACATCCAGATAGAGGAACAGCTTCTTCCCTACAACCAATCAGGCTATTAAACGCTACAAATAGGCTGTGAACTACATAGACTTGGGGCATTGTTTTTGTCTTTTTGTATTATTATTGTTTGTTTAGTTTTTATATCTCCGTGGATTGTCACCTTGTTGTGGTGGAGAAGCTTGTGTGGTCCTGAGATCCTGAGAGCGATGCCGTCTGGAGCTATGCTCCTTGTAGGGCCACCCATGGCGGTAAGGTCGAGGGGGAGGTCTCTGACAAACAGCAATCCAACCAAGACCTCAACGAGGGAACAGGTGGAGGACGATGGCTGACCTTAGTGGAGCGTCACAATGGCTGGGAAGGCGGATGAAGGCTGCAGTAGAAAAGGATCTCTGGTCGTCTTGGACTCCATGCCACTGGATCCTGACCCAGATCTGTCAAGGACCGTGTGGTGGCTGTATGTGCACCAGTCTCCCCACGTTAAACAAGGTCACGCACAGGCGTCCTCCAGCCCTGGAGACACCCATGGTAAGCCATGACCGAGGGGGGCCTAAGAAGAAGATGTTTTTACATGTATGTGTGTATGTATTTGTCTGTTGTGCTGCTACCAGTAAGAATATCATGGTTCTGTCTTGGACATATGGCAATAAAACATTCTTGACTATGCCTTAGACCATAGAATACTTTTTTTCCTGGTTGTAGTGTGTTTTTTAATTATTTGAACCACTTCTTCCTTTTTTTATGCAGAAAAAATCAGATGCCCTGGAAAAGTGGATGGATTGTGTTGAGACTTTCATGTCCAACGAGACCGTTTCTTCAGACATTCAATCAGAACTCCAGCAGCAGGGGGGAAAGTACAAGGTGGGAACAAATCTGCCACTGTTGGAAGAGCATTGTAACAAATTACATGATGCAATGGGGAAGCAGAGCAGAGTTTGTCTTTGGTAATAACCCTTCACAGAAGCACACCGTCTTAGTTCTAGTTTAGCACTGCTAAAACCAGGTTCAGATTCCATGGGGCTCTCTCCCCACTAACCTGCTGTCGCTTCCAAGGTGGAGTATGTCGGCAACTTTGGGGATGGAGAGGGGGGGGAGGGGCAGGAAGAGGTGGGGCTGGGGGTAGGAGGGGGTGTTTTATTTTTAACCAAAAATAATTTGAATCAATTATTGCAAGAATAATATATATAATACAAAACTATAGCAAACAAGCCCACCACCATAATCCAAAATCACCCAATTATCTAAACAGATATTCTTAAATGTAAAATATATTGTTAAACAACTATATTACGATCCTTGTCAAGGATGCATTTCACCTCCTGCGATGCCCAGCGGTCCTAGAAATCCCCCAGGGTGCCCGTAAACGGCACGTAGTCCCTCTCAAGTAGCACCCGAGCACGGACGTAACCCCGGAAAAGGTGCAGGCAGCCGACTTGCTGTAGCTTGCCGTCGACTAGGTTGTTGCAGACATTGTCGTAGACATTGTTGTAGGGGGGGTCCAGTCGCCGTTTTTTTGGTGACCTGCTACAACTATGACAGTCACCGTAAAAAATCGCCTAAGTGGGACAGGCCCATAAGGCAGTAGCTCAACTGGCTGCATCACTGTGCCAATCCCCTGATGACAATGTAACGTCTAGCCTTTGCTTGTCCATATATAGCATGCAAACCTAATTTATTTTACAATAGTAGTTGCAGCACTATCACGCACCTGGATGCCAATGGGGGCAGATTGGTGTAGAAACAAATTGCATCAAAAGTTGAAAATGTATGAACCTTAACAACTTATTGTTTGTAGAAACAATTAACTGCAGCTGGTGGTTTACCAAAGAAAGACAAAATGCTGGAGTAACCCAGCAGGTCAGGCAGCATCAATGGAGAACGTGGATAAGTGATGTTTTGTGTTGGGACCCTTCATCAGACTGATGAATTGTTTCACCAGTCTTATTGTTTCATCAGACTTAAGGGCCTGTCCCACCAGCATGCGATTGCATGTGTCTAGCGCAACAAAACGTGGTCGCATGAGGCGTACGGTTGCGCGGGTCCGGTCCCAATTCGAACCGTGGAGGCGTATGGAGTTGTGCGGGACTGGTCCCGACAACATACTCACCAATCAGCTGGGCAGGAGATAGGCCGATTGAATTTGGGCATCGCACGGCATCGGGTGGTGACGTCATCACACAACGGCACGCAGGGCGGTGACGTCATCGCGCAACGCCACGCGCTAGGCATACGCCGTCAAGACGCTACGTACGGTCAAGACGCTGCGTACGCCCTCAATGCGGGATTTTTGGACAGTGCAAGATTTTTGGAGCCCCGCGCGATGTTGAGACCAGCCCCGCACAACTCCACACGCCTCCGCAGATCGAAGTGGGACTGGTCCTGCACGGCCGTACGCCTCAAGCGACCACGTTTGGTCGCACTAGACGTATGCAATTGCATGCTGGTGGGACAGGCCCTTTATTGTTTGCAACATTTATGTGAATTAGTGTATTGTATTTGCACATTTTCCATCCTGTCTTTCCATTCTCTCTTTAAAAATGCACATTTATTCCAATGTCAAATGTGCTATTAGTTGTTTCTTGTTATCTGTTCTCCCACACTCAAATTAATATGCAGTTCAATTTGGTCTTCATACATTCTAGGAGCAGAATTTGGCCATTTGGCCCATTAAGGCTATTCCGCCATTCAATTATAGAAACATAGAAAATAGGTGGAGGAGAAGGCCATTTGGCCCTTTGAGCTAGCTGATCATCCACAATCAGTACCCCGTTCCTGCTTTCTTCCTACATCCCTTGATTCTGTTCTCGCAGTATATAAAGTTAGGTCTTTATTCTTTGGAGCACATAAGGTTAAGGGGGGACTTGATTGAGGTCTTTAAAATGATGAAAGGGATAGACAGAGTTGACGTGGATAAGCTTTTCCCATTGAGGGTAGGAAAGATTCAAACAAGAGGGCATGACATGAGAATTAAGGGACAGAAGTTTAGGGGTAACATGAGGGGGAACTTCTTTACTCAGAGAGTGGTGGCTGTATGGAATGATCTTCCAGCAGAAGTGGTGGAGGCAGGATCGATTTTAACATTTAAAAGTAAAGTGGATAGGTATATGGACGGGAAGGGAATGGAGGGGTATGGTCTGAGTGCAGGTAGATGGGAGTAGGGGAAAATAAATGGTCGGCACGGACTGGAAGGGCCGAGAAGGCCTGTTTCCGTGCTGTAATTGTTATATGGTTATATTGCGTTTGTGAACTGTGTGGAGTAATGTAACAATACTACACCCCATGAAGGCAGAATTGAAATGTTCATTTTTGTGCTGATCTTTTTCTACATCAACAGACATTTGTGGATGAAATTGAGAATATTCAGTCCAATTTGACTTCAATGAATGAAATTCAGGACTGGCTGAAAGAGGTGCCAGTGCCAGCCATCTCCAATGCTGTGGCAACTCGTCTGACAGACGTTTGGACACGATGGAAGACAGTGAAGAACCAGGTATGGAGTCAGGTTCCCGAGCTTTGTCGATTTATAGTTTGCAGTATCTGCAGAGTTGTGGGTGATGAAAACATTTGGTGGGAAGAAGAAGAAATAAATGAAGTGTAGATCTGTTTTGGAATCTAGGTGGAAACGTGCGATTAAGTGAACTCTTGCAATTTAGCAACTCGCCACGGTGATTTTGGTACAATATGCTCCTATGTATGGAGTGTATGCACTGTTCATCAGAATGAAATAGTTCAGTAAATCAAAGTAACATACCCCAAAGAATAAATGGTATTAATGTGGACAATCACATGTTCATTAGTCCAATAATACCTTTATACTGGAAATGCAGGTAGACAAAAGTGCTGGAGAAACTCAGCGGGTGCAGCAGCAACTATGGAGCGAAGGAAATAGGCAACATTTCGGGCCAAAACCCTTCTTTAGAGTGATATAGGGTGGGAGGGGGGCGGGGAGAAGAAAGGAGAAAGAAGAGGAGGAGCCCGAGGGCTGAGGGAGAGCTGAGAAGGGGAGGAGACAGCAAGGGCTTCTGGAAATTGGAGAAGTCAATGCTTATGCTGCTAGGGTGCAAACTGCCCAAGCGGACTATGAGGTGCTGCTCCTCCAATTTCCGGTGGTGCTCACTCTGGCCATGGAGGAGGCCCAGGACAGAAAGGTCAGATTCGGAATGGGAGGGGGAGTTGGTGCTGAGCCACAGGGAAATCAGGTTGGTTAATGCGGACCGAGCCGAGTTGTTCGGCGAAACAATCGCCAAGCCTACGCTTGGTCTCACCGATGTAGATCAGCTGACATCTACAGCAGCGGATGTCACATGGAGAATGACCAAACTCCGCACAAACAGCACCCAGAGTCAGGATGGAAACTGTGTCTCTGGCGCTGTAAGGCAGCAACTATACCGCTGCACCACCGTGCCGCCCTTGTTATGTACTTGCATACTCCTACTGAGATATCCTTCACTTGCAATTGATTAGCAAAGGGCCATTGCAGAACTTTTAGTTATGACTCAGTAGGTCGTGGCCTGCCCTTGAGACTCAATAAACGCTGTGCAATCTGGGACGACATGCCTGGGTGAGGTGTGGGAGGATAAAGCATGAGAAACTAAATGCACAAATGCAGCCGTGGGAACTTAATTTTCAAAATGTATTCCAGTGCTTGTATGATTTTAACATACAGTGCCCTCCATAATGTTTGGGACAAAGACCCATCACTTATTTATTTGCCTCCGTACTCCACAATTTGAGATTTGTAATGGAAAAAATCACGTGGTTAAAGTGCACGTTGTCAGATTTTATTAAAGGCCATTTTTATACATTTTGGTTTCACCATGTAGAAATTACAGCTGTGTTTATACATAGTCCCCCCATTTCAGGGCACCATCATGTTTGGGACACATGGTTTCACAGGTGTTTGTAATTGTTCAGGTGTGTTTAATTGCCTCCTTAATGCAGGTATAAGAGAGCTGACAGCACCTAGTCTTTCCTCCAGTCTTTCCATCACCTTTGGAAACTTTTATTGCAGTTTATCAACATGAGGACCAAAGTTGTGCCAATGAAAATCAAAGAAGCCATTATGAGACTGAGAAACACAAATAAAACTGTTAGAGACATCAGCCAAAACCTTAGGCTTACCAAAATCAACTGTTAGGAACATCATTAAGAAGAAAGAGAGCACTGGTGAGCCGCAAAAATAGGATGGCCAGATTACACTTTGCCAAGAAGTACTTAAAAGAGCAACCACAGTTGTGGAAATGGGTCTTGTGGACAGATGAGACGAAGATTAACTTATATCAAAATGATGGCAAGAGCAAAGTATGGAGGAGAGAAGGAACTGGCCATGATCCACAGCATACCACCTCATCTGTGAAACACGGTTCTTGCACTACCTTCCCTGATTTATTCTTTTTCCAAACTGGGATGAACAATTGTTGTAGTTCATCCATGCAGTCTTTAAATACCTTCCATTGCACATCCACCGTCAACCCTTTAAGAATCACTTACCAGTCTATCTTGGCCAATTCACGTCTCATACCCTCAACGTTACCTTTCTTTAAGTTCAGAACCCTTGTTTCTGAATTAACAATGTCACTCTCCATCCTAATGAAGAACTCAACCATATTCTGGTCACTCTTGCCCAACGGGCCATGCACAACAAGAGTGCTAACTAACCCTTCCTCATTACTCAATACCCAGAATAGAATAGCCTGCTCTTTCGTTGGTTCCTCTACATGTTGGTTTAGAAAACTATCCCGCATACATTCCAAGAAACCCTCTTCCTCAGCACCCTACCAATTTGATTCACCCAATCTATATGTAGATTGAAGTCACCCATTATAATGCACGCATTTCTAATTTCTCATTATGTTTGCTCTGAAACACCGGAGGTTGCGGTGAGACCTTATAGAAGTATATAAAATTATGAGAGACATGGATATAGTAGTCAGTCAGAACCTTTTTCCCCAGGGTGGAAAAATCATGTACTAGAGGGTTTAAGATAAGAGGAAAAACGTTGAAGGGAGTTGTGCAGGGCAACTTTTCTTACACAGTGTGGTGAGTGCTTGGAACACACTGCAGGGCAACTTTTCTTACACAGTGTGGTGAGTGCTTGGAACACACTGCCGGGGTTGATGGTTGGGACAGATAACTTTTAGAGACTCTTGGATAGGCATATGGATATGCAGGAAACGGAGGGATATGGATTATGTTCAGGTAGATAAGAGGTCGTGGCATTATGTTTGGCGCAGACATTGTGGGCCACAGGGCCTGTTCTTGTGCTGTGTCCTGTGTTAAATGTTAGATTTCTTTAGCCTTTGTAACCAGTATTTTAAAAGGCGGTATACTTCATTTTGATATTCCATGATTGCAATGTTTTTGTCAGTTCCTGATCATTGGAAGCGCTGGTGTGTACATCTTATGATATTTCTCTTTGCAGGTTACGTCTCAACAGCTGAGATTGTCCGAGGGTCAGGCGAAGACATTAAACTTAAGGAAAGATCTTGTGGAGATGTGTGAGTGGACGACACAGGCAGAAGAGGATTATTTAGAGACGGACTTTGAATACAAGTCACCTGGGCAATTGGAGACTGCATTGGAGGAGATGAAGGTAATTTTTAAAACAAATTAACAAGATGGTAGCAAATAAATTCCAGTTGGAAATGCCTGCAATACAATTACTTCAGACCTTCAATTAAGGTCAGATAAAGTGCAGGGATTTCAAGCCTGCAAGATCATCAAGTCCATCATGGATCCCAATTCCAAATGCTGAATTTTGCATTCCACACACACACTCATGTTTCCCGGAATGGAAATATCAAATACTAGAGGGCATACTTTAAGCTGAGAGGGGCAAGGTTTAAAGGAGAAGTGTGAGGCAAATTTTGATGGTGAGTGCCAGGAACACGCTGCTGGGAGTGGTGGAAGGGCAGCATGGTGGCACGGGTAGAGTTGCTGCCTTACAGCGCGGAGACCCTGGTCCCATCCCGACTACGGGTGCTAGTCTGTACGGAGTTTGTACGTTCTCCCCATGACCTGCGTGGTTTTTCTCCGAGATCTTCTGTTTCCACCCACACTCCAAAGACATACAGGTTTGCAGGTTAATTGGCTTGGTATAAGTGTGAGTTGTCCCTAGTTTGTGTAAGACAGTGTTAGTGTGCGGGGATCGCTGGTCGGCGTGAACTCGGTTGGCCCAAGGGTCTGTTTCAGCGCTGTATCTCTAAACTAAAAAAAGATACAATAATGGTGTTTAAAAGCCTTTATGATAGGCACATGGATATACAGCAAATGGAGGAATACGGATTTATTAACAGGCGGATAAGTGTTTGATCTTGACACCGTGTTCAGCACAGACATTGTGGGCCGAAGGGCCTATTCCTGTATTGTACTGTATGTTCTGTCATTTTTTTCTTCAAAATGGCGCCATCGTGTGGTGACATTTTGCAAGCAGCACAACAGCAAAGAATCAAATATTGCAGTTCTGAACTTATTTCGATAAAAGAAACAGCATAATAAGGAGATTAGAAAAAGTGGTAAACACTGCCCAGTACATCATGTGTACTGTCCTCTCTGCCATTGAAGGCTTCAGTGGGTGGCACTGCCTCAAAAAGGCAGCCAGCATCATCAAGTTTAGTTCACTCCAGCCATCAAGTAGAAGGTATAGGAGCCCGGAAACTATAAAGGTACAGGAACAGTTTCTTCCCAACAACTATCAGGTTACTGAACACAATGAACTCCAACCAAAGCAGGAACTACAAAATGCCTTGATTGCACATGGGACTTCCGGCTGTTTGGTTTTTGCGCTTTATTTTTTATTTTTTAGACTTCAGAGGTACAGCGTGAAAACAGGCCCTTTGGCCGACTGAGTCCATGCCGACCAGCGATCACCCCTGTATACAAGCACTATCCTGCACACTCGGGACAAATTTTTAAAACAATTTTACCGAAGCCAATTAACCTACAAACCTGTACGTCTTTAGAGTGTTGGAGGAAACCTGAGCACCCGGAGAAAACCCATATGGTCACAGGGGGAACGTACAAACTCCGTACAGACAGCACCTACAGTCAGGATCGAACCCGGGTCTCTGGCGCTGTGAAGCAGCAACTCGACCATGAGCCACTGTGTGCCCCATTTAATTTATTGAACTTTTTGTTGTTCGTTATGGTATCTACTGATTCTTACTTGCAACAGCATAACGGGTATGTAAACATGTTTACATACCCGTTATGCTGTTGCAAGTAAGAATTCCAACGCTACTGGAATAATGGACGCCCTGTCCCATTCTCATACTGACCTTTCTGTCCTGGGTCGTGTCCATTAGCAGAGTGAGGCCAGATGCAAACTTTAGGGACGGCACTTCATATTCCGCTTGGGTGGTCTACAACCCAATGGTATGAGCAATGAATTCTCCAACTTTAGGTAACCTCTAACTAACACTCCCAATCCCCCCTCTCTCTTTCCTCCCCTTTTTTAATTTCCTTTCTTTGTTCTTTTGTCGCTCCTTCGTGAATCAACATGGAAATAAGCCCTTCGGCCTACAGAGTCCGTGTCGACCGGCTTTCACCCCCGTACATTAGCACTATCCACACAATAGGGACAATTTGCACTTTTTACTGATGCCAGTTAACCTACAAACCTTCACGTCTTTGGAATGTGGGAGGAAACCGGAGCACCCGGAGAAAACCCACGCGGTCACAGGGAGAACGTACAAACTCTGTACAGACAGCACCTGTAGTCAGGACTCTGGCGCAGTAAGGCAGCAACTCTACCGTCGCTGCCCCACCCATACAATCAGTCTGAAGAAGGGTCTTGACCCGAAACGTCACCTAGAGATACTGCCAGACCTGCTAAATTATTCCCGCACTTTGTGTCCTTTTGTGTATTAACCAGCAGTTCTTTGTTTCTACTCTTGACTTGACTCTTGAATTTAGGACATCATTCCATCTGGGAAAGGGGCTGTCCCACTGTACGAGTTTTAAAAAATCACTTGTGGTAAGCACGTAGAATGTACATAACGGCTACGACGGAGCACGGGACGTCTCTTAGCGGCTCGTAACGCTAACGGCAGGTACTCGGGAAATGCAGTAGGCTCGTAAAGATTCGTGAAGATTTTTCAACATGTTGAAAAATGTCCACGAGAGCCCCGAGTACCTACGAGCGGCTATTACTGTAATTCTCCAAGTTCGAATCAGGGGAAACTTGGGAGAACTCTTGAATTAGCTCGTACAGTGGGACAGCCCCTTAAGAGGGAGAAAGTGATTGAGAATCTAGACGATAACATGATTGCCCTTTGCATTGAAATTCTCACTTAGTCATTATCTCTGTTAAATAACAACTTTATATTCTGTTGAATATGTTGCATATTATTATTTTTTAATACAATTAGGTTACCAGCAGCTTTGTGCTGAAGGGGAAGAACTGCACAGATGCTCCATTGACATTTTGCAGCAAGAAGACATCATTGATCAGAACCGCCTGTGGATTTGCCATATAAATACTAGAGTTGAAAGAGCTGCTTAGACCACTGGCCATTTCCGACCACTGCAGTAATGTAGGTTAATTGACTTGGTGTAATTGTAAATTGTCCCTAGTGTGTGTAGGGTAGTGTTAGCGTGGGGGAATTGCTGGTCGACGAGGACTTGTTGGGCCGAAGAGCCTGTTTCCGCATTGTATCTCTAAACGGGGGGGCACCGTGGCGCAGAGGTAAGAGTTGTTGCCTTACAGTGCCAAATACCCGAGTTCGATCCTCACTACGGGTACTATCTGTATGGAGTTTGTACGTTCTTCCCGTGCCCTGCGTGGGTTTTCTCTGAGATGTTTGGCTTCCTCCCACTCTCCAAAGACGTACAGGTTTGTAGGTTAATTGGCTTGATATAAATGTAAATTGTCCCTGGTGTGTGTAGTATAGTGCTTGTGTACAGGGGATCGCTGGTCGGAAGGGCCTAATTCCGCGTTGTATTTCTAAAATGAATATAAATGAAAAGAAAGGTGTGGTATATGTTGGACACCTGCATGAACATCAGGCAAGTTAGGTAGCCCACACAGAGAACAACGAGTAATTGTTTGCCAACTGCATGGTTGACTCCCAGTGGCTGATTACAATCTGTTAATATTTTCTGCTTCATCATCGTCATCGGGTGTTGCCGAGATGGCAGCCTCGGCAGCCTGTGGTAGCCTGTGTGTTGTTTAGACTTTGTTGTTATTTTTAGTGTCTAAAATGTATGTTTTTATGTTTCTTGGTATTTTTATGTGGGTGGGGTGGGATAGGGGGAAACCGTTTTTGGTCACTTACCTCAACGGAGATATGATCTTTCTCCGTGTCACGTCTCCGTTCCCTCCCCGCGGCCTAACAACTGGATTGGTGCGGCCTTTCCCGGGGACCGGCCTGGAGCCTCAAGCCACAAGGACTTACCATCGCTGAGCTGCGATCCTTTGCCGAGGATCACTGCAGAAGTGAGAAGTGTTCCTGTGGACTTCAACACCGACTTTAAGGCCAACTAGGGAGCTCCATGCTCCGGAGTGTTTCCGTTCCGTCCCGACGCCGGAGTCTCCATCATCGTGACGAGAGGGATTCAACATCGGACCGTCGGCAGAGGTGAACAAAGGAGGAAGATGACTGAACTTTATTACCTTCCATCACAGTGAGGAATGTTGATTCCACTGTGGTGGATGTTTATGTTAAATTATAGTGTATTGCATTATTTTTTTTATCGTATGGCTGTATAGTAATTCAAATATCACTGTACCTTGGTGCATGTGACAATAAATGTGAAATTGAATTTGAACTTGCTTACCACATCGATTGCCTAAACTACGAAACAGAGCGCCGACACATGTTGAATTGAGAGGTATTCTTGATCTTGTGATTCTGACATAGGATGCTGGTAATGTCATTTCCTTATTTCCAATCCATATATGTTATTAAATGGAAAATAGACACAAAAGACTGGCGTAACTCAGCAGGACGAGCAGCATCACTGGAGAGAAGGAGTAGGTGATGTTTCGGGTCGAGACCTCTCTTCAGACATATGTTATTAAATGGATGAATGGTCTCAATGTTTTCATGTAAAATTTGTGGCTGCCAGAATGGTCGTTGTTAAACAATATCTTTTTGCAGCGAGCCAAGGAGGAAGTACTGCAGAAGGAAGTCAGAGTTAAGATACTGAAAGACAATATCAATACTATTCTCAAGAAAATGCCTCCTGCCGATCAGGAATTGATGAACAGGGACCTTCATGCTGTGTTGGAAAATTACAAGAAGCTTTGCGATCGGATTGAAAGAAAATATTTGACTTTAAAGGTAAAAAATAATTATTGCACAACTGTTGTCACTAATGCAGAATCAGTGATGCAGCATGGAAATTCTCATGTTTTCCTCTCCCATTTGTATCAATGGGACCAATAGGACCAATAACTGAGGCATCATACCTTGACTGTTGTGGTTTGGTGAACTGTGCATTGCCTTGCAAAGACCAAATGTAAGCTGCCAGATGCCTTCTTATTCCTCCTCCTGGACTATGACCATAGCACTGAGCACATGGCAATTGTTTTGCTGTCACAGATGTCTTTTTTTTTAAGGAGGTCTTTATAGTCATAAGCTTTAGTGTCCGACCCTCACAGAACCCACTACGACTATTTCCAAAGATATACAAACAGGACTATAGGCAGAGCTTTATTTCAGCTTGTTCTTGTCGCGCATAACATTTTTTTAAAAACTGTACCTTGACTCCATTCTTTCTCCTCTGGTCCATTCCTGTCCCAGCTGTATCTCCCTTGTATGCATGACAGTTCTACACAAAAAGCTAAAGTAACTCAGCGGGTCAGACAGCATCAATGGAGAAAAGGAATAGGTGACAATTTGGGTCGAGACCCTTCAGACTCCAGTCCGACCCGAAATGTCACCTATTTCTTTGTGCCAGAGATGCTGTCTGACCCGCTGAGCTACTGGGAGCTTTTTGTGTCTACAGTTTAAATCTGCATCTGCAGCTCCTTCATAGGCATGATAGTTCTTGTGCTTGATGGTCCTTTGACATTGTCTAATGTCGTGGCCCAAACAACTTTTTTTTTAACCCAAGAGATTCAATCCCTCCGCAACTCTGATCCACGACAGCATGGTTTGAGGGCCTCGGCCTTGTTCAAAGGAGGGCTTCAGCTTCCTCTCCGCCAGCACGTTCACCTGACTGAATTTGCTGTTCACTGTGTAACTTCTCATTCAATTCTATTTGCTTTCTCCAGATCAAACTACTACCTATGGGATATTTGTAGTTTTGCACAGCTAAATGAGTCTATGTACCTGCAATGCTGCCACAAGCTTTCAGGCAGGCTTCTTTGAAGAATATAGAAAAGTCTGAGTTGGGTTTTGAGAGAAATGTTTAAGCCATTGATTTACTACTTAAAAACACACATTAAAAAGGCAGATACAAGGAACTGCAGATGTCGCTTTACAACAAAAGACGCACCAGAGTACTGGATTAACTCAGCAGGCCAAGCAGCATTTCTGGAGAACTTGGATAGGTAACGTTTCAGGTTGGGACCTCTCAGGCTGATTTTGTGGTGGGGAGGAGAGAAAGCTAGAAGAGAAGAGGGCAGGACAAAACCTGGTGAGTGATATGTAAAGGGGCTGTCCCACTTGGGTGACCTAATTGGCGAGTTTGAAAAAATGACATGTTGAAGACCTCCTTCGACTATAGAAACATAGAAACATAGAAAATAGGTGCAGGAGTAGGCCATTCGGCCCTTCGAGCTTGCACCGCCATTCAATGTGATCATGGCTGATCATCCAACTCAGTATCCTGTACCTGCCATTTCTCCATACCCCCTGATCCCTTTAGCCACAAGTGCCACATCTAATGCCCTCTTAAATATAGCCAATGAACTGGCCTCAACTACCTTCTGTGGCAGAGAATTCCAGAGACTCACCACTCTCTGTGTAAAGAATGTTTTCCTCATCTCGGTCCTAAAGGAATTCCCCCTTATCCTTAGACTGTGACCCCTTGTTCTGGACTCCCCCAACATCGGGAACAATCTTCCAGCATCTAGCTTGTCCAACCCCTTAAGAATTTTGTAAGTTTCTATAAGATCCCCCCTCAATCTTCTAAATTCCAGTGAGTACAAGCCGAGTCTATCCAATCTTTCCTCATATGAAAGTCCTGACATCCCAGGAATCAGTCTGGTGAATCTTCTCTGTACCCCCTCTATGGCAAGGATGTCTTTCCTCAGATTTGGAGACCAAAACTGTACGCAATACTCCAGGTGTGGCCTCACCAAAACCCTGTACAACTGCAGTAGAACCTCCCTGCTCCTATACTCAAATTCTTTCGCTATGAATGCTAACATACCATTTGCTTTCTTCACTGCCTGTTGCACTTGCATGCCTACTTTCAATGACTGGTGTACCATGACACCCAGGTCTCGTTGCATCTCCCCTTTTCCTAATCTGCCACCATTCAGATAATAGTCTACCCCCATGTTTTTGCCACCAAAGTGGATAACCTCACATTTATCCACATTATACTGCATCTGCCATGCATCTGCCAATTCACTCAGCCTATCCAAATCACCCTGCAGCCTCCAAGCATCCTCCTCACACCTAACTATACCCCCCAGCTTGTTGTCATCTGCAAATTTGGAGATGTTGCATTGAATTCCCTCGTCCAAATCATTAATATATATTGTTAATAGCTGGGGTCCCAGCACTGAGCCTTGTGGTACCCCACTAGTCACTGCCTGCCATTCTGAAAAGGACCCGTTTACTCCTACCCTTTGCCTCCTGTCTGCTAGCCAGTTCTCTATCCACATCAATACTGAACCCCCAATACCGTGTGCTTTTAGTTTGTATGCTAATCTCTTATGCGGGACCTTGTCAAAAGCCTTCTGAAAGTCTAGATATAACACATCCACTGGTTCTCCCTTATCCACTCTACTAGTTACATCCTCAAAAAATTCTATCAGATTTGTCAGACATGATTTACCTTTCGTAAATCCATGCTGACTTTGTCCAATGATTTCACCACTTTCCAAATGCGCTGCTATCCCATCTTTAATAACTGACTCTAGCAGTTTCCCCACTACCGATGTTAGACTAACTGGTCTGTAATTCCCCGCTTTCTCTCTCCCTCCTTTTTTAAAAAGTGGGATTACATTAGCTACCCTCCAATCCTCAGGAACTACTCCAGAATCTAAGGAATTTTGAAAAATTATCACTAATGCATCCACTATTTCTGTGGCTACCTCCTTGAGTACTCTGGGATGCAGACTATCTGGCCCTGGGGATTTATCGGCCTTCAATCCGTTCAATTTACCCAACACCACCTCCCGGCTAACCTGGATTTCACTCAGTTCCTCCATCTTATTTGACCCCCGTTCCACTGCTATTTCCGGCAGATTATTTATGTCTTCCTTAGTGAAGACAGAACCAAAGTAGTTATTCAATTGGTCTGCCATGTCCTTGTTCCCCATGATCAATTCACCTGTTTCTGACTGCAAGGGACCAACATTTGTTTTAACTAGTCTCTTTCTCTTCACATATCTATAAAAAAGTTTGCAGTCAGTTTTTATGTTCCCTGCCAGTTTCCTTTCATAATCTATTTTCCCTTTCCTAATTAAGCCCTTTGTCCTCCTCTGCTGGATTCTGAATTTCTCCCAGTCGTCCGGTAGGCTGCTTTTTCTGGCAAATTTGTATGCCTCATCTTTTGTTTTTGTACTATCCCTGACTTCCCTTGTTATCCATGGATGCACCACCTTCCCCGATTTATTCTTTTGCCAAACTGGTATGAACAACTTTTGTACTTCATCCATGCAGTCTTTAAATACCTTCCATTGCACATCCACTGTCAACCCTTTAAGAATCACCTGCCAGTCTATCTTGGCCAATTCACATCTCATACCTTCAAAGTTACCTTTGTTCAAGTTCAGAACCCTTGTTTCTGACTTAATTTTGTCACTCTCCATCCTAATGAAGAACTCAACCATATTATGGTCACTCTTGCCCAAGGGGCCACGCACAACAAGACTGCTAACTAACCCTTCCTCATTACTCAATACCCAGTCTAGAATAGCCTGCTCTCTCGTTGGTTCCTCCACATGTTGGTTGAGAAAACTATCCCGTATACATTCCAGGAAATCCTCTTCCTCAGCACCCCAGCCAATTTGATTCACCCAATCTACATGCAGATTGAAGTCACCCATTATAACCGCGTTACCCTTGTTGCACGCATTTCTAATTTCCTGCTTGATGCCATCCCCAACTCCAATACTACTGTTAGGTGGCCTGTACACAGCTCCCACTAGTGTTTTCTGCCCCTTAGAGTTTCGCAGCTCTACCCATATCGATTCCACATCCTCCACGCTAATGTCCTTCCTTTCTATTGCATTAATCTCCTCTCTCACCAGCATCGCTACCCCACCTCCTTTTCCTTTTCGTCTATCCCTCCTGAATATTGAATATCCCTGGATGTTCAGCTCCCAGCCTTGGTCATCCTGGAACCATGTCTCCGTGATCCCAACTATAGCATAGTCATTAATCGCTATCTGCACCTTCAACTCATCCACCTTATTACGAATGCTCCTCGCATTGAGACACAAAGCCTTCAGGCTTGTTTTTACAACACTCTTACTCCTTATACAATTATGTTGACAAGTGGCCCCTTTCACATCGATCCCTATTACACTTGGCCATACTCTCCTATCCCTTTGTGAGCTTTCTTTCCCATTAATTCTGGGGTCATTAACCATCCCTTTACTCTCTTTCCCTTTAACTCCGTTCTCGATTATCCCATTTGACACCCCACCCCCCTTATTCAGTTTAAAACCATCCGTGTAGCAGTGGCAAACCTGCCGGCCAGAATGCTGGTCCCCCACCTGTTAAGATGCAATCCGTCCCTTTTGTACAGTTCCCCCTTACTCCAAAACAGATCCCAGTGATCTAAGAATCTAAATCCCTGCCCCCTGCACCAGTTCCTCAGCCACACATTCAGGTCCCGTATCTCCCTGTTCCTGCTGTCGCCAGCACGAGGAACTGGAAGCAAACCGGAGATAACAATCCTGGAAGTCCTGCTTTTCAGCATTTTTCCAAGCTCTCTGAAGTCCCGCTGTAAAATATTCATCCCCTTCTTTCCAACATCATTTGGGCCAACATGCACGACCACTTCCGGCTGTTCACCTTCGCCCTTGAGGATTGTCTGCACTCTGTCCGTAACATCCTGGATCCTGGCACCAGGAAGGCAGCACACCATCCTGGAATCCCGTCTGTTGCCGCAAAAACCCCTGTCCGTACCTCTCACAATGGAGTCTCCAACTACAATGGCGTTGCCCGACTTTGGCCTCTTTGGTTTTGGCTCATCAGCCCTTTTTGTTTTGCAAGCCAGTCCGCCGCTCAGTGCGATACCGTCTTCTATCCTGGCAGCTTCCACGTGGGTGAACCTGTTCACAAGAGGTACAACACCCGGGGACCTTTGCATTCCATGTTTTCCTCCCTTTCTCACTGTCACCCACCTTCTCTCTTCTAGTGACTATGTAGAAGACCTCCTTCAACTATGTTGAAGACTAGCTACGACTAACTTCGGGAAAATTGGAGACCAAATAGTGGAGAGTGTAGATGACCTACTTTGATATCCTTCGACCTTCCTTCGACTATGATGAAGACTACCTTTAACTACCTATGACTAACATGCCAACCTACTATGACTAATCGTACGAGTAAAAAAAAGTATAGATTTTTTCCATGGCGACCTATTTTTTTTACCCGCTGGCATTTTTTTTTTTACATATTGAAAAATACCGCGGGAGCTAGCAGAGGCCTCGAGTACACGGGGACTACTCTCGAGCATGAAGGAGAGTTACGAAGACCTCCTATGACCTCGTGTCGACCATGCTGCGAGTATGAATTGTGAAAGTGTGGAATTCTCTGCCTCAGAAGGCAGTGGAGGCCAATTCTCTGGATGCTTTCAAGAGAGAGTTAGATAGAGCTCTTAAAGATAGCGGAGTCAGGGGATATGGGGAGAAGGCAGGAACGGGGTACTGATTGTGGATGATCACAGTGAATGGAGGTGCTGGATCGAAGGGCCGAATGGCCTACTCCTGCACCTATTTTCTATTTGCCTGGGGACTTTTGTGACATTTCTGTCAGAATCCGACTCGATGACTTCCATCTGTAATTCCGTTCTCCGTAGGTTTCTTCCCTTACCGCTCGGCGTAATTTTAAATTCACTACACCCTGGTGGACAGGCTACCAACCGTGTTGACTTGTGGAACTGAAGGTTTTTGCCCCGATCTAACAGTAACTCTTTTTATCCCCTTTGCCACAGGAGGTATGGTCTTGCTGGTGTGAGTTGCTTCATTACTTAGACTTGGAAAACAATTGGTTAAATAATTTGGATGAGAAGTTGAGAACGGCAGAGA
The DNA here is from genome assembly GCA_963514005.1 of Raja brachyura. The sequence goes on from OY740788.1 coordinate 27,076,307, forward strand.
ATGTTTCGGACAACACCAAAGGCGTTAATGAGGCACTCGAGGTAATTAATTTATTAACATTTCTGTGATTGAGCGTGAAAATGAAAACAGTACTCAACTGTGTATTAGCAAGTTCAATAGGGCATTATAACTTTAGGGTAAAGCATTTGCTGTGTATTTACTTTCCACTGTAACATTGAAGTGAACTAGAGAAACGGTGGCGCAGCGGTAGAGTTGCTGCCTGACAGCGCCAGAGACCTGGGTTTGATCTTAACTGCAGGTACTGTCTGTACAGAGTTTGTGCTTTCTCCCCGTGACCTGCGTGAATTTTCTCCGGGAGCTCCGGTTTCCTCCCACACTCCAAAAACGTACAGGTTTGTAGGTTAATTAGCTTGGTATAATTTTAAATTGTCCCTAGTGTGTGTCGGATAGTGTTAGTGTGTGGGGGTCGCTGGTCGGAGCGGACCCGGTGGTCCGAAGGGCCTGTTTCCGTGCTGTATCTCTCAACTAAACTAAACAAGAAAATCCGGATACTACATTCATGAGAAAATACCAAAATGCTGGAGGCACACAGTCAGACATTGGAGGGAATGGACAGATGATGTTTTAATTTGGGGCACTTATTTAGACTGAAGATGCGTTCCGGCTCAAAATGTCACCTATCCATTTCCACCCCAGATGCTGCCTGATCTGCTGAGTTCCTCCAGCACTTTGTTTATTGATTTAATTGAATTAGTTTGTTCTAAAAATAGTTTGATGATGTACTTAAGTATTTCAACAATCTCAGTGAAGCATGGGGTAAAATTCAGAAAACTGAAACACATGGTTGGTTAATTGGCAGGTTGACACCAAATGCAAATTAGAACAATAGCACATCATATTCCAACTGTTTCGTTTGGGTATCTACAGTCCAATGGAATGAACATTGCACTTTCCTAGATGGAAAAAGTGTTTTTTTATCGTTCCTTTTGCTTCTCCCCTCTGGAACCCCACCTCGACCTAACCTGTCACCCAGTTTAATTCCCTTCACCCACCTGGTTGCATGTGCATATCAGGGACGTGCGGTCGGGGAGGCAGAGCCTCACCTGTCATACTCCCAATGAAAATAGCTGTTGAGAAAAGTAAAGAAAAATAATAATAAAATAAAATAAATATGAACATTTTCCCATTGATCTGTGTTATAAATGTCATTTCTATATGAATAATCATTTTTATAGTCAAAATCGCAAAATTTGCGCAGTTCCACTGCAAATACAAGGAGAGATGAGAGGTGAGGCAGCAGCAAGCTGAGCCTCCCCTCTGATTGAGCAACCCCGTAGAAACTGCATGGAGCGCGGGCAATAAGTGTGGCATTGCCTGTCTGTTACTATCTATGTATGTCACCAAAGTAATGTGTGTAAACCTCTTCATTACATATCCTTACCTTCCATAGTCCAGGTAACGTATTTCACATATAAAGATAATTAAATTTGTGCTCGCTGGTCTCACATAAAACTGCATTGAAAAAGCTCCAGGGGAGGCAGCGATCACATCGGCCTCACAAGGGGGCGTGCCTTGAGCCCAGTGGAGGAAGAGCGAGCGTCAATTACGTAGTTAATTACGTAGCCCACGTAATTGACGCTGCCTCACCTTCCGTCCACGTTAACTAGCTTCAGCAGCGGTGCCGCAATACTGCATTCCACCGCTGGCGGCGCTGACCAAATATCATAGAGCAGGACAAGATACAACCACTTGGCGAAAAAACGGTCATTGGGAAGGTAGACTTTGTCGGTACATTAGAAATTTATTAGATTAAAAAAGATCTATACTTACCACAATAATAAAGTCACCAATTTTTGTACTTCTGTACATTTTTGTTTAGCTCATAAGGCAGGAGTCTCCAAAATATGGCCCACGGGACACATCAGACCCATCACCTAATTTTTCAAGCTCAGATTCGAGTCGGGGAACGCAGCGGCCTGGGGCTGCTCTTGGTGTTCTTACCGGTTAGATTCCTTGAATTGTCAGAGCCGAGACATCACTGGGCCGCCGTGAAGAAGGGTACAATGATGCGGTGGGGGGTTCGGCAGCAGTCAGAATGGGACGGCCTTTCTAACAAGAGGACTTGAGTACAGGAGCAAAGAGGTCCTTCTGCAGTTGTACAGGGCCCTAGTGAGACCACACCTGGAGTGTTGTGCGCAGTTTTGGTCCCCTAATTTGAGGAAGGATATTCTTGCTATTGAGGGAGTGTAACGTAGGTTTACAAGGTTAATTCCCGGGATGGCGGGACTGTCATGTGCTGAGAGAATGGAACGGCTGGGCTTGTATACTCTGGAGTTTAGAAGGATGAGAGGGGATTTTATTGAAACATATAAGGTTATTAAGGGTTTGGACACGCGAGAGGCAATGTTGGGGGAGTCCAGAACCAGGGACCAGGGGCATTTAAAACGGAGCAGAGGAAACACTTTTTCTCACAGAGAATTGAGAGTCTATGGAATTCTCTACCTCAAGAGGGCAGTGGAGGCCGGTTCTTTGGATGCTTTCAAGAGAGAGCTAGATAGGTTTCATAAAGATAGTGGAGTCAGGGGATATGGGGAGAAGGCAGGAACGGGGTACTGATTGGGGATGATCAGCCATGATCATTAAATGGCGGTACTGGCTTGGAGGGCCGAATGGCCTACTCCTGCACCTATTGTCTAAACATTGGGCAGAAGGGGGCTGTTCCTTGTGCTGCTCTGTGCTATGTTTATCGTCTTCTTGGATGTTAAACTTGAGAGCACACAGAGAGTGGTGGGGGCTGGAAAGCATGGTCCAGTGGTGGTGGAGGCCGATACGACAGATAGATAGGCACATGGATGGAAGTGCAGGGATATGGGCCATGTTCAGGCAGATGAGATTCGTTTATCTAGGCATCGTGTGCACACAAACATTATGGGCCAAAGGGCCTGTTCCTGGGCTGCAATTTATGCTCATAATTCCTGGTTTGCTCTTCTATACTTGGAGATTGTGTTTATTGGAGTCACTAGGAGATTGGTATTACCAGGTAGGCTTTCAGAATGCTATCCAGTGAATTCAATGTAACCCTGAGTCAATTTGCAATTGTATTACATGTACTGGTGATGCTATGGTTAAAAGTATTCTGTTTAGCATCTTATTCCACTGAGGTCAAGACGTGTTTTGTATGTTTGAACCAGTTTGCTGATTTTTCTGTGACTAAGAAGGTTCCCACGACTTCAGCTATTCATTGCTCTTACTGAACTTAACTTCTGACATTACTTGGCTGGGACAAGCATTTAAATGACTCTCTTCCGCACTTTATTTCCCACCCATCAGTCCCTCGAGTCTGTGCTCCGCCATCCAGCCGATAACCGAACACAGATACGTGAATTGGGCCAAACACTGATTGATGGTGGAGTTTTGGATGAACTTATAAGTGAAAAGCTGGAGGTATTTAATGCTCGATACGACGAGTTGAGTCACCAGGTAGGAGATTCTCAACCATCATTTGTTCTGAGCTGGTAATAGTGAAGATGCATGTAGACAAAAGTGCTGGAGAAACTCAGCGGGTGAGGCAGCATCTATGGAGCGAAGGAAATAGGCAACATTTTGGGCCAAAACCCTTCTTCAGACTGATGTGGGGTGGGGAGCAGAAAGGATAAAGGAAGAGGAGGAGCCCGATGGCTGAGGGAGAGCTGAGAAGGGGAGGAGACAGCAAGGGCTACCGGAAATTGGAGGTCAATATTTATGCCGCTGGGGTGCAGACTGCCCAAGCGGAATATGAGGTGCTGCTCCTCCAATTTCCGGTGGCGCTCACTCTGGCCATGGAGGAGGCCCAGGACAGAAAGGTCGGATTCGGAATGGGAGGGGGAGTTGAAGTGCTGAGCCACAGGGAGATCAGGTTGGTTAATGTGAACCGAGCGGAGGTGTTCGACGAAACGATCAGACTGAAGAAAGGTTTTGGGTCGAAACGTTGCCTATTTCCTTCGCTCCATAGATGCTGCTGCACCCGCTGAGTTTCTCCAGCACTTTTGTCTATCAGTGAAAATGCATAACACTTTTGTACGTGCATAACATTTCACAGGCGTTCAAAGGAGGAAGTATTTTACTGTATGTTTATACATGACTATTTTAATCTCCTATTGAATTCAGCCAATATTTCATGAACTTGCTGGCCTGTAAATGTGCTTTAAACTCAACTTCAATAAACAAAGTCAATACAATACAGCAGCTTCATGATAAAGGATTTTTCAGAGTTTTGTTTTGGAAATTTGATTAACATGAAAATTATTTAATTTTTGTGCTGTAGCTCCCCTGGAGAAAAGCTTTGTGTGCTCATTGGAACAATAATAATTTCCCAGTAATGTATTATCCCATGGGTCCATATTTAACATAAGTGTATGTCTGCAATGTGAGTGGTCCAGGTTAACTGTGACTCAGTTTCTCATCATGAATTATTCATTCACTCATCATCATTGAAAACATTAGCGACGCAATGGTGCTGGTTTCCAACGGTGACAGACGCACCATACATCTCTGTCTTCCAGTTCGTGCGGACTTCCGCCGGTGGGAGTATAGGATTTTGGTGTGTGTGCTTTATCATCATTCCTGACAAGGCTATGTACGACAGTGATCGCAACTTCTACTGAAGTGTGGATGGCTCATCCGCCCGTTACCATAGGTTAAGGTCACCGGAAAACCTCGTGGACTAATACGATTTCCGTTTTGGTGTGTTCTGACCATAGAAACATAGAAACATAGAAATTAGGTGCAGGAATAGGCCATTCGGCCCTTCGAGCCTGCACCGCCATTCAATATGATCATGGCTGATCATCCAACTCAGTATCCCGTACCTGCCTTCTCTCCATACCCTCTGATCCCCTTAGCCACAAGGGCCACATCTAACTCCCTCTTAAATATATCCAATGAACTGGCCTCAACTACCCTCTGTGGCAGAGAATTCCAGAGACCCACCACTCTCTGTATGAAAAAATTCCTTCTCATCTCGGTCCTAAAGGATTTCCCCCTTATCCTTAAGCCATACCACACCGCAAATTCACTGATCCTCATCCTTGCTGGAGACAAATGATATTTTGTTCCTGTTTTGGGTGCAAAATAGCACAGCTGTAGACTTGCAGCCTTACAGTCCCAGAGAGCCGAGTTCAGTCCTGACCACGGGAGTTGTATGCACAGTGTTTGTACGTTCTCCCTGTGACCGCATGGGTTTTCTCCGGGTGTCATAGTCATATTGTGTGGAAACAGGCCCTTAGGCCCAACTTTCCTACACTGACCAACATATCCTATCCACACTGGTCCCACTTGCCCGCTGTCCCATATCCCTCCAAACCTATCCTATCCAAGTACATGTCTAAATGTTTCTTAACTATGGTGATAATACTTACCTCAACTCCCTCATCTGGCAGCTAGTTCCCTATATCCTTCACCATTTGTGTAAAAGAGTTGCTCCTCATGGTCCTATTAAACCCATGTTGTGTTTTACCAGATCTATTCCACTCATGATTTTTAACACTTCTATGAGATCACCTGTCATCATCCTGCGTTCCAAGGAATAGAGTCCTAGCCTGCTCAACCACTCCCTGTAGCTCAGACCCTCAAGTCCCGGCAACATCCTCATAAATATTTGCACTCTTTTCAGCTTGACAACATCTTTCTTATGATATGGTGCCTAAAACTAAACACAATGCTCTAAACGTGACCATACCAACTGCAAACATGACCTCCCAACTTCTATACTCAATACTCTGACTGATGAAGGCCAATGTGCCAAAAGCCTTTTTGACCATGTTATGATGTGCCACTTTCAATGAATTATGTACATATACTCCTCGATCTCTCTGCTCTACAACTCCGGTTGTGAAGGTTTGTGGGTCAATTGGCATATGTAAGGTATAAATTGTCCCTCGTGTGTAGATAGTGCTCGTGTATGGTGTGATTGCTGCTTGGCGCAGAGCAGGTGGGCCAAAGGGCCTGTTTCCACACTGTACAGATTGAACCTGTAGCCAGATTGAACCTCTGGCAACTGATGGTGTGACCCCCTTCCCCCCCCCCCCCCCCCCCCCCTATAATCCAGGCAAAATTATGAGAACTCAGTTGAAATTTCCTGAGCATCGACTCTTTTCCGGTCTTTCTGGTTGATCTTTCTGTTCGTGATCATCCGTCACAAGAGTTAATTGTTTACATCTAAACAATGAAATCCTTCCTTGGCCTTGTCTAATTCTCTCTCTGATGGCTCAATGTTTAGATATTCCGTGTTTCAACACTGCCTGGCCCCCACGAACCACCCAAAATCCCCTCCGCCCACCATTCTGTTCTATTTGCCTCGTACCCTCTGGAGCTCTGAACTTCCTGTCAAGCTTTGTCTAATTTACTGGGCACCTTTAAAAGGCTGCGCCTCAAAATCGCTTTCCAACTATGCTCTCAATCTTCTCTCCTCAAGGGCCTGCCCCACTTAAGCGTTTTTTTTTCGGCGACTTCCAGTGACAGTCACGGTCGTAGCAGGTTGTGGAAAAAGCGGCGACTGGACCCTTACCTACGACAATGTCTACGACAAGCTGCCACCTAGTCGACGGCAAGATACCGCCAACCGGAGACCCATTAGGACGTCCACCAATGACCACACAGGCGACAACCTATGACAGCTAAAGTCAACTTGCGTCCACCTGTCGGTGACAACTGAAGACAATTTAGCCGCCAGTACCTGTCACCGGTTGACATGGGTAGTCGCCAATAGAATTCACCAAAGTCAGCACCCGGCGACAACCTGCGTCATCCTGGCGACAACCTACGACAGCACCTACGTCAGGAGAAGACAAGCTACGTCAAGGCCACAGTCGCCGAAAAGTTTTAAACATTTCAAAATCCAGTGGCGACCAGCAAAAAGTTACGCCTCTTTAGGCGACTTAAGGAGACATACAGGTGTCACCCCGCGGCCATGTGGTGACAGCCTAGTCGCCTGTAGTCGCCGTAAAATCGCCCAAGTAGGACAGGGGCTTAACTGTTTAGTAAAGACAATACAGTAAGCTCTTAATTAATGATCCCCTTATGATGAATTTTGCATATAGCGGACGACCTGAAGACCCTTCCCTGGCTCCCACCATCTCTCCGGTCGCTTACAGACCTGGCTTCCGACCCCACTCCCGACTCCTAGGGTGCACCAGAAAGCCCCTCTTCACTCATCGCACGGTCCATCGATGTGCCCACTGTTGCAGTTCGCGTAGTAACCCCTGGGGACAGCGCTGTCTTCAGGGTGCTGCCACCGATAGGACACTGTTTCTCCGACAGCAAGTTCAGTTTAGGTCTAAAGAAGGGCCTCGACCGGAAACGTCACCCATTACTTCTCTCCAGAGATGCTGCCTGTCCCTCTGAGTTACTCCAGCTTTTTGTGTCTATCTTTAGTTTAGTTTAGAGATACAACGCGGAAACAGGCCCGTTGGCCCACCGAGTCGACACCAACCAGCGATCCCCGCACATTGACACTATACAATACACTTTAGGGACAATTTATACAAACTTGTACCTCATTGGAGCGTGGGTGGACGCCAAAGATCTCGTGTACATGTTTACTGAATCCAGTATTTTGCTGAATATGGCTTTTGTTTGAAGGAATTTATTTTTGTGTCTCCGTTAACCATGTTGACATTGTGGCTAATGTTCTGGGGAAATTCTCCAGTTCAACATTGAATAAGGATTGCTGATGTTAGATTGTTAAATGATCTATTCTGTCCTTGTTTGTTATAAAGGCGGTGAACAAGCAGATCTCTCTGGAGCAGCGTTCACAAATGTTTCAAGAAAATGAACAGAGAATGCATGACCTGCAGGAGTCACTTGGTCAACTCGATAAGCAGTTGACTTCATATCTGACCGATCGTATTGATGCCTTGCAGATGCCACAGGAAGCTCAGGTTAAAGAAGTCATATTTTCAGTGTGTATAATGAGTGACGTTATCAGGAAAAACCCTTTTCTGGAACTTCTGAGGTCATCACAAGGATGTGCATTTACGTAGTATCTGAAGTAAAAATCCACAAGAGGTTTAGCAGCTAAACAGTTAAACCCTGCACTGAGTTTCTAAGAAAATCATCAGGCAAATGACAAACACCTGGTTAAGCTTTGCGGATGACACAAAGCTGGCTGGCAGCTGTGAGGAGGATGCTACGAGGCTGTAGGGTGACTTGGATAAAAGGATGAGAGGGGACATTATAGAAACATATAGAAAAGTAAGCATGCAGGTGCAGCGGGCAGTGAAGAAAGCATGTTGGCCTTCATTGGAAGAGGATTTGAGTTTTGGACCAAGGAGGTCCTACTGCAGTTGTACAGGGCCCTGTTGAGACCACCCCTGGAGTAGTATGTGCAGTTTTTGTCTCCTAATTTGAGGAAGGACATTCTTGCTATTGAAGGAGTGCAGCGTATGTTCACTTGGCTAATTCCCGGGAAGGAGGGACTGACATATGATGAAAGAATGGGTCGACTGGGCTTGTATTCACTGAAATTTAGAAGGATGAGAGGGGATCTTATAGAAACATATAACATTCTTAATGGATTGGACAGGCTAGATGCAGGAAAAATGTTCCCGATGATGGGGGAGTTCAGAACCAGGGGTCACAGTTTAAGAATAAGGGGTAGGCTATTTCTGACTGAGATGAGGAAAACATTTTCACCCAAAGAGTTGTGAATCTGTGGAATCAAAGGCTATGGGAAGAAAGCAGGTACGGGGCACTGATTTTGGATGATCAGCCATGATCATATTGAATTACGAAGCTGGCTCGAAGGACCGAATGGCCTACTCCTGCACCTATTTTCTATGTTTCCATGATTTTGACTGTTTTATGGATGGAATTGCAGTTTTGTAACCTCAACATGTGAAACCAATGTTGCATGGCATCAGGGATGATGCTGGGTTTGGCAGAGACCACACTGATACTCGCAATAGGGTGGACACATGTGGTTTATTCTAATTACAATGGTAAGAAAGTCCGGGACCGCATTGGGGCACTGTTCCTTTACGTCCGAGTACATGGCGATCTTGGGCTTATCCCAGAAGCTTAGTCCTCAAGGAGAGGTTGGACCAACTTGGATTGTTTTCCTCAGAATGCCAGAGGCCGAGAAGTATATATAATTATGAGGGAACATAGATAGGGTAGACAGTCAGAACCTTGTTTCCAGGGTGGAAATATCAAAGATACGAGGGCATAGCTATAGACAATAGGTGCAGGAGTAGGCTATTCAGCCCTTCGAGCCAGCACTGCCCCGCCATTCACTGTGATCGTGGCTGATCATCCAAAATCAGTACCCCGTTCCTCCCCATATCCCTTGACTCCGCGATCTTTAAGAACTGCATCTAACTACTCTCTCTTGAAAACATCCAGTGAATTGGTCTCCACTGCCTTCTGAGGCAGAGAATTCCAGATTCACAACTCTCTGGGTGAAAACGTTTTTCCTCATCTCCGTTCTAAGTAGCCAACCCCTTATTCTTAAACTGTGGCCCCTGGTTCTGGAGTCTCCCAACATCGGGAACATGATGTTGGGGGAGTCCAGAAGGTCAGAGGGGAAAAGTTTAAAGAAGATCTATAGGGCAAGTGTTTTTACCCAGAGGGTGGTGCATGCCTGGAATGCTCTGCCAAGGATAGTTGTGGCAGCAGATAGAATAGTAGCCTTTAGATAGGCACAGAGATGTGAAGTAAATGGAAGGGTATGGATCGTGTAGGCAGATTAGTATAGTTTATCTTGGCATAATGCTTAGTATGGATATTGTGGACCGAACAACCTGCTCTTGTGCTGTACTTTCCAATGTCCAATGCAGGTATATTAAGAATAACAGGGTATCTCGGGGGAAAGAAATAGGTCCCCTTAAAGATCAGCATGGCTATGTTTGTGTAGAAACACAAGAGACCATGTACACCATCTGATCTTGTGGGAGGGAAACTATGGAGGGAAGTGTGGAGACCTTTACAGTGATATTTGCATCATGTTTGGCCACAACTGAAGTTCCAGTTGACTGGAGAATGGCTCATGTTGTACACACAAGGAACTGTAAATGCTGATTACAGTAAAAATATATAAAGCATTGGAAACAGTGGTCAAGCAGCATCTCACAAGAATATGTTTTGTGTTGGGACCCTTCTTCAAATTGATTACAGTGGGGGGACGGGAGAGCGGAGAGAGGAGGTTGGTCGGGGATTATGCCAGTAACTCACTCGTGGTAAGGTTTTGATTAACAGTTGGTTGGATAAAGGGCAGAGATGAAAACACAAATGGTGTGAGATCGAAATGTAAAGCTAGTGGAATGATTATGTGAAAGGGGTAAAGGAAAAGGTGAAATGGGTGTGCATCTAGGTGGGCACAGGAAGTGAGCAGGAAAAGGGGGGGGGGTTGTTTGTAGGTTAGTCACCTGAAATTGGAGAATTCAACGTTCATGTACTCACTGAGAATTCAAATGGTAAGTCAGGTGGATAGTGTGGTGGAAAAGGCGTTTAGCATACTTGCCTTCATTGGGAAGGGGATTGAGTACAAATGTTGAAAGGGAATGGGTGACATTTTGGGTTGAGATCCTTCTTCAATCTGAAGAAGGGTCTTGACCTGAAACGCCCCCCATTCCCACTCTCCAGAGATGGTACCTGTCCCGCTGAGTTACTCCAGCACTCTGTCTATCTTCGCTTTAAACCAGTATCTGCAGTTCCTTCCTACACAAATGTTGAGACATTGTAATGAAGCTATACAAGTAATTGGTGATATTATACTTGGAGTACTGTATGCTGTTGTTGTCACCCAGCTATAAGGAGGTTGTCATTAAGATAGAAGGGTGCAAAAGAGTTTCTCCAGAATGTTACCTGGGTTTGTGAATTTGAGTTATAGAGAGAAGTTGGATAGGCTGAGACTTTTTTCTCTGACACATAGGAGGCTGAGGGGGTGATCTTATTGAGGTGTACAAGATCATGAGGGCATCAATAAGAACAGTTTTCTTCCCAGGATAGATGATTCAAAAACTAGAGGATGTAGGCTTGAGGTGAGAGGAGAGAGAGTTAAGTGGGACCTCAGGACATCCTTTCACTTGGAAGGTTACCCACGTCTGTAATGAAGAAGGGTCTGGACCTGATCCACGTGCTGCAGAAATGCTGCCTGATCTGCTTAGTTACTCCAGCACTTTGTGTCCATTTATGTATTAACCAGCAACTGGAGTTGTTTGTTTCTACTACTTATACAATGATAATTCCGTACATGGTTATAGTGTACAATCGCCAATAACGGACGCCATTGCCCCTGCTATGGTCTGTTATAACGAGAGTTTACGGTGCTCAATTCACGGACTGATGAAGGGAAGTGTGCTGAAAGCATTCATCACCTTATCTACCTGTGACGCCATTTTCGGGGAACTATGTACCAGTACGCGAAGATCCCTCTGCTCGAGAAGAAGGGTCTCGACCCGAAACGTCGCCTATCTCCTTCGCTCCTTAGATGCTGCTGCACCCGCTGAGTTCCTCCAGCTTTTTGTGTAACCCTCCCTCTGCTCTAACATTGCCCAGCAGTTTCTTGTCAAGGTCCTGCCCTGGTTTGACTTCCCAAATGCAAACCCTGACATTGAAGTGAGCCATTCCTTTGCCCTCTTGCCCAGCTGATCAAGATCAAGCTGCAATTCTTGAGAGACATCTTCACTGTTTATCATTATACTTAAACAAAAATCTTAATAAGCTACCAACCTTGGGCACTTGGTAGCCCTCTCACTCTGGTCGACAGGTTGTGAGATCAAGCCGCACTTCAGAGATAGAGATAAGATGGCACGGTGGCACAGTAGTAGAGTTGCTGCCTTACAGCGCGTAAGACCCAGGTTCGATCCTGACTACGGGTGCTTGTCTGTACGGAGTTTGTACGTTCTCCCCGTGACCTGCGAGGGTTTACTCTGAGATCTTTGGTTTCCTCCCACACACCAAAGACGAACAGGTTTGTAGCTTAATTGGCTTGGTATAATTGTAAATTGTCCCTCGTGTGTAGGATAGTGCTCGTGTACAGCGGATTGCTGGTCGGTGCAGACTCGGTGATCGAAGGGCCTGTTTCCGCCGTGTATCTCTAAACTAAGATACAAGAATGGTATTGGTGCCGGAGAGAATGATGCACTTGGGGGTTCGGTCCTTTGGATGAAACATTAAGTTGAGGCTGGTCTGCTATCATAATAGACCAATTGAATAACTACTTTGGTTCTGTCTTCACTAAGGAAGACATAAATAATCTGCCGGAAATAGCAGTGGAACGGGGGTCAAATAAGATGGAGGAACTGAGTGAAATCCAGGTTAGCCGGGAGGTGGTGTTGGGTAAATTGAACGGATTGAAGGCCGATAAATCCCCAGGGCCAGATAGTCTGCATCCCAGAGTACTCAAGGAGGTAGCCACAGAAATAGTGGATGCATTAGTGATAATTTTTCAAAATTCCTTAGATTCTGGAGTAGTTCCTGAGGATTGGAGGGTAGCTAATGTAATCCCACTTTTAAAAAAAGGAGGGAGAGAGAAAGCGGGGAATTACAGACCAGTTAGTCTAACATCGGTAGTGGGGAAACTGCTAGAGTCAGTTATTAAAGATGGGATAGCAACGCATTTGGAAAGTGGTGAAATCATTGGACAAAGTCAGCATGGATTTACGAAAGGTAAATCATGTCTGACGAATCTGATAGAATTTTTCGAGTAACTAGTAGAGTGGATAAGGGAGAACCAGTGGATGTGTTATATCTGGACTTTCAGAAGGCTTTCGACAAGGTCCCGCATAAGAGATTAGCATACAAACTTAAAGCACACGGTATTGGGGGTTCAGTATTGATGTGGATAGAGAACTGGCTAGCAGACAGGAGGCAAAGGGTAGGAGTAAACGGGTCCTTTTCAGAATGGCAGGCAGTGACTAGTGGGGTACCGCAAGGCTCAGTGCTGGGACCCCAGCTATTTACAATATATATTAATGATTTGGACGAGGGAATTCAATGCAACATCTCCAAATTTGCAGATGACACCAAGCTGGGGGGTATAGTTAGGTGTGAGGAGGATGCTTGGAGGCTGCAGGGTGATTTGGATAGGCTGAGTGAATGGGCAGATGCATGGCAGATGCAGTATAATGTGGATAAATGTGAGGTTATCCACTTTGGTGGCAAAAACATGAGGGTGGACTATTATCTGAATGGTGGCAGATTAGGAAAAGGGAAGATGCAACGAGACCTGGGTGTCATGGTACACCAGTCATTGAAAGTAGGCATGCAGGTGCAGCAGGCAGTGAAGAAACCAAATGGTATGTTAGCATTCATAGTGAAAGGATTTGAGTATAGGAGCAGGGAGGTTCTACTGCAGTTGTACAGGGTTTTGGTGAGGCCACACCTGGAGAATTGCGTACAGTTTTGGTCTCCAAATCTGAGGAAAGACATCCTTGCCATAGAGGGGGTACAGAGAAGATTCACCAGACTGATTCCTGGGATGTCAGGACTTTCATATGAGGAAAGATTGGATAGACTCGGCTTGTACTCGCTGGAATTTAGAAGATTGAGGGGGGATCTTATAGAAACTTGCAAAATTCTTAAGGGGTTGGACAAGCTAGATGCTGGAAGATTGTTCCTGATGTTGGGGGAGTCCAGAACAAGGGGTCACAGTCTAAGGATAAGGGGGAATTCCTTTAGGACCGAGATGAGGAAAACATTCTTTACACAGAGAGTGGTGAGTCTCTGGAATACTCTGCCACAGAAGGTAGTTGAGGCCAGTTCATTGGCTATATTTAAGAGGGCGTTAGATGTGGCACTTGTGGCTAAAGGGATCAGGGGGTATGGAGAGAAGGCAGGTACGGGGATACTGAGTTGGATGATCAGCCATGATCACATTGAATGGCGGTGCAGGCTCGAAGGGCCGAATGGCCTACTCCTGCACCTATTTTTCTACGTTTCTATGTTTCTACCTATAGCGCCTCCCTGAGGGTAGCAGGTTGAACAGGCCAAATGCAGGATGGGAGCTGTCCTTGATAATGTTCTTCGCCCTGCTGAGGCAGTGGGAGGTGTAAATGTCCATCAGAGAGGGGAGAGGGCAGTCGATGATCTTCTGTGCTGCCCTGACTACCCTCTGAAGCCTCTCCCTGTCTGCCATGGTGCAGCGGCCGTACCATGCTGTAATGCAGTATGTCAACAGGCTCTCAATGGACGAGCGGTAGAAGGTCAGCAGCAGGTTGGAGTCCAGGTTGTGCTTCCTGAGGACCCTCAGGAAGTGCAGCCACTGCTGAGCCTTCTTGATGACCGCTGTGATGTTGTCTGTCCAGGAGATGTCAGTGGAGATGAGGACGCCGAGAAACAGGAAGGTGTGGACCCTCTCCACACACTCGCCGTTGATGTATAAGGGGGCTAAGTCGGTGCTGTGCTTCCTGAAGTCGACAATGAGCTCTTTGGTTTTCTTGGTGTTCAGAGCCAGGTTGCTTTCTGAGCACCAGGCTGTCAAATTCAGGACTTCCTCTCTGTAGGCTGCCTCATCTCCCCTTGAGATGAGTCCGACTACTGTAGTATCGTCAGCAAACTTGACGATTCGGTTGTTGTGGGCCGGACTACAGTCGTGGGTGTAGAGACAGTATAGGAGGGGGCTTAGCACACAGTCCTGCGGGGAGCCGGTACTCAACATGCGAGTGGAGGAGAGGTGGGGGCCGAGTCTCACAGTCTGGGGCCGGTTGGTGAGGAAGTCCTTTATCCAGGCACATGTGAGAGTGGGAGGCCGAGAGTGACCAGTTTGTCGATGAAAATGTCCGGAATGATAGTATTGAAAGCTGAGCTGTAATCCACAAAGAGCATCCGGACGTAGATCTGCACCTGCTCCAGGTGGCTCAGCACAGAGTGGAGAACTACGGTGATGGCATCTTCTGTGGACCTGTTTGGGCGATAGGCGAACTGGTGGGGGTCGAAATCTGGAGGGAGATAGTCCTTGATGTGCTGGAGGACCAATTTCTCGAAGCACTTCATGATTACCGGAGTGAGGGCCACGGGACGGTAATCGTTTAGGCTGGTGATGGGAGGCTTCTTCGGCATTGGGACGATTGTGGCTGATTTTAGGCAGGACGGGATAACTGCCTGGCCCAGGCAGAGATTGAAGATCTGGTGAAGATGACGGTGAGCTGGTGGGCACACGCTTTGAGCACCTTACCAGGTACTCCATCTGGGCCAGCAGCCTTCTTGGGGTTCACTGCCAGGAGCACCCATCTGACATCGTGCTCCCTTATAGTGAGTAGTGCAGGAGCCAGGTAAGGGTGGGAGCAGGGCTGTAGCTGATGAGTGCTGCTATTGTGATGTTTCAAAGCGGGAAAAGAAGCAATTTAGCTTCTCTGCCAGCGGCGCATTCTGCGCCCATGAACAACAAAACCTGGTGAATATTTGAGACTGAGCTGTTAATTATGAAGTGACTTTCATAAGGCAAGTTGTAGGAAGGAACTGCAGATGCTATGTTACACCAAAGATAGACACAAAATGCTGGTGTAACTCTGCGGTTCCGACAGCATCTCTGGAGAAAAGGAATAGGTGACGTTTCGTGTTGTGACCCTTCTTCAGAGAGTCAGGGGAAAGGGAAAGAGAAATAAAGAGAGATATGGAACAAATTAATGAAAGATGTGCAAAAATGTAATGGAAATAAAGGAAACGGGCCGTTGTTAGCTATGGGCTAGATGATACGCAATCATCCGTTTGTACACTTAATAAATTTGCATCTTGGTGTATAAACTGTAAAATAAAACCTGTATAAATGACCACGAAGAAAGTCCTTCCTTGGCTGAGAGAAGAAATTCCTAGTCCTTCTTTGGCTGAGAGTTTATGAAATCATACAGGATAATGGTATGTGGTTTAACGAACTAAGTATGTGGTATAACGAACTAAGTATTTTTCCAATTGCTTTCAATTAAGATGTTTGCTGTAGACATAAGGAACTACAGATGCTGGTTTACAAAAAAACACACAAAATGCTGGAGTATCTCTGGAGAACAAGGGAAGGTGACGATTTGGGTTGGGATCCTCCTTCAGGATAAGTTACTCCAACACTTTGTGTCTTTTTAAGTTACACCAAAGTTACACAGTGTTCACAGTGTTGATTAATCTTTCTTTCTCTATTATTATCATCAGAAAATTCAGGCGAATATTACTGCCCATGAGACCACCTTGGAAGAGTTGAAGACCAGTAATGTGGGAAGCCTTCCATTAGTAGATAACAGGCCCTATTCTCGAGGTGGCACTCAGTTGGATTTACTTCAGGTATGAGAGAACTTAAAAGGACCGTATTCATGTTATTTAACAAATTATCCAGATTAATCTGGAGAGCTAAATTCCTCATGGGCCTGGCCCACTTAGGCGATTTTTTTAGGCGACTACAGGCGACTAGTTTGTTGATGGTGGTCGCCAGGAGTAGTCTCCTCAGTCACACAAAACGTCGTAGCATCTTTCTGGTCGCTGCTAAATTTTTAACATGTTGAAACATTTTCGGCGACAGTGGTCTTGACGCCAATGAGCGTAGTTTCACTTCTCCTGACGTAGGTGCTGTCGCAGGCTATCGCCAGGATGAAGTAGGTTGCCGCCGGTTTTTTGGCGACCTGCTATGACTATGACAGTCGCCGGCAGTTGCCTAAATATTCGCCTAGTGGGACAGTCCCATTAGCATTGAATAAATGTGGAATGATAAGCTAATGTTAATCATGAATGTGAAATGACTGGATTGTTGGAAGAATGCTTCTGGTCCATGGATTCTCCTAAGCGATGGAGATCTGGTGTCGGGAACAAGTACGGTCTTTGTGTTGCTAGTACTGCTGTAATGTTGTGTACATGGAATAGCCCACTGAAATGTTATAGCATGTACATGTCTGGGGCGATCACAGATGGCCTTTGCCCGTGACACCCATGTCCATTGACTGAAAATGAATAAAGATTGATGGATTTTGCATTTTGGGTTTTTGGAAGCAAGGGCTATGCTATTGTGGAGAAGTGTATGAATTGCTCCCTTCTCCACATACACTGATAGAAGAATAGGAAAACTGCTGAATTTTAAAGTTGGGCAAGTAGAAGAAAAAGTAAGTTAATTGGATGACTTTGAGTCTCAGTCATGAAAACTGACCCTTCGGCCCATTTCGTCAATGCCGACCAGGATGGTCCATCTAAGCTAATCCCATTTGCCAGTGTTTGGATATATATATATCCATGTCCCTATTCAAATGTTTTTAAAATGCTGTTATAGTATGTGGCTCAACGACCTCCTTGAGCAACTCATTGCATATACTCGCCACATTGAGTGAAGAAGTTGCCCCTCAGATTCACTCTTGCCACTCTCATCCTAACCCTATGTCCTCTGGTTCTTGATTCCCCTACTGTGTTCATTCACATCCTTGTTATACACCTCTATAAAATCATCTCTCATCCTCTGCTCTCCAAGAAATCAAGTCCTATCCTGCCCAACCTCTCCCTCTAGCTCAGCCCCTCAAGTCATGGCAACGTCCTTATGAATCTTCTTTGCGCTCTTTCTAACAATGGCAGACTTCCTATAGAAAGGTAACCAAAACCGAACACAAGACTCCTCACTCAAGTACAGCCTCAATCATTTTTTGTACAACTGTAACATAATGCTTAATCTTCTATATCCAATACCCTAACTTATGAAGGATAATGTACCTAAAGACTTTTGAATTATTAACTCATCAATTGGTTTTAGGTGTTGCATTCAATATAATAAACCATGCTTTTAGTGCCATAGATTCATATTGCACTAATGGTCATATGGCCCAGCATGCCCATGCCGACCAAAGTGCCCCATCTGCACTAGTCCCACCTGCCTGCATTTAACCCATATCCCTCTAAACCTTTCCTATCCATATACCTGTCCGAATGTCTTTTAAATGTTGTTATAGTACCTGCCTCAACTACCTCATCGGGCAGCTTGGTGCATGTATTCATCACCCTGTGTGTGAAAAAGTTGCCCTTCAGGTTCCTATTAAATGTTTCCCTTCTCACCTTAAATTCTAGATTCCCATATTCCCACACTCTTGTTATTGCCCTCCAGATCTTCTACACCTCTATAAGATCACCCTTATCCTCCTGTGCTTCAAGGAACATAGTTCTAACCTGCCCAACCTTTCTTGTAAATCTTCTCTGCACTCTTTCCAGCTTAACAACATCCTTCCTATAGCAGTATGACTAGAATTGACCACAATACTCTTAATGTGGCCTCACCAATGTCCTGTACAACTGTAGCACAAGATCCCAACTTCTATACTCAATATCCAATGTTTCTAAAGCCTTCTTGACCACCTAATCTACCTGTGATGTCACTTTCAAGATACTATGTATCTCCACTCATTGGTATAAACAGCAAAGGGCCCAGCAGCGATTATTGAGACACACCACTGGTCACAGGCCTCCATTCCGAAAAATAGCCTTTCGCCATTCCCCTCTGCTTCCTTCCATGGTCCTCCATGGTCTCCCTTGATTCCATTCCTTGTAGGATTCCATTCCTAACATACAGAACCTTTTTGACCCATGTAGATAACATCTACGTTTTTGCCATGATCAACCTTTTTGGATATTTCTTCAAAAAACTCAATCAGATTCGTAATACAGGCTCTCTCACATATTGATTAGCCCAGTTAATTGGCAATAATAAATGGAAAATGCATGACTTTACAACAGTTTATGAAGGTTGAAGTTTGCTGAAGGTTTTTCATCTTTTATTTAATCTCCTGGACTGAATGACCAAGCCTGTGCTATCTATCCTATTGTAAAGGAGCTTATATTTGGATTCAAATTGTGCATCAGGATCCCACTTGCAGAATTGCGGTGGTTCTGTTCCAAGTCTAAATAGTTAAATAAAACTGTAAACTCCAGAGCCACTCAGTAGGCCCGTGCCGCATCTCTGGAGAAAGAGCCGGATTAGCATTTCAGGTTGAAGATCCACCATTAGTTCTCCAGAATCTTCTGTTTACATTTTGGATTTCTTGTATATGCAGAGTTTTGCTTTTAGCTCAAAATGTTTGAAGTTTGTTTCTTCTGCAGTGCTGCTTTATGTAAAATTGATGTTTTCTGTCTGGAACGTCTCCATCCATTTTTTACTTATGTGTGTCTCTCTATCTTCCCATGTCTGTTTCTACAGGCTTTGCTGCATTGAGGATTGTAGACGGTACTTCTGGGTTTTCACTTTATTCTTGTGTGTCCTAGTCTTTGACATTGTATGCATGTTCTTTCGAGTGCTGTGTTCTAAAACTACATTTTTTGAACATTAGTTGCTAAAGCGACATGTTATATTAATTTGCATACATCTCAAGTTGCCGATATTTTTATTTTGTGCACTTTTCCTGTATCGCCATAAGTAGATACACGTAAACTAACAATGTTTGAGACTTCACTGAATTTAAGTCTTAACAAGTTGATTGCTTTGTGCAATTGACAGAGGAAACTTCGGGAAGTGTCAACAAAGTTCCAGCTTTTCCAGAAGCCAGCAAATTTTGAGCAGCGAATGCTCGACTGCAAACGTGTTTTGAACAGTGTTAAAGCTGATTTGCATGTGCTGGATATGCAAACGGTCGAGCCTGAGGGAATAGAATCGCAGTTGGACAATTGTATGGTAAGTGTTCTGGACAACTATGGAGCCGGATCAGATGATGTAGCTTGCCTTTATTGTGAGCAATAGCAGGAAAATATAATCGGCCCCTGAAACATGATACAGCAATATACCCTTTCCATAACTGTGTGATCACTTGGCAGAGATTATTTCAAAAAATCACTAAAAGGTCACATCATGGCAGTTTGTTATTATTACTTGAACATGTTCTCAAAGTCCAATTTCTCAAAGGACTTTACTCGCCGGGGATGGGTTAGAGGTATAGTTTATACACTCACGACACACTTGAGATAGTAAACACGAATCTTCCAAACGTTGTTTCTTGATTAATTAGTCTTTTATTGAAGACAGCAAAGAAATAATCCGTCACTTTCCGTTCTTAATCACTGCTCCATTCATGTCATATAAATCATTTGAAAGTTTCTTCTTATGTCGTCTCATTAACTTGAGTTTGTGTCGTGTACATGATTCGTGTGGTAAAAAACTGTATTCTCACCAAACTTCTGAGACCCAACTGACTCCTAATCTATAAGTCTGCGCTAGTCTCCTCTAGAAATAGACATACCCCTTCTACGTATCAAATCCCACCTACAAACGTACAGACAGATAAAAAGTAAAATATTCTAAATGTTAGACATGGCGATAATGTACTGACATAAGCTTAATGGCCCCTGCAGGTCAAGTGCTTCAAATGTTGGGATTTTGCTTGGAAGGATAGCAAGAGCAATTTGCATTTGCATATTTATTTAAAATAAATTAATCTGACAAATGAATTTTGCAGGAATAAAATAAGGTGCAGTTTTTTCCCTATTCAAAACAATCCTAAAACATATGGAGTTTAGTTTAGAGATACAATGTGGAAACAGGCCCACCGATCCCCGCACCTTAACACTATCCTACATACACTAGGGAATTTTTTTTACATTTACCAAGCGAATTAACCTACACACCTGTACGTCTTTGGAGTGTGGGAGGAAACCGAAGATCACGGAGAAAACCCACGCAGGTCACGGAGAAAACGTACAAACTGCGTACAGACTGCACCCGTAGTCAGGATCAAACCTAGGTGTCTGGCGCTGTAAGGCAGTAGCTCCACCACTGCGCCACCATGCCACCCATTTGTAATCCCTATCTCCAAAATGCTCTTCTACTGAAACACCATTTCCAATACTGAAACACAAGGTCCAATATGTTCAATTCTCGGGTTGAACTACCCACAGTCCAAGAAACCCTCCTGTGTCCTATGTTCTGCTCTGTCCATACTTATGGCATTGAGCAGGTCCAGTCAATATTGTTAAAGTTAAAATCACTCACTGGCTGTTTTGGCACCTTTCAGTAATTTGCCTACATATCTTTTCCTCCATTTCCTGCTTACTATTGGGGAGCCTACAGGACAATCCCATTAGTGTTCTTTGCTTCTCTTAATAATTTGGGATAAATCCCATCATGCCCAGGGGATTTATCGACTTGAATGCCCTTCAAGCCCCAACATTATCTCCCTCTTGAGCCTGAACGAATCTTGCGTGTTAGTAATTTCTACACTGATAGAGTCATAGAGCTGTACAGCATGGAAACAGGCCCTTCAGCCCAACCTGCCCACATTGGCCAACATTTCCCATCTACACTAGTCCCATCTGCCTTCGTTTTGCCCATTTTTTAAACTTCTTTATTAGATTAGATTAGATTCTTTATTTGTCATTCAGACCTTTCGGTCCGAACGAAACTCTGTTTCCCTGCAGTCACACATATAATTAAAAATAAATAAGTAAAAAATGACAGAACACACAATAAACACAAATTTAACATCCACCACAGTGAGTTCACCAAACACCTCCTCACTGTGGTGGAAGGCAAAGTCTTAAAGTCTGTGTCTCTTCCCTCTTTGTTTCCCTCTGCGCCGAGGTGATCCAGGCCTCAGATGCCGCGACCGCACTGGGCGATGGTAAGTCAGTCCCGCGGTTCAACCGAGCTCCACGAATGGGCCGGTTCAACTCCGCGGCCTGGGGGGTCCACCGGGCCCGTGGTCGGGCCGCTGCAACCGCTCCGGGACCAAGTCGGGTCGCCGCTGTCGCCGCCGCTGCTGGAACCGCTCCGTAGTCGGGCTGCTGCCGCCGCTGCTGGAACCGCTCCGGTAGTCGGGCCACCGCTGCTGCTGCCGCCGCCGCCGCTGCTGGAACCGCTCCGGTAGTCGGGCCGTTGCTGCCGCCGCTGCTGGAACCGCTCCGGTAGTCACTGGAACCACTCCGGGAGTCGGGCCGCTGCTGCCGCCGCCGCCGCTGCTGGAACCGCTCCGGTAGTCGGGCCGCCGCCGCCGCTGCTGCTGGAACCGCTCCGGGAGTCGGGCTGCCGCCGCTGCTGGAACCGCTCCGGGCCCGAGGCCGCCAGCTCCGCCATTAGGCCTCGGTGCAGACAGAGACGGGGAATACGACAGAAAGTCGCACCCCCCCCCCTCAGAAGGAAGAGACCCGGACATGTTACTCCCCCCCCACCCACATACACACACAATCCAACAAAACGAACGAACCCAACCAAAAAACAGGACATAAAAATAAAATAACAGACAGACTGCAGGTGGGCCGCAGCTGTTAACCCAGCGCCGCCATCTTGAGGATCATATCCCTCTGAACTGGTCCTATCCATGTACCTGTCTAAATGTTTCATAAATGTTATGATAGTATCTGCCTCAATACCTTCTCCAGCACCTCGTTCTATACATCCATCAACCGATTAAATCTTTCCCCCCTCACCTTAAACGTATGTCCTCTAGGATGTAGATCTCGCTATCCTTCATGTCCATCTCCTTGGTAAATATGATGCAAAGTACTTGTTTAGTACCTTGCCTAACTCTTCCAATTCTAGGACAAATTCATCATGTTATCTTTGAATGCCCCACCTCCTCCCTGCTTACTCTTTTGTTTTTAATGTAGACTTTAAAATCCTAGGGATTTTCTTCAATTCGATTCGCTGAGGACGTTTCATTGTTCCTTTTGGCCTTTCTAATTTAGTTTAGTGTAGAGATACAGCCCTTCGGCCCACCAAGTCCATGTCGACCAGCAATCCCCACACATTAACACTATCCTACACGCACTTTGGACACGTTTGGCATGTCCTCTACAACTCTCACCAACTTCTACAGATGTGCCATAGAATGCATTTTATCAGGATGCATCACAGCTTGGTTTGGGAACAGCTCCATCCAAGACTGCAATAAATTGCAGCGAATTGTGGACACAGCCCAGGCCATCACACAAACCGACCTCCCTTCCATTGACTCCATTTATACCTCATGCTGCCTCAGCAAGGTCAGCAGCATAATCAAGGACGAGTCGCACCCTGACCCCACCCTCCTCTCTTCCTCCAACTAGCCAAAGGTATAGAAGTGTGAAAACGCACACCTCCAGATTCAGGGGCAGTTTCTTCCCAGCTGTTATCAGGCAACTGAATCATCCTACCACAACCAGAGAGCATTCCTGAACTACTATCTACCACATTGGTGCCCTCAGACTATCCTTGATCCTTTGCTGGCTTTACCTTGCACTAAACGTTATTCCTTTGTCATGTTTCTGTACATTGTAAATGGCTCGATTGTCATCATTTATTGTCTTTTTGGTGACTGGATAGCATGCAACAAAAGCTCGGTACATGTGACAATAAACTAAACTGAACAAAGATGCTGTTAACACGTGGAGTTTGATTTGTATAAATGGCCAATCTTGGGAAAATGTATTTTATCACCACATGAAAATTCAGGATTGTTAGGAATTTAATTTTAATTAGAGTTTCCCCTACTTCCTCCCACCATTACCCATTAGGGGAGTTAAAGGGGGGCGTTGCGAACATAACTAACCTCGGGATACTCAGTATCAGGGGCGGAAAACACGGGGGGGGGGGGCAGAGGGGGCACGTCCCCCTCCCATGTTTTGAGAGGTGAGGGACATCCCCCCCCCCCCCCCCAGGTTTTTGTCATCCGGATTTTAAAAATCCACGAGACAATGGAGGTGGGACTGGTGATCGAGGGCGCCGATTGGACGAGAGAAACGTCGGTCAGCAGGCAATGGGGGCAGGACATGATGATTCAGCACGATGATTGGAGGAGGGAGGAGTGGGCGGAGGCGTGGGACTGAGGATAGTGCGGTAATTGGAGGAGGGAGACGTGGCACAGACCTGCGCTTCATCCACAGCCAGGATCCATCCCGTCTGGCTCTCCGGCGCTGTCCTGTCCCCACCCGAGTGCCCACCCCATGGGTGGCCAGAGACGTCGGGAGTCAGACGCGAGCTGTACCCCCAGACCCAGAGCCAGCGCAGAGAAGCAGCTCTAAACCCAGCTCACCTCTGCCTGGTCAACCTGCCTGGGCTTGGGGGAAATATGGCCAGTGCGGAGAAGCAGGGCTAGTGTCCCGTCAGTCCAGTCAGCGCTGTAGGTTAACCCGGCGAGACTGGAAGAGTTGGCTGGATTGAGCCTCCGAAGCCTCGCGCATGTGTGTATGAGTGTGTGCATGCGCGCGCGGCCGCCAAAAAATGGTGTGTGTGTCCCCTCCCCCAGTCACCTCCATGTTTTGATAGCGAGTTCCGCTCTTGCTCAGTATGTAGTTGATTGTTGTGCTGTTGGCAAATTCCATTGCAATGTCGATAACCAAAATCCTTCTCTGTGTTAGAAACTGTACAAAACTCTGAGTGAGGTGAAACTTGAGGTGGAGACGGTGATAAAGACTGGAAGGCAGATCGTTCAGAAACAGCAGTCGGACAATCCTAAACAGATGGATGAGCAGCTGACGGTCTTGAAGCTTCTATACAATGACCTGGGTGCTCAGGTTAGTCATAATTGTGATGACTGATCGCAATACGCCAACGCGTTTAAGAAAGAACTGCCGATGCTGGAAAATATCGAAGGTAGACAAAAAATGCTGGACAAACTCAGCGGGTGAGGCAGCATCTATGGAGAGAAGCAATAGGCGACGTTTCGGGCTGTGACCCTCCCATCAGTCTGAAGAAGGGTCTTGACCCGAAACGTTGCCTATTCCTCCTCACCCGCTGAGTATCTCCAGCATTTTTTTTGTCTACCTATAATGCCCCAAGGTTGTTCGTTGCTGTTTTAATAATGTTCAATTTGACTAGTACAAAACTTTGCTGTCAAGCTGTCCTAATTTAACTCTTAGTCACTGAGATGGGAGTTTTGCAGCATAATATTTACCAGAACGCTGACTGGATTGTTAGCTTCAAACAGAAGGTTGGATAAACGTGGAATGTTTTTTTCTAAAAACATTGGAGGCTGAGGGGAGAGCTAATGGAAATAAATACAATTATAATTGGCATAGATAGGGGAGACATACAGATATGATAGTACTGTGTAATAGGCTTTAATATTATGTTGGCTAGGGAGGAGTAGACTGATGAAATTAGTTTATCTCGGTATTATGTTCAACATGGTTTTTTAAATTTTCATTTTGGCAAATGTTGTGTTATCCCGGCGGGAAGGGAATTCCTGACCGTGAAGGACCACACTGACTGTGAGTACAGTACCTGTTCACATACAGAATCATCGGCAAACGCAGGTAGGTGGGACTGGTGTAGATGGGGCATTGTGGGCAAGTTGGGGCAAAGGGCATGCTTCCATGCTCTATTATAAATTACCCAGAATCACCAGGGAGGCCTCCATTTGCCAGAAAATATGGTCAGTGAGGTGAGCAGCAAGTAGAATTTGACGCACAGGGGATTACGACTCTCCTTTCTAGCATTCTGTTGGCCAATGTACAAATCTCTGGATAATAAGGTTGAGGATTTAAGGCAAGACCTGCATTGGCAAAGAGACCTGAGGGAATGCTGTGTGCTCTGTTTGACTTGAGACATGGCTCAGCCCCAGCTCACCAAACTCAGTCCTCCAGCCATAAGGTTTTCTCCAGGCGCCATGTGGACTGGACGGTGATATCAAGGAAGGGGAGTGGCAGGGAGACCTGCGTCAGAGTGAACTCTTCAGGATGTAGCGGCCCAGTCCAACATTTGCAAAGTCAAGCAGTGAAATGCCGTCTCTTTGACCGGGGCATAGTGGCGCAGCGGTAGAACTGCTGTCTTATGCGCCAGAGACTCGGATTCAATCCTGACTATGGGTGCTGTCTGTACAGAGTTTGTACATTATCCTCGTTGCCGCTTGCGCTTTCTTTGGATGCTCCAGTTTCCTCCCACATCCCAAAGATGTGCAGGTTTTTAGGTTAATTGGCTCTGTAAATACTCCCTTATGTGTAGGATTGAACTAGTTTATGCTGATCACTGGGCGATGGGGACTCGGTGCGCCACTGTATCACTAAACTAAACTAACCTCCCGTGGGCATACTCCTCCATCGTCATGACTATGGTCTACATCCTATCCAGGAGCTGCATGCCAAGGTCAACAAACATCGCATAATTTACCCCAACATCTTTCCCATCATAGCCGGGGCCTTCAGCACGGCCAGCTTGAAGAATGAGATGGGGGATCAATCTAATCAGGTCCTGGGGTTTTATCCACTTTAAAGCTCTTCCAACATCGCCTCCTATAAATCTCAAACTGCCCTTGCATATTAGTCTGTTCCACAATGATCTCACTGTCCTCCATATCCTTCTCCCGGTGTAAACAGATGCAACGCACTCATTTAGTACCTCGTCTGCAGCACTGGACTCCAAGCACAAATTTCCCCCTTTATCCTTAGCCAGTCATAGCCTCTCCCTAGTTATCTACTTGTTTTCAATATAGGTATAAAAAGGTATTACATAGATATATAGATTTTCTTCCATCCAACTTGGTAAAGCCATTTTGTGGCCCATTTTGGCCCATCAAATCGACCTCTTGAGTTCTTTCCTTCTTTCTTTATATCCCACAAAGGCCTTGTCTGATTCCAAGCTTTTAAACTTTGCATGTGTTTTTTTTTCTTTTTGACGAAATTTACAACCTATTAAAGAAGGAACTGCAGATGCTGGAGAATCGAGGGTTACACAAAAAGCTGGAGAAACTCAGCGGGTGCAGCAGCATCTAAGGAGCGAAGGAGATAGGCGACGTTTTGGGTCGAGACCCTCCCAGTCTGAAGAAATGAGTGTAACACTCATTAAAGATTCATTTGCTTTGCAATCCGTATCCATCTTCCTTACTGTAATATGCCTGTCGATGAACAAGTCTTTAAGCAAATCCCACACGTCAGATGTGGACTTGTTCAATAACAATTGCTTCCAGTGTACCCTCCCGATCTCTTGCCTAATAACATTGAAGTTTGCCTTGCTCCACTTCAGCAGCTTCCCACAAGGTGCAGTCTTCTCCCTATTCAACACCATATTAAAACTTGTGGAGTTGTGACGTCTATCCCTAAAATGCTCTTCCACTGAAACCCAGGTCACCTGCACAGACACAATTCCCAACACAAGGTCCAACTTGTTCCATTCTCAGCTAGGAACTCTCTTTCCACACCACATTAAAAAAAAAACTCCATGGCATCCACCTCACAATGTTCTGCTCTGTCTATGCTATTAGCACTGAGCAAGTCTTGACCATTGGGATCTCATCTGGGTTGCAATTTAAGTGGAGGAGTGTCAACATCCTGGCAGGCAGGTTCACTAGTGTTACACGGGTGGGTTTAAATTAGATTTGCGGGCTGTGGGATCTTATACAGGACCGAGGCAGGTGTGAGGTTAGAAATTGGTATTGAGGGTAATGAGAGAAAGTAAAGAGGACAGAATAGGCATGAGACAAGGAAGGAGTGTTGAGTTTAAATTGCACTTATTGTAATGCAAGAGGCCTGATGGGTAAGGCAGATGAGCTTAGGGCATGAGTAGGTACACGCGACTAGGATGATGTAGCCATTACGGAAACCTGGTTAAGTGAGGGACAGGATTGGCTACTAAATGTTCCAGGGTACAGGTGCATCAGGAGAGACAGAGGTGAGCAATATTGGTAACAGCTGTGGCCAACTAACAGATATTGGTTGGTCAATTAAACCTAGGCAATCTAACAAGAGGGAGAGGAGGAGTGTAGAAGCAGGAGCGGACAACGAGAAAGAAAAACAGTGGGACACCTCCTTCCTGCTGGTGTTCTCCTGTCGCAGGTTCGAGGAAGGCTGAGCTATAGGGACGAACCCGAGACCACCAGTGTGTGGTCAAGATTGAACTGTCGGGAAAGAAGAGACAGCCAGCGCCTCCACCTGAGGCTAAGACTAAGTGGCCGGAGCAAGCCTGAGATGCCAGAGTTACTTTCTGCCCACAGACAATGAAGGGCAGTGCCCACACACAACGAGGGACTGTGCCCGCATACCCAGAGGCAAACAACGGCTGGGAGGATAATATAGAGACCGCCAGCGTTGTCTCTTCAAACTTAAAGCTGAGCCGCCAGGAAGAAACCTGTACAGTCAGGATCTCCGCTCAAGGCAAGGGTGAACTGCAAGAAGAGGCCTGAGGTCGCCACGTTTCCTCCTTCGAAGACCAGGACTAAGCTGCCGGGACAAGCCTGAGATCACCAACACCATCGCCCACGCTCTCTGACGGAGAGGGACAATGCCCCCTTGTGGTCCTGGACTTGCTTATCACTGTAAATAGAATGAACCACGTGAATTCACCCTACTGCGAGTGTGCTCACTGCTGAGCACAGCGGCATCCCCGATGCCACACAAGATAGAGTTTCACCTACAAAGAATAATTGAGAAGATTGTGGCCACAACCCGAGTTTTTAAAAATAAATGATCTCCTTCTGACAGATCAAATTGTTAAGGGAAGGATGCAGAAATGTTTTGCCTAGTACAGATTATGGGAATGGGACATCACACAATGGGAAGTCTCACAATGAGTTCATAAATGATAAGAACAGAATTAGGCCATTCGGGACATCGTCCATCTTTCCCTCTTGACCCCATTCTGCCTTCTCCCCATAACCTCTAACACCCATTGCTAATCAAGAATCTATCAATCTCTGCCTTGAAAATATCAATTGACTTGGCCTTCACAGCCTTCTGTGGAATGAATTCCACAGATTCACCATCCTCTGACCAAAGAAATTCCTCCTCATCTCTTTCCTAAAGGTACATCCTTTTATTCTAAGGTTATTGCCACGGGTTCTAGACTCTCCCACTAGTGGACACATCCTTTCCACATACACTCTATCCAGGCCTTTTTGCTTCTAAACTCCAGCGAGCACAGGCCTAGTACTGTCAAATGCTCATCATATTTTTACCCACTCATTTCTGGGATCATTCTTGTAAACCACCTCTGGACCCTCTCCAGTGCCAGCACATCCTTCCTCAGATATGGGACCAATAATTGCTCACAATATTCCAAATGTGGTCTGACCAGCGCCTTATAAAACCTCAACATTACATTCCTGTTTTTATGTTCTAGTCCCTTGAAATAAATGCTAACGTTGCATTTACTTTCCTTACTACCGATTCAACTTGCAAATTAACTTCTTGGGAATCCTGCACCAACTCTCCCAAGTCCCTTTGCACCTCTGATTTCTGAATTCTCTCCCAATTTAGAAAATAATCTAGGCCTTTATTCCAACTACCAAAATGCACAACTCCACACTCTGCCATTCTGTATTTCATCTGCCACTTCTCTGCCCACTGTCCCAACCTGCCCAAGTCCTTCTGCAGAATCCCTGCTTTCTCCACACCACCTGCTTCTCCACATATCTTCGTATCATCCGCAAATCTGGCCACAAAGCCTTCAATCCCCTCGTCCAAATCATTGATATACGGTAACGTATATCAGCCCCAGAGAAGTAACGGCCCCAGCACCGAGCCCTGCGGAACTCCGCTAGTCACTGGCACCCAACCAGAAAAAGCCCCCCTTTATTGCCACTCTTTGCCTTCTGCCATCCAACCAACCTGCTATCCATGCTGGCATCTTCCCTCTGATACCTTGGTTTCTCATCTTCTTTAGCAACCTTATCAAAGGTTTTCTGAATATCTAGGTAATCATCATCCACTGACTGTCCTTTGTCCGTCCTGCTATTTACTTCCTCAAAGAATTCCAACAGATTCATCAAGCAACATCTCCCTTTCACAAAACCATGCTGACTTTGGCCTATTTTATCATGAACTAAGTACTCAGAAACCTCAGGTAGACAAAAATCCAATGCACCTGGGCGTGGGGTGTTGGGCTTGGGGACTGGCCAGGTCAGCATGTGCAAGATGGCAGTCAGAGCGCCACCGGCAGCCAGGGTTAGCTGAATGGTGTGGGGGCAGCGTGTATACGGCAGCTCATGTGGTACACGGGTAAACTCGGTGCATCGAATTTTGCTATCATTATGTGAAGGGAATTTCTCAGAACAGGTTTTGGGGCATATCACTGCTGAGAAATTCAAGTCACCTCGTCAATGCTTTGGCGTCAGCCCCATCTTTGACACACATTGCCGGCCATCGGGGCAGGCAGCACAAAGCTGGCCGGGGTGGTGCTCAGGGCATGTGCTGGACAACTATCCCTGGTCCTCACTGACATTTTCAATCTGTCGCTGGCCCAGGGTGCCGTCCCCACTTGCCTCAAGACATTTACCATTGTGCCAGTGCCCAAACAATCAGTGACAGGGAGTCTCAACGACTACCGGCCAGTGGCACTCACCCCTGTCATCGCCAAGTGCTTTGAGCGGCTGATCTTGGCTCACCTCATAGCCAGCCTCCCCCCCACACTGGACCCCCATCAATTTGCCTACCGGCCAAACAGGTCTACAGAGGACGCCATATCGGCAGCCCTACACTCTGCCCTGACCCACCTGGACAGCAACAACACCTACATCAGGCTTCTGTTTATTGACTTTAGCTCCGCCTTTAACACTGTCATACCCGCTAGCTTGATCACCAAACTCAGTGGTCTTGGCATCTCCACCTCCCTCTGCAATTGGACACTGGATTTCCTCACTAACAGACCACAGTCTGTTAGGGTCAACAACCTCACCTCCTCCACTATAACACTGAACACCGGCGTGCCACAGGGCTGTGTGCTCAGCCCTCTCCTCTACTCCCTCTTCACCCATGACTGCATCCCTAAGTATGGCTCCAACGCCATCATAAAATTTGCCGACGACACCACGGTGGTAGGACTGATCAGCGACAACGACGAGTCAGCCTACAGGGAGGAGGTCCAGCACCTGACCACCTGGTGTGCCAACAATAACCTCGTCCTCAACTCCCAGAAGACGAAGGAAATCATTGTTGACTTTAAGAAGAACAGAGGGGGCAGACACACCCCCATCCATATAAACAGGACTGAGGCGGAGCGGGTCTCCAACTACAAATTCCTCGGGGTACACATCTCGGAGGATCTGTCCTGGTCCCTCAACACCTCCAAGCTGATCAAAAAGGCGCAGCAGCGCCTTTACTTTCTGAGGAGGCTCAAAAAAGCCCACCTGTCCCCCCAGATCCTGACCAACTTTTACCGCTGCACCATCGAAAGCATCCTGACCACCTGCTTTACGGTTGCACCGTGGCAGATAGGAAGGCACTACAACGGGTTGTGAAAATCGCCCAGTACATCATCGGTGCCCCGCTCCCTGCCATGGATGCCCTCCACCGAAAACGGTGTCTGAAACGGGCCGGGAAGATCATCAAGGATCCCTCACACCCTAACCATGGACTGTTTGCCCTCCTACCATCAGGGAGGCGGTACAGGAGCCTCAGGTCCCGCACTAGTAGGATGAGGAACAGCTTCTACAATAACACCATCACACTGCTGAACTCGGAGTCCCGCCGATAGAATTCTCCAGTATCTTCGTCCACATTGTCTGCATTCTGTATTTATTTTCTACATTGCTATCGCTACGAACTGACGCTAAACTACATTTCGTTGTACCTATACTTGTATTTGTGCAATGGCATTAAAGTTGAATTGAATTGAATTGAATTGAACATTGCCCTTGATTTGCAGGTCACTGAAGGGAAGCAGGACCTAGAGAAGGCATTGCAACTCTCTCGCAAGTGGAAGAATGAGACCAAGTCATTGTCAGAGTGGTTGGCTGTAAGAGAAGGTGAAGTGAAGCTTAAATCATCTCGGGGACCAACGTCTGATAACTTAGATGCAGAAATCAAATCGATTAATGTGAGTATTGTGCTTCCCACCTTCGCTGGCTCAACTTGTCATTTGTGCTTCGACGTGAACGGTGATTCAAACGTTATGGTTAATTTAGAAACATAGAAATTAGGTGCAGGAGTAGGCCATTCGGCCCTTCGAGCCTGCACCGCCATTCAATATGATCATGGCTGATCATCCAACTCAGTATCCCGTACCTGCCTTCTCTCCATACCCTCTGATCCCCTTAGCCACAAGGGCCACATCTAACTCCCTCTTAAATATAGCCAATGAACTGGCCTCAACTACCCTCTGTGGCAGAGAGTTCCAGAGACCCACCACTCTCTGTGTGAAAAAAGTCCTTCTCATCTCGGTCCCAAAGGATTTCCCCCTTATCCTTAAGCTGTGACCCCTTGTCCTGGACCTCCCCAACATCGGGAACAATCTTCCTGCATCTAGCCTGTCCAACCCCTTAAGAATTTTGTAAGTTTCTATAAGATCCCCTCTCAATCTCCTAAATTCTAGAGAGTATAAACCGAGTCTATCCAGTCTTTCTTCATAAGACAGTCCTGACATCCCAGGAATCAGTCTGGTGAACCTTCTCTGCACTCCCACTATGGCAATAATGTCCTTCCTCAGATTTGGAGACCAGAACTGTACGCAATACTCCAGGTGTGGCCTCACCAAGACCCTATACAACTGAAGTAGAACCTCCCTGCTCCTATACTCAAAACCTTTTGCTATGAAAGCTAACATACCATTCACTTTCTTCACTGCCTGCTGTACCTGCATGCCTACTTTCAATGACTGGTGTACCATGACACCCAGGTTGCGCTGCATCTCCCCTTTTCCTAATCAGCCTCCATTTAGATAATAGTCTGTTTTCCTATTTTTGTCACCAAAGTGGATAACCTCACATTTATCCACATTATACTGCATCTGCCAAACATTTGCCCACTCACCCAGCCTATCCAAGTCACCTTGCAGTCTCCTAGCATCCTCCTCACAGCTAACACTGCCCCCCAGCTTAGTGTCATCCGCAAACTTGGAGATATTGCCTTCAATTCCCTCATCCAGATCATTAATGTATATTGTAAATAGCTGGGGTCCCAGCACTGAGCCTTGCGGTACCCCACTAGTCACTGCCTGCCATTGTGAAAACGACCCGTTTACTCCTACTCTTTGCTTCCTGTTTGCCAGCCAGTTCTCTATCCACATCAATACTGAACCCCCAATGCCATATGCTTTAAGTTTATATACTATTATGTGGGACCTTGGCGAAAGCCTTCTGGATGTCCAGATACACCACATCCACTGGTTCTCCCCTATCCACGCTACTAATTACATCCTCGAAAAATTCCACAAGATTCGTCAGACATGATTTACCTTTCGTAAATCCATGCTGACTTTGTCCAATGATTTCACCACTTTCCAAATGTGCTGCTATCCCATCTTTAATAACTGACTCTAGCAGTTTCCCCACTACCGATGTTAGACTAACTGGTCTGTAATTCCCCGTTTTCTCTCTCCCCCCCTTCTTAAAAAGAGGGGTTACTTTTGCTACCCGCCAATCCTCAGGAACTACTCCAGAATCTAAAGAGTTTTGAAAGATTATCACTAATGCATCCACTATTTCCGGAGCTACTTCCTTAAGTACTCTGGGATGCAGCCTATCTGGCCCTGGGGATTTATCGGCCTTTAATCCATTCAATTTACCCGACTAACCTGGACTTCACTCAAGTACTCCTTTGACCCGCGATCCCCTACTATTTCCGGCAGATTATTTATGTCTTCCTTAGTGAAGACGGAACCAAAGTAGTTATTCAATTGGTCCGCCATATCCTTGTTCCCCATGATCAACTCACCTATTTCTGACTGCAAGGGACCTACATTTGTTTTAACTAATCTCTTTCTCTTCACATATCTATAAAAACGTTTGCAGTCAGTTTTTATGTTCCCTGCCAGTTTTCTTTCATAATCTATTTTTCCTTTCCTAATCAAGCCCTTTGTCCTTCTCTCCTGGTCTCTGAATTTCTCCCAGTCCTCTGGTATGCTGCTTTTTCTGGCTACTTTGTACGCATCATCCTTTGCTTTGATACTATCCCTGATTTCCCTTGTTATCCACTACCTTCCCTGATCTATTTTTTGCCAAACTGGGATGAACAATTTTTGCAGTTCATCCATGCAGTCTTTAAATGTCTTCCATTGCGTATCCACCGTCAACCCTTTTAGAATTGATTGCCAGTCAATCTTGGCCAATTCATGTCTCATACCCTCAAAGTTACCTTTCCTTAAGTTCAGAACCATTGTTTCTGAATTAACAATGTCACTCTCCATCCTAATGAAGAACTCGACCATATTATGGTCACTCTTGCCCAAGGGGGCACGCACAATAAGACTGCTAACTAACCCGTCCTCATTACTCAATACCCAGTCTAAAATAGCCTGCTCTCTCGTTGGTTCCTCTACATGTTGATTTAGATAACTATCCCGCATACTTTCCAAAAAATCCTCTTCCTCAGCGCCCCTGCCTATTTGATTCACCCAATCTATATGTAGATTGAAGTCACCCATTATAACTTTTTTTACTTTGTTGCACGCATTTCTAATTTCCTGTTTGATACCATCCCCAACTTCACTACTACTGTTAGGTGGCCTGTACACAACTCCCACTAGCGTTTTCTGCCCCTTAGTGTTTCGCAGCTCTACCCATACCGATTCGACATGCTCCAAGCTAATGTCCTTCCTTTCCATTGCGTTAATCTCCTCTCTAACCAGCAACGCTACCCCACCTCCTTTTCCTTTCTCTCTATCCCTCCTGAATATTGAATATCCCTGGATATTCAGCTCCCAGCCTTGGTCACCTTGGAGCCATATCTCCGTGATCCCAACTATACCATACTCATTAATAGCTATCTGCACGTTCAACTCATCCACCTTATTACAAATACGCCTTGCATTGAGACACAAAGCCTTCAGGCTTGTTTTTACAACGCTCTTACCCCTTATACAATTATGTTGAGAAGTGGCCCTTTTTGATTTTTGCCCTGGTTTTGTCTGCCTGCCACTTTTACTTTTCATCTTGCTCCCTATTGCTTCCACCCTCGTTTTACACCCACCTGCCTCTCTGTTCTTGTACCCATCCCCCTGCCACATTAGTTTAAATCCTCCCCGACAGCACTAGCAAACACTCCCCCAAGGGCATTGGTTCTATTCCAGACCAGGTGCAGACAGTCCTGTTTGTACTGGTCCCACCTCCCCCAGAAATGGTTCCAGTGCCCTAAAAATTTGAATCCCTCCCCCTTGCACCATTTTTCAAGCCACGTATTCATCTGCAATATCCTCCTATTTCTACTCTGACTGGCCCGTGGTACTGGTAATAATCCAGAGATTATTACCTTTGAGGTCCTACTTTTAAGTTTATCTCCCAGCTCCCTAAATTCACCTTGTAGGACCCCATCCCTTTTTTTACCTATATCGTTGGTGCCAATATGCACCACGACAACTGGCTGTTCACCCTCCCCCTCCAGAATGTTCTGCAGCCATTCAGTGACATCCCTGACCTTTGCACCAGGGACGCAACATACCATCCTGGAGTCTCGTTTGCGGCCGCAGAAACGCCTATCTATTCCCCTGACAATTGAATCCCCTATTACAATTGCCCTTCCCCTCTTTTCCCCCCCATCATGTGCTGCAGAGCCACCCATGGTGCCATGAACTTGGCTGCTGCTGCATTCCCCTGATAAGCCATCTCCCTCAACAGTATCCAAAATGGTATACCTGTTTAGTAGGGAGATGACCGCAGGGGACTCCTGCACTACCTGCCTACTGCTTTGCTGGCTATTGGCCACCCGCTCCCTTTCTGTCCTCTTACCTTTTACCTGTGGCGTGACCAACTCACTGTATGTGCTGTCCACGACTTTCTCTGCATCATGGATGCTCCAGTATGAATCCAGGATTTGCAGGATACCTTTTTATGACTAAAATTAGGGAGCATTTTTCATTGTGGAATTGTTAAAGAAGTCATACATGAGATCATTGAATGGCAACACAGGGCACGAGGGACTGAATTTTGCATCGTCCATTGTTTCTTTGTGGCACACAATTTATTTATAATATGTAGAAATGACTGGTGAAGCCAGCATTTATTCCTCATTCCTAATGACCCTTTTGTGTTCAGAATGCCATACGCCATAAGAGGTTTGATCTGCGGCGGGTCTACTGGGCGTCCTTCTCCGTGTCTGCGGCGGGCAGGTTGGGCCTGCTTGCTGGGAATATCCTGGCCCGCTGCATATGAATGAGCATTGTGAGACCAGCGGGATGTATTTGCCAACTGCTGCATGGCTGAAGGCATCTTCCCCCCCGCGAGAACTTGGTTTGCGGTGGCTTTTCCGACTTGCAAACTGTTTGGGTTACGAACGGTACGCTGGAACGGAACCTAGCCTTGGACTGACGAGGACCTGTATGTCATTCTTGGCCAAAACGATGGGCCATTTACTTTGGCATGGTGAGCTCTATT
This sequence comes from Raja brachyura, assembly GCA_963514005.1. Next base: position 27,112,390 of record OY740788.1, read on the forward strand.
GTTGACAATTCATGAATGAGCTGCTTCCCCTGCCCAGTTGGTGATTTTTTTTGTCAACGGTTGCTTGAATTTCTATTGGCTTGAAAAATGTTTTTCAAAAATGTTAAGCTATTATTTATCCTCAATATTTGACTGAGAGATTCTGCTTCATTCCCAATGTTCTCTTTTGACATGTTTCCAATTGAAGAGATAGCGTTGAATGGCAGTTTATAGTAGTAAGAATATCTGTCCCATTTAGTCTCTCCCTCCTGGAGGAGTAATCCCATTCATTTCATTTTCTCTCATTTCCCTGTACCCCTTGTTCTTCTTTTCCAATGCTCAATAATCCGATTTATCATTTACTTGACAATGGTCAATTTAATTTACAAACGTGCCTCTCTGATGTCCGAGGAAACTGGAGCCTCTTTGACAAAATTCTGCAGAGATGGCACCCAAATTCATAAATTAACAAAGTGCCTCTGGGGCTGTGAGACAGCTGCTCTGACTGCTGTGCCACCATACATTTATCATAATAATATCCATCCTGTACTTATAATAATAAATCATAATCGTAATTTATTAGCCAAGTATGTTTTTCAACATATGAGGAATTTGATTTGCCATACAGTCATGACAAAAAAGCAACAAGACACACAACTACATAAAAATTGACATAAACATCCACCACAGCGGGTCCTCCACATTCCCCACGGTGATGGAAGGCAATAAAGTCTTATCTCCTTTCCTCCCGTGGTTGGGGGAGTCGAACCATCCGCAGCCGGTGATCGAGCTCCCATGTCAGAGTGGTCTAAGCTTCCACAGTGGGGCGGTCGAAACTACTGCGGCTTGGAGTTCCCGAAATCTGTCTCTCACCAGAGACTGCGTGCTCCACGATGTTAAAGTCCGCAGCTCCCGTAGGTTGGAGCACCAAAGTCCGACCCCTGGCAAAGGGATCGCCCGCTCCGAGATGTTAAAGTCCACAGGCTCCGTGGTTTTGGAGCTCTAGAAGTCCCGAACAAGAGGCTGCCAACTCCACGATGTTAAGCCACAGTGTGGATGGAGATATGACACGGAAAAAGTGGCATCTCCGTCGGGGAAAGAGACAAGAAAAGTGTCCACCACCACCCCCTACATAATACAAAACTAGAAATAAATGAAAACATACATTTACAACAGACTTAAAACACATAACAAGGAAAAGACAAAGACAGACCGTTGGCGAGGCAGCCATTGTGAGGCGCCCCCTGGTGATATAATAGCATCCATAAATCCAAAACATTTATCCATAATCCATATCCGTGGAACCGTGGCGTAGTGCTAGAGTTGCTGCCTTACGGCACCAGAGACCCGAATTCCATCCTGACTACAGGTGCTTGTCCGTGCAGAGTTTGTACGTTCTCCCCGTGACCTGCGTGGGTTTTCTCCAAGATCTTCGGTTTCCTTCCACACTCCAAAGATGTACAGGTTTGTAGGTTTAATGGCTTGGTATAAAAGTGATATTGGCCCTAGTGTGTGCAGGATAATGCTAATGTGTGGGGATCGCAAGTCGGTGCTGACTCAGTGGGCTGAAGGGCCTGTTTTGTTGCTGTATCATTAAATCAAACTAAACTTTTTAAAAATGTGCCATTTTTAATAAAAAGTGACATGTCAGACTGTATCTTGTCCTTGGGTGCGGGCTGATTTGTGGTCATGTCCACTTTAAAGTTTACCATGCAGTAAAAGGATTTGTCATGTAGTGTTTTCTTATTTTAAAATGGATGCTTGTGTGGTCAACTTGGATTTGTTAATTACGAATGTGTAATCCACACAAATTTATTTCAACAGCTAATTCTGAAAGACTTGGAGGCAAAGCAAAGTGAACTCGGTGGCATTACTGAAAGTAGTGCTGCCCTGCAAGGATTGGTAGAAGGCAGTGAGCAGTTTCTAGAGGATAACCTGGGTGCTTTGAACACAAGCTGGAACAGAGTCCACACTCTGGCACAGAGTTGGCGTACCAGGCTATTGGTAAGTCACGGTATGACAATGTAGAAACAAGGAACTGCAGATGCAGGTTTACAAAAAAAGACAGAAAATGCTGGAGTAATTCAGCGGGTCAGGAAGCATCTCTGGAAAATATGGATAGGTGGCATCTTGTGTCAGGAACCTCCTTCTGACTGATTGTGGTGGAGGGGAGAAGAAAACTGGAAGAGATTAGTCAGGACAAATTCTGGCAAATATTTGGTAGTGGTAGTGCTGGTTTAAACCAAAGATCGACACAAAATGCTGGAGTAACTCGGTGGGACAGCAGCCGCTCTGGAGAAAAGGAAAGGGTGACGTTTTGAGTCAACCCTTCTTCAGACTGGATACAGTTGTGGGATTTGTTTGAAAGGCGTATATGGTTGGACAAAGGCCAGAGATGCAAAGGCAGAATGTGTGAGACAAAGGAATTGTGAAGGTAGACACAGGAATGTAGGAGGAATGGGATAGGGAGCAGAGAAATAAGTGCGAGCCCAGGTGGGGCACAGGGGAGGGAGGGGGTAAAGTGAGGGGAGAATTTGGTAGTTAGCTAAAATCTGAGAATTGAATTTTGTAACCTACCAAAGCGGAATATGAGATGCTGTTCTTCCAGTTTGCATATAGCCTCACTCTGGCAATAAAGGAGGCCCATGATAGAAAGATCAGAATGGGAAGGGGTGTTAAAATGGTTAGCAACTGTGAGATACTGTAGGGTTTGACAGACTGAACACAAGTGTTTGGAGGAAAAGTCGCTGAGTCTTATTATTGGTCTTGGTTATGTGCAGGAGGCCAGGTCAGGAACACCAGGTGCAGTAGGTGAGGTTAGAGGAGGTGCATGTGAACCTCTGTACTGATGAAGGTCAATGTGCTGAAAGCCATCTTGTTCGCCAGATCTACCTGTGATGCCCCTTTTAAGGAACGGCTCGGCCCCATCGACCTTTTTGTTTACAGAGTCATACAGCGTGGAAACTGGTCTTATTAAATCTCTCTCCATTACTGTAAACCTATGTCCTCTGGTCCTCGATTCCCCTACTCTGGGCAAGAAACTCTATGCGTCTCCCTGATCTATTCCTCTCATGATTTTGTACAGCTCTATAAGATCATCCCTCATCCTTCCTGCGCTCCAAGGAATAGAGTCCCAGCCTCCTCAACTTCTCCCTATAGTTCAGGCCCTCAAATCCTGGCAACATCCTCTCAAATCTTCTCTGCACCCTTTCCAGCATGACAACATCTTTCCTATAACATGGTGCCCAGAACTGAACACAATACTTTAAACATGGCCTCATCGGCGTCCTATGTAACTGCAACATGGCCTCCGAACTTCCATACTCAACACTCTGACTGATGAAGTCCAATGTGCTGAAAACCTATTTGACCACCCTAACTATCCGTGTCTCCACTTTCAAGGAACTACAATGTATCTGCACTCCTAGATCCCTCTGCTCTTCCATTCACCATGTAGGTCCTGCCCATGTTAGACTTCCCCAAATGCACCTGTCTTATATTCCAACTTCACCGTGTTTCTTCCCCTCTTCCTGCTTATCCTTCTTTTGAGACCTACTGGCCCTTAACCTCTATCTTCCAATCACACTTTTCAATTTCTGACCTACTGCTCTGTTTCTCACCTCCTTCCCTCCCCTTCTGCTCTTGAGTTTAAACCTTCCCGAATGGTGCCTGCGAACCTCCCCGCAAGGTTATTGGTCCCCCTCCAGTTAAGGTGCAACCTGTCCCTCTTATACAGGTCATCTCTACCCCAGGAAAGATGCTAATTAGCTAATAATCTGCCCACTGCACCAACACCTGACCCACGCATTCATCAGTCCTATCTTTCTATTCCTGCCTTCGCTACAAGGTGACACTGGGAATAACCCGGAGATTGCAATTCTCGAGGTCCTGTCTTTTGCCTATATTCACTCCAAGACCTTATCCCTTCCCCCCCCCCCCCCCCCCCCCCCCACGTCATTTGTGCTGCTGTGCGCAATGAGTTCTGGCTGCTTGACTTCCCCCTTGAGAATGTTCAGCAGCCGCTCGCAGACATCCAGGACCCTGGCAACAGCCAGAGGGAGGCCTTACAGCACCAGAGACTCGGGTTCGTTCCTGACTATGGGTGCTATCTGTACGGATTTTGTACGTTCTCTCCGTGACCTGCTTGGGTTTTTTTTTCCGAGATCTTCAGTTTCCTACCATAATCCAAAGACGTATAGGTTTGTAGGTTAATTGGCATGGTATAAATGTAACATTGCCCCTAGTGTGTGAAGGGTAGTGTTAATGTGCAGGGATCACTGGTCGGCGGGGACCCGGTGGGCCGAAGGACCTGCTTCCGTGCTGTATCTCTAAACTTTAAAAAAAAAGCATCCTAGAGAGGAGGTAGAAATAGGAATTTTACTGGATATTGGGCAGTCTGTTGTGGTGCCTGAGGATTTTGTCCTCTGCTCTTGACAGTATAGATCAGGGGTCGGCAACCTTGTTCTCCATAGGAGCCAGGACCCATGTCTGTGAGCAGATGGCAGGCCACATCTATCGCATAGTTACTGATAATTAACAATAATTACTGATAGTTTTTAAAAAATTGCAACAAAAATGTATCAAAAAGACAATTACCCCCTGCGACAAACTACAACTAAAGTGCAACACTGTGGCCGGAGCGGAATTCCTCACCGACCCCGCTGGTGCTTCGCTTTCCTCCAGCCCACACGCCGCTGGGCTCCTGAGGAAACTGCTCCAGCCGTCCAACCCCTCGCCGAAGCCTCTCTCAGCCCGCTTCAGTTTCACACATGCCACGGCACCAGGGTGGGGGACGCTTCCGGGTGGTCGGGAGGATGGAAGAGGGGGTGGAAGGGTAGGGACGGAGAGAGAGAGTCAGTCGACAGGTGTTGTGATATGGATTTGGCTGTGTGTGTGTGTAAGAACTACTCTCGGATAAGTGTGTGTTATGCCTGCGGGCCGGCTGATTTTGGGTTACAGGCCGGATCCGGCCCATGGGCCATAGGTTTACCGACCCCTGATATATACCAATGATTTTTATGATGTTACTGAATGGAATAAATGACACCAAAGCTAGAGAGGAATTTTTTGCTACGAGGAAGATGCAAAAAGACTCTAATACGAGTTGACCACTTGGTGAGGACTGAAAATGTTGAGTTGAACTACATTTGTAATAAAAGGAGAGGCACATTATTATTTGAATGGTGACAGATTTGGAAAGAAAGAGGTGCAATGAGGCCCAAATCTCTTTGTACATGAAGCAAGCATGTAGATGCAGCAAACAGTTCTCAAGGCAATGAATGTGCCGCCTGAACAGAGATGGAACAAGAGGTCAGAATCAAACCTGGGCCAGTGGGAATATCTGAAGCTTCACCGGCCCTACCCTTCTCTGTAAAATGTCCTCATCAGTAACTCAGTGGGTAAGACATTGTACTCGTGCATTTCATGTTCTGACATCTATTCATTAAAATTATATATTAATTTCCCCGTTAATGCTTTCATGATCGTTAAACCTGTGTATTCAAAATATGGTACCATCCTTATGCAATGTCACCTTAAGGGCTTTGTCTCTTGCAGTAGCTTGAATGGTCTCATGGATGCATTGATCAAATTAAGTTACCTGCCATTATTATTCAGAATTAAGAGCAAATGGTAGTCACAGCGTGGAAACAGGCCCTTCGGCCTAATTTGCCTACACCGACCAACCTGCCGCATCCACAATAGTCCCACCTGCCCATGTCTGGCCCATATCTCTCTAAACCTGTCCTTTCTATGTACTTGTCCAAATGTCTCTTAAATGTTATGTTATGAAAGCACCTGATGAAAGGAAATTCTTTCCAGTTACTGATTTATAATGGATTTTCTCCAAAATAATCTTTTTGTTGGGTGAGATGACAAAGTTCTCAGATGGTGATATATAATACTCACATTTTCCATTTTTATTTCTAATTTATAGGCCGTTTAGTCATTGTGCTTTGACAGTAATGTCCATATATGGTTACTGGAAATTTGTTTCAAGATGATGAATCGTGAATATTTTTCAAAAGCTTGCTCCACCTGCTTTGTTGAACCTTTTTGCCAGCTCCAGCTGTGTTTTTGTAAAAACTGGAAATTAATTTTCGGAGAAGAGTCTCTTGGACAATTCTTGTCATTTTTTTCTCCGATAGGATCACCATCATCAGCTGGAAGATTTGAATCGGAATGTTGCCCACATAAGCACCTGGCTGTATGAAACTGAAATTCTGCTCGATGAGATTGATAAGAAGTCAGATGTTGAAAAGGACGAAATACTTAAGGTAAAAAAAAAAAGTGTCAGATTTATGTGGGAGTAGTATTTGCTCTCTGAAGGACTTCAGAGTCCTATGTGTGCACAGGAAGTGTTATAGTGTACATGTAAATAGGGAAAAACAGAATCATAGTCGTACAGCAAGCCCTTCAGCTCAACTTGCCCATGCTGGACAAGATGCCCCATCAACACAAATTCCACCTGAACCATATCCCTCTAAACCTATCCAAATCATGCACCTGTCCAAATGTCTTAACATGTTGTTATTGTACCTGCCTCAACTACCTCCTCTGGTAGCTCATTTCATATATCCACCCCCCTGTGTAAAAAAAGGTTCTCCCTCAGGTTCCTATTAAATCTTCACCAACTCTCCTTATGTTCTCTGGTTCTTGGTAAAGTGGTCTGGATTAGCTCTATCTATACTCCTCATGATTTTATACACCTCTCCAAGATCATGCCTCATCCTCCTGCGCTACAAGAAACGAATGAGAGAGCTGCTGCCTTCTAACGCCAGAGACCTGGGTTTGATCCTGACTATGGGTGCTGCTTGTATGGAGTTTGTACGCTCTCCCTGTGATCGTTTTCCTCGGGTACTTCGGTTTCCTCACACACTCCAAAGATATACAGACTTGTAGGTTAATTGGATTCGGTACCAATTTTAAAATTTCCCCCAGTGTGTAGGATAGTGCCAGTGTACGCGGTGATCGCTAGTTGGTGCGACCCTCAATGGGCTGAAGTATCTGTTTCCACGCTGTATCTCTAAAGTCTCCCCCTGTAGCTAATGCCCTCTAGTCTAGGCATCATTCTGATAAACCTCTTCTCCACGGTGTCATAGAGTCATTTAGTGATGAAACTAGGCCCTTCAGACCAACTTGCCCACACCAACCAACATGTCCCCACTACCCTAGTCCCACCTACCTGCGTTTGGTCCATATCCCACTAAACCTGTCCTATCCATGTACCTGTTGTTAATTGTTTCTTAAATGATGCAGAAGTCCCTGCTTCAACTACCTCCTTTGGCAGCTTGCTCCGTACACCTACTACCCTTTGTGTGAAAAAGCTACCCTTCGGATGCCTATTAAAATCTTTCCCCCTTCATCTCTAGTCCTAGCCACATTCATCTTCACTATCTGCAATACCACCCATTTTTGTATCATCTGCAAATCTTGCCATGTACGTACTCATCCAAATCATTAATATAGATGACAGACCCCGAGGGACACCACTTGTCACAAGCCTCTAGTTCGAGAGGCAACCTTCCACCATCACCCTCTGCTTCTTTCCATGAGGCCAATTTTTTATTCATTCAGCTATCTCTCCTTGGATCCCATGCGATCTAACCTTCCAGAGCAGCCTACCACGCTGAACCATGAGGAATGCAATGAGGAATGTCCATAAATACAACATCTACAGCTCTGCCCTCAACCTTTTTGGTCACATCTTCATAAAACTCAATCAGATTCATGAGAGACGACCTCCCACGTACAAACTCATGCGGACTGTCCCTAATCAGCCCTTATCCATCGAAATGCATGTGTATCCTATCTCTCGGAATACTCTCTGGTAACTTTCCGACTCTCGATGTTAAACTCACTGACCTATAGTTCCCAGCCTTTTCCCTGCAGCCCTTCTTGAGTAGACGCATTACATTTGCCACCCTCCAGTCTTCCTGCACATCTCCTGTATTTAATGACTGTATCCAGAGCCTCCAAATGCAGACTATCCAAAGTCCTACAAAGATGCATCATGACTTTCTGATGCTTATACTCAATGCCCTGACCAATGAAGGCAGGCCTTCTTTACCCCTCAATCTACCGGTGTTTTCACTTTCAGGGAGTTATGGACTAGGATAATTATTCAGAAGCACTTTATTAAAATCGACAACATTCCTTGTGTGGATAGTAATGCAATTGAATATATAATTTGATGTGATTTGGTAGATGTTTCTTATAATTGCTGCGGTGGTGGTTAATAAGCATTGTGTGCATGCTTTGTTCATCGTGAATTATTTGCACTTATGTCGAACCTCTGCAAAAATCAGCACAAAATAATCATTGAACTCTTTGCAGTGTTTTCAGTCTGAACTGGACGGAATCACCTTGCAAGTTGACGATGTACATGACCAAGCTATTTTGCTCATGAACAATAATGGTCCCTCGTGCCGGGAAGTGGTGGAGCCAAAACTTGTTGAACTAAACCGTAACGTGGAGAGTGTTTCTCAGCACATCAAGGTGAGGTGGTCTGAAAGGTAAACTAGTTGCGACTGAGTAATCTCCAAGTGAATAATCTGACTGGCTTCCAAAGAAGCCATTACTTTTTTTCAAGCGAAGGTGGGATATTTGAAAAGAGGTAGGACGGTCACAGTGGCGCACTGGTAGAGTTGCTGCCTAATGGGCCTGGCCACTTAGGCGATTTTTTTAGGCAACTACAGGCGACTAGTTTATCGCCACATGGTCGCCGGGAGTAGTCTCCTCAGTCGCTCATAAAGTTTTTGCGTCTTTCTGGTCGGCGCTAAATTTTAACGTTGAAAAATATTCGGCGACAGCGGGTTTGACGCCAATGAGTGTAGCTTGTCGTAGGTGCTAAAAAAATCGCCAAGTGGGACAGTCCCATTGCAGTGCCAGAGACCTGGGTTCGATCCCGACTACGGGTGCTGTCTGTACGGAGTTTGTACGTTCTCCCCGTGACCTGCATGGGTTTCTCCGAGATCTTCGGTTTGCTCCCACACTCCAAAGACGTACAGGTATGTATGTGTAAATTGACCCTAGTGTGTGTTGGATAGTGTTAGTGTGCGGGTATCTCTAAACTAATCTTTACTAATTGGCTGTGGATGAGACACACCAGGCAATAAAAGACAAAGAAGGTGCAGAACTGGGAGATTTTTTACCTTCAAGAGAGTTGGAGAGCAGGTATTTTTGAAAAATCGCTGGAGAGTGGGGAGAAAGTTTAGTTTTGATTGAAAAGAGTTGTTTTTCAAGTGAAGGTGGGGCATTTATTAGCTAATGGAACACCAATAAAAAGAAGACAAGGTATAGCAGAGCAGCCACATCTGTAGTAGAAAGTTACTGAAACGTATTCCGAGGGGTAAGATATATATGTCTTTGGATAGACAAGGCTTGATTAAGGATAGCTAGTATGGTTTTGTATGTAGGACATTGTGTACGATAAACCTGATTGAGTTTTTTGGAAGAAGTAACCAAAAAAGGATGATGAGGGCAAAGCCCTCTATGTCTCTATGGACTTCAGCAAGGTATTTGATAGGCTTCCACTTGGTAGGTGGATCTGGAAGGTGAGATGTGGATGGATGTGGAGAGGATGTTTTCACGAGTGGGAGAGTCTAGGACTAGAGGTCATAGCCTCAGAATTAAAGAACGTTCTTTTAGGAAGGAGAGGAGGAGAAATGTCTTTAGTCAGAGGGTGGTGAATCTGTGGAATTCTTTGCCACAGAAGGCTGTGGAGGCCAAGTCAGTGGATGTTTTTAAGGAAGAGTAAGGCAGAAGAATGCAGTTAGAAGGAAGAGATAAATCAGCCATGATTGAATGGCGGAGTAGACTTGATGGACTGAATGGCCTAATTCTACTCCTTTATCACTTATGACGTTATGAGATCGCATAGGATCCTGAGAGAGCTTGCGAACTGCATAGAGAATTGGCTTCATGAAAGGAAGCAGAGGTTGTTTCTCGGACTGGAGGCCTGTGACCAGTGGTGTGACTCTGGAACCGCGGTTGGGGGATGAAGTGTGCGCATGTGCAGGGCTCTTCTAGAGTGTGCGCATGTGCAGGGCTTTTCCGGAGTGTGCGCATGTGCGAAGTATTTTGGGCGGGAAAGGCCTGCGGAATCAGCCATGTTTGCCAGACATTTCTGAGTATGTGTATTAAAGAAATAAGTTGCTTAAAGCTTAAATAAAGTTAAGTAAATTACAAGTAGTGTAAAGTTTCATTTGCCTCACAACAATTTAAGTATCGTAGAAGTCAAACAGTCCGACTTTGGATGGAGAAACTATTGAAACCACAATGCTTGGATCTGGATCCCAACTCACCTGCTGCTGCAAAGAATTGGAAGCACTGGCTTTGTATACTAGATAACTTATTTGATGAGTGCGGCAATGATGCACCAGACAGACTCAAGACATTGATAAGCTCCGTCTCTTCTGATGTATATGATTACATAGAGGAATGTACAACTTATGATTCTGCTATTGATGTACTAAGCAGACACCCAACGTGAAATTCGCTCGACACCTCCTTGCTACTCGGAAACAAAAACCTGGTGAATCACTTGATAAATTTTTACAAGAACTTCAAAGACTTAGTAAAGACTGCCTTCAAAGCAGTTACGGCTGATCAATATCGACAGGAAGTTATTCGAGACTCTTTTATCAATGGTTTGGCATCGCCTTTAATACGACAGAGACTATTAGAACACAATGGATTTACAGTCAGCTTACAATCAAGCTTACTCTTTAGACTTGGCTCAGAAAAATTCAGATGCTTATGGCTCATCTAATGTGTATTCTGCTGCAACTACTACAAACGAATTTCACCCAAGTACTAATATGGAGCAAGCTGAAACAATTTCTACTGATAAAGGTGCCCTTGCTGCAGCATCTAATTATTCAAAAAGGAACTGTTACTTTTGTGGGGGATAATATTCATAAGAGAGAGAGATGCCCTGCTCGAGAGGCAACTTGTAATAGTTGTGGCAAGAAGGGGCATTATTCTAAAGTATGCAAGTCCAAAGCAACTACTAAAAGTGTGCTTTCTGCTGCCATGTATACGCCTTCTTTATGTGCAATTACAGCTGCTTTTCCTCAGAGCTTGTCTCATGCAGCTAAAACGGTATCCATTAATGGCCATACACTTAATGTACTACTTGATTCTGGCAGTTCAGAAAGTTTAATAAGTGAACAAGTTGTGTCTCGACTAAACCTAACTAATTCCTTCAGATAGAGAAATATCGATAGCTCTGACAACTCTCAATACTCAAATTATAGGATCTTGTATTGTAGACTTTATTCTGAACAAAACTAGCTATAAATCTGTATGTCTTGGTATTTTGAAAAATTTGTGTAGCGATATAATTCTAGGTCAGAATTTTCAGAAACCGCACATATCACTTCAAATGCCTGATCTTGTATTGTCAAAGCCACCAGTATTGTGTGGTTTTTCTGCTGCATCTGTTGAATGTCCTTCATTATTCACTAATTTATCCTCTAAGTGCAAGCCAATTGCTACAAAATCAAGACATTTCAGTAAAGATGATAGGAACTTTAGCAACACAGAAGTAACTAATCTTTTACAAGAAAGTATTATAGAACCCAGCTCTTCTCCTTGGAGGGCACAAGTTGTCGTGGTTAAGGACCACTTGGAGAGACATAGAAAGAGACTCTGCATTGATTACTCTCAAACTATAAACCAGTTCACGGAGCTTGATGCATATCCATTACCTCGAATAGAAGAGATTATCAATACATTAGCTAAGTATAAGATATACTCTACTTTTGATTTACTACTAAATTCCTTTGAAGGAATCAGAGAAGAAATACACTGCGTTTGAAGCAAATGGGAAATTATACCACTACTGCAGAGTTCCTTTTGGTGTAACTAATGGTGTGGTTGTTTTTCAGAGGGAGTAGGACAAACTTGTTGAACAGGAAAACCTTAAAGATACTTTCCCTTATCTTGATAATATAACTATTGCAGGAAAAGACCAAGCTGAGCATGATGAAAATGTACAATGTTGTACATTCTAAAAATGTAACATTAAATGAGGCAAAGTCAATAACATCAGTGTCATCAATTAATATTCTTGGTTGTTGGGTTGGAAATGATATAGTCAAGCCTGATCCAGAAAGACTCCGCCCACTCCAAGAGTTACCTGTTCCAGCTACATTAAACTCTCTACGAAGGGTTCTTGGTATGTTTGCATATTATGCTAAATGGATACCAAATTTTTCTGACAAAATTCAACCTATGATTAGAGCAAAATCTTTCCCCCTTGACTCTACAGTAATTGGTGCCTTTACTTCTTTAAAGAAACAATTGGAATCTGCGACATTACACACCATCGATGAGGATCTCCCCTTTGTTGTTGAATGTGATGCTTCTGATTTAGCAGTATCAGCAACATTAAATCAAGGAGGACGACCAGTGGCTTTCATGTCTCGTACTCTCCTAGGTAGTGAATTGCACTACCCACCCGTCGAAAAGGAAGCTACAGCAATTATTGAAGCAGTGAGGAAATTGAGTCATTTCCTTGCTCGCCAGCACTTCACTTTGATAACAGATCAGCGTTCAGTAGCTTTTATGCTGGATAATCGGAAACGAACGAAGATTAAAAACTGTAAAATTCATGAATGGAGGGTTGAATTATCTGCATATAGTTATTCAATTGAGTACCGCCCTGGTATGGATAATGTTGTTCCGGATACATTAACTCGAGCATTTTGTGCCTCTGTTCATTCTTCTGCACTCACTGATCGTCACAATGGGCTGTGTCATCCTGGAGTCACTCGTTTGTTACACTAAGTTCGTTCCAAAAACTTACCTTTCTCTACAGAAGATGTGAAGATGACGTGTGCTTCATGTAGAATCTGTGCTGAATTAAAACTAAGGTTCTTCTGTCCTGAAGAAGGAAGATTGATCAAAGCTACTCAACCTATGGAACGTTTGAGTACTGACTTCAAAGGGCTTTTACCATCCTCCTCTCGCAGTGTTTATATACTTACCTTAGTTGATGAATATTCGAGGTTTCCATTTGCCTTTCCTTGTCCAAATATGTCAGCTGCTATGGTTATCAAATGTTTAGATCAACTGGTTTCACTGTGGATTTCCAAGTTACATACATTCTGATAGGGGCACCTCATTCATGTCAAAAGATTTAAAAGACTTCCTTTCTAATAAAGGAATTGCAACAAGTAAAACAACACCACATCACCCTATTGGAAATGGTCAGGTTGAGAGGTATAACGGAATGATTTGGAAAGCAGTGAAACTGGCTTTAACATCAAATGACATGCCAGATCAGCAGTGGGAGTGTGTTCTACCAGATGCATTACACCAGATTGTGTTCTACCAGATCTCTACTGTCAACTGCTACCAATACTAGTCCGCATGAGCGGTTCTTTAACTTCAAACGGCGTTCTTCTAGTGGTATTTCTCTGCCATCATGGTTGGCTAGCCATGGGCCTGTGTTGCTTCGTCGGTATGTCCGATCAAATAAGAATGAGCCTTTTGTTGATGAAGTTGAACTGACTGATGTCAACCCTCCTTATGCAACTATCAAGTATCAGGATGGACGTCAGTCAAATGTCTCACTTTGTGACCTTGCACCATGTCCGTCTTCTCCATCAGCTCCGTCACTTCTTGACAACACTAATTAAGAACTTCCTCCAACACTTCCATTATCCCCTATGGATACTTCTATAAGAAATTCTAAAATTGTAAATCTAAATAACAATATGAGTGAAGTTGATGACCAAGCAATATATCTACCACCAGCTATTGAAACGCCATTATCTCCTGAAGCTCCAGTGCTGCGACGGTCATCAAGACGTACTAAACCTCCTGACCGTCTCAACTTATAAATAGGAGGGGAGAATGAAGTGGCCGTATGTGCGGGGCTCTTCTAGAGTGTGCGCATGTGCAGGACTTTTCCGGAGTGTGCATATGTGCGAAGTATTTTGGGCGGGAAAGGCCTGCGGAATCAGCCATGTTTGCCAGACGTTTCTGAGTTTATGTTTTAAAGAAATAAGTTGCTTAAAGCTTAAGTATAGTTAAGTTTTACGAGTAGTGTAAAGTTTCATTTGCCTCACAACAGGGGCCATTGCTGTTTGTGTTTCATATCAAAGATTTGGATGAAAATGTCGAAGGCAGGATCAGTAACTTTGCAGATTACACTAAAGTGGGTGGTATTGCAGATAGCGAAGATGGTTATCAAAAATTACTGCAGGATCTTGACCAGTTAATCAAGTGGGCTAATGAATGGTTAATGGAGTTTAATGCAGATAAGTGTAAGGTTTTGCTTTTTGGGTAGTCAACCCAGTACAGGCGCTGGGGACCGATAGAGGAATTCAGGAGTGCAGGTACATAGAACCTTCAAAGTGACGTCACAGATAGATGGGGTGGTCAAGACGGCTTTTGGTACATTGGCCTTCATCAGTCAGGGTATTGAGTATAGAAGGAAAGACACCAAATTCTGGAATCAGGCAGCATCCCTGGAGAACATTGGTAGGTGACGTTTTGTGTCGGAACCTTTCTTCAGGAGTTGGGGGGGGGGGGGGGGGGGGGGGAAGCTAGAAGGGTGGATGGGGCAGCAGAAAGCATGGTAGGTCATAGGTCAACACCAGTGAGGTTTTTCTTTTTGATAGGCAGATAGTTGGTCAAAGGCCAGAGATGAACCTACACAAAGTCACGGTGGTGCAGCGGCCTTACAGCGAATGCAGCACCCGAGACCCGGGTTCCATCCCGACTACGGGTTCTGTCTGTACGGAGTTTGTACGTTCTCCCCGTGATCTACGTGGGTTTTCTCCAAGATCTTCAGTTTCCTCCCACACTGCAAAGACGTACAGGTTTGTAGGCTAATTGGCTTGGTAAATGTAAATTGTCCCTAGTGGGTGTGGGATGGTGTTAATGTGCGGGGATCGCTAGTCGGCGTGGGCCTGGTTCTGCGCCGTATCTCTAAACTAAAATAAAGGTTGGAGCCAAAAGGATTAGAATGATGCGAATTGTGAAGCTGGAACCAGAGGACATAGGTTTTGCACATCTGGAGACTGAAATGTTTGCCCATTCTTCTTTGCAAAATAGCTCAAGCTCAGTCAGATTGGATGGAGAGCGTCTGTGAACAGCAACTTTCAAGTCTTGCCAGAGATTCTCAATTGGATTTAGGTCTGGACTTTGACTGGGCCATTCTAACACATGAATATGCTTTGATCTAAACCATTCCATTGTAGCTCTGGCTGTATGTTTAGGGTCGTTGTCATGCTGGAAGGTGAACCTCCGCCCCAGTCTCAAGTGTTTTGCAGACTCTAACAGGTTTTCTTCCAAGATTGCCCTGTATTTGGCTCCATCCATCTTCCCATCAACGAACCAGCTTCCCTGTCCCTGCTGAAGAAAAGCATCCCCACAGCATGATGCTGCCACCACCATGTTTCACAGTGGGGATGGTGTGTTCAGGGTGATGTGCAGCATTAGTTTTCCGCCACTCATAGCATTTTGCATTTAGGCCAAAAACTTCAATTTTGGTCTCAACAGACCACAGCACCTTCCTCCACATGTTTGCTGTGTCCCCCACATGGCTTGTGGCAAACTGCAAACGGGACTTCTTATGGCTTTGTTTCAACAATGGCTTTCTTCTTGCCACTCTTCCATAAAGGCCCAATTTGTGGAGTGCAAAATCCTCTATAGTTGTCCTGTGGACAGATTCTCCCACCTGAGCTGTGGATCTCTGCAGCTCCTCCAGTTACCATGGGCCTCTTGGCTGCTTCTCTGATCAATGCTCTCCTTGCCCGGCCTGTCAGTTTAGGTGGACGGCCATGTCTTGGTAGGTTTGCAGTTGTGCCATACTCTTTATATTTTCGGATGATGGATTGAACAGTGCTCCGTGAGATGTTCAAAGCTTGGGATATTTTTTTATAACCTAACCCTGCTTTAAACTTCTCCACAACTTTATCCCTGACCTGTCTGGTGTGTTCCTTGGGCTTCATGATGCTGTTTCTTCACTAATGTTCTCGAACAAACCTCTGAGGCCTTCACAGAACAGCTGTATTTGTACTGAGATTAGATTACACACGTGGACTCTATTGACTAATTAGGTGACATCTGAAGGCAATTGGTTGCACTGGATTTTTTTAGGGGTATCGGAGTAAAAGGGGCTGAATCATTTTGCACGCCACACTTCAGTTTTTTATTTGTAAAAAAATTTGAAAACCATGTATCATTTTCCTTCCACTTCACAATTATGTGCCACTTTGTGTTGGTCTATCATATAAAATCCCAATAAAATACATTTACGTTTGTGGTTGTAACATGACAAAATGTGTAAAGTTTCAAAGGAGATGAAACCTTTTCCAAGCCACTGAACCTCACCAAGGCAGATAGTTTTGCATCCCTTCATGCACATTGCATCAAGCAACCCTACACCAACTAGCTTAAAAAGATAATGAGCTACCATTGTTGGAAGCTGTAGAATTTACCATATTTATGATGAGGGTCATCAAAGTATTGATGATTCAGTCTTGACTTGAAGCTTCGGCTTAGAAACAGAGAATATACGTCCAGGGGTAGGCCTTTCGGCTCTTTGAGCCAACACCGCCATTCACTGTGATCATGACTTTCGTTTGAACCTATGTTCAAATGACAATTTAAACGTAATTTTGTTTGAACCTGTGTTTAAATGATAATAAACGGAATTCTGATTCTGATAACTTATCATCCAGAATCAGTACCCTGTTCTAGCTTTCTCCCCATATCCCTTGATTCTATTAGCCCTAAGAGCTGAGATTCTCTCAAGCCCAAAGAGCAACTCTCCCTTGAAAACATCCAGTGAATTGGCTACCATTGCCTTCTGTGGCAGTGAATTCCACAGATTCACAACTCTGGGTGAAAAAGTTTATTCCTCATCTCAGTCTTAAATGGCCTTCCCCTTATTCTTGAACTGTGACCCCTGGTTCTGGACTCCCCCAACATGGGGAACATTTATCCTGCATCTAGCCTGTCCAATCCTTTAATAATTTTATGTTTCTGTAAGACCCATTCTTTTGTACTAGGCTAAAGTATTTTGATATTGGCATTTGATTCTAGCGTATGATCGAAAATGCTCTGACAACAAAACAGAAGGTGTTGAAGCATTGGCTTTTCTTCTTTCTACCATGTATGGGAGGCAGAGCTAGGTCAGACAGTCAGACCTACTGTATTTCCCAGGATGGAAATATCTAATTTTAGATGGCATAGCTTTAAGGTGAGAGGAGCAAAGTTTAAACGTGATGTGTCAGGCAAGTTTTTTTTTACACAGAGGGTTGTATTGAAATCTTCCATCATTTTCAATCAATTCCTTTTGTCTGGTGATCTTTTGCAACCATAAAGTGGTGTCATGTTTAACATGGAATTAGTCATCTTAATAAGTCTTAGTCCAATAGAGTGGAAACAGGCTCAACTTGCCCTCCCTGACCAACATGTTCTATCTGCACTAGTTCCACCTGCCTGCATCTGGCCCATCTCCCTCTAAACCTATCCTATCCATTTACCTTCCTAATTGTTTCTTAAAGGTTACGTTAATACCTGCCTCAACTACCTCTGGCAGTTCGTTTGTGTCAAAATAAAAGTTACCCCTCAGGTTCCTATCAAATCTTTTCCTCCTCACCTCCTCAGATTCTTGATTTCTCTACTCAGCATGAGATTCTGTGCGTCTATCTGATCTAACCCTTTAACGATTTTGCACACTTCAGTAAGATCACCCCTCATCCTCCTGCTCTCCATGGAATAGGAGCCTGCTCAACCTCTCCCTGGAACTCAGCCCCTTGTGTCCTGACAACATCCTCGTAAATCTTCTCTCACCTTTTCCAGCTTGACAACATCTTTCCTATAGCATGGTGCACAGTAATGTTTAAGATGGATTCAGAAATGCGCTTAATGCTTGCCTCTCAATTTGAATCTTAAAAATGACTAGACAACATTGATTCTTCGCCAGTGTAAAAGCATATTCTCTGAGGACAAGGATATTATTGGTGGAAATTGTAAAGGGCAGTGGGAATTTGGGAAAGGCATGAACTTTGTGCAGGAAAAATTCCTTCTCACTAATTTGATTGAGTTTTTGAGGAGGTAATTGTGGATTGGTGTGGGTAGGGCAGTAGCTGCTCTGTTTGGATTTTAGTAAGGGATTTGACAGTGTTCCAGAGAAAACGATCCAAGTTTATCCAACCTCTCCCTGTAGCTAAGATCCCATAATCCAGGTGTCATTCTGTAAGCCTTCTCCTCACTCTTTTCAAAGCTTCCACATACTTCCTGCAATGGGACAACCAGAAGTGCACAGAATACTCCAGAATGCTAAAAATGATATTTGTATTCCTCCCATAAGGAAACAAGGTTGATCCAGAAAGAACAACGAGGAGAGCATCCAGCTGGGTGGTACCAGTATAAAAAAGAGGAAAGCGAATTTCTGGAATACTTGGATGACATTGAACAAAAACTAGTGGATTGTGGCTCAGAAGATGAACAATTTAAGGTACTTAAGTTAACAAAAGGACTTTTGTTTCGTTGATTGTGGTTTCTTAATATTTATTAGGAATCTGAGGGGTAAGCTTTTCAATCAAAGGGTTGCGGGTATATGGAACGATCTGCCTGAGGAGGTAGTTGAAGCTGGGAGTATTAGAACATTTAAAAAACAATTAGATGATCAAACATGCATCGGACAGGTTTGGAGGGATATGGACCAAACACAGGCAGGTTGTACGAGTGTAGATGGGACATGTTGGTTAGTGTGGGCGTGTTGGGCCAAAGGGTCTGATTCCACAGAATGACTCTTTGACTCTATCCAAGATAGGCTTGCACAGGAATTTAAATGTCCTCTCATTGCAACCGGCACATGTCACGTAAACTGCTTGTTAACATGCTTAATGATGTAGCAGATCTCTCATTTCCATCCCATTCTCGCATGCCCCATTGGAGTGTTAATGGCAGTTGGCGGGCTGAAAGCATGGCAATGCTGATCACTCTTCTCTCAATCAACTAGCATTCATAACGTTGGATGAGAAAGTTATAATTAATTATTGGATTGGAAGGAAGGAATTTGCTAAAGAACCCTAAAGAGTCTTTGGAGGGAAATTGAGTTGGCTACTGGCAGGGATGTCTATAACTGAGACTGAAGCTGCTTTATGTTGTATGGAATAATGTGCACATACAGAATAACGTAGATGTGAAAAAGTGGTGGGGCAGCTATGGAGTTGCTGCCTTACAGTGCTTACAAGCGCCCGAGACGTGGGTTGGATCCTGACTACGGGTGCTGTCTATAAGGAGTTTGTACCTTCTCCCCGTTACCGTGTGGGTTTTCTCCCAGAACATTGGTTTCCTCCCACACTCCAAAGACATAGAGGTTTGTAGGTTAATAGTAAGATTAAACGAGAACTTACCTGTTTGAAGTTTGATCTTTATTTTATGAGGAGTTACGATGAGGGATTACGTGAAGAAGCCCCGCCTGGCGCTGGATCGGCATACTTCAAAGCAGCGGCATGAAAAACACAGAACCAATAGCCGGAGTAAGATAGTAAGGCTCAAAATAGACTAGAACTACCAGATGGTCATTTATATTATGAGGGTTGGGAGTGGAGGGCACGTAATCCCTCATCGTAACTCCTCATAAAATAAAGATCAAACTTCGAACAGGTAAGTTCTCGTTTAATCTTACTATTTTACTTCGGAGTCACGTGAGTGACTACGTGAAGATTTTAAAGCTCTGTTTTTTATGTCGTAAATTCATTCCATACGACTCTCTGTTTAGTCAACACAGTAGTGAGTAAATAGTATTTTAAGACATTGTTATAATTTATGTAATAAGTCTTTTAGCCATAAAAAAGAACAACTTTTTAAAAAATAATAACCCCTCTATCCAGGGGAAAATTACAAAAAGAAAATTGGCAAATGATGTCAATGATAACATAAATCGATAATATAAAACACAGCAAGCATTTAAAGAGAACCCAGTACTGTGTGTCCAAATCCTGGCACCGTGACAACAGGTTTATTGTAGAACTTTGAAAATGTTTCTACTCTACACCACCCTGCGGCCTCTAAAATTTTATCGAGTGGTACATCCTGTACCTTCGCCGCGGACGCAGCTGCCGCCCTAGTGGAGTGAGATTTAAACACATCAGTGTCTATTCCTGCTAGACCCAAACCTGTTTTAACCATCTAGAAATGGTTTGAACTGAACTTTATATGTGGCTTTTTGTGTGTTATCAATAACGCTTTCTCAGAACCTCTGAGATTTTTGGTTACCTCAATGTATTGAGTTAAATGCTTAACTACACACAGTGTTTCATCAATAGGATACGCTTTAAACATTACCTTAATTCCAGTTCTCCCTGGTCTGCTTTGTTTGATCAGGTCATAAACATAAACACAATGTTATCTGTAGTCACATGCATGCAATCCAACCGTAACAATTGCAAAGTTTGTACTCTTTGAGCTGATACCAATGCCATTAACATAACCACCTAAATGTTAATTTCTGCAAAGACATTGAAGTAATTGGAGCCCATTGTTTCAGCAAAATGAGAACAATGCTAACATCCCAAATTTCTGTATATCTGGGCTTGGGAGGATTTTATTAAAATACCTTTCATGAATCGGGATACTAATGGGTGAGACCCTACTGAATCCCGATCAGAAATAAGTCCTAAATAGGATGACAATGCACTACAAGCACAATTAATGACACTATAGCTCAAATGCTCATCAAGTGTAGCCCAGCAAGGAACTCCAAAACATTTGAAATGTTTGCAGTATGATAAGATATCTTTGACTGTGTACAAAACTTCCCATTTTGTTATATGCGACAAAATTGTTTTTTAGTGCTATTCCTCTAAGCTACATCTATACAACCATGGTCCTGTCCAACAGTTCAAACTCTTGCAATGGTCTGGTCAGAACCTGCAGATAAACAAATTCATATGATCATGCAATGGACAAATTTCTTTTGTTACTGGTTGTGTCAACAGATTGTCGCAACTGGGAATTGTCATACATGGTTCAACAATCATTTTAAGCATTAATGGGAACCACCAATCACCAATAGTGCCTTTGGCAACATCTTGCGCTATTTCCTTGGGACATTGCCCAATCAGACAGAATGGGGAAAAGCATAAAAACGTATTCCCCCAGTGTAGCGAGAAAGCATCCACCGCTACTGCCCCTGGATCGTGTTCCCAAGACACGTATTTGGGCAATTGGTGATTCAATCTAGATGCAAACAGATCAATGTATGGTACTCCATACCGACTGACAATATTTTGAAATTTTGTGGATAAACATCCATTCTGTATTGTCTTTAAATATTCATGATCTTTTGTCTGCCACAACATTGTCTCTTCCTGGGAGATAAAGAGCTGAACCAAATATTTTTCCAATACACCATTGCCACATCTGGTTACCAGATGATCACGTGATCTGACACCACCCATGTGATTGATATATGCCACAGTTGTTGTATTATCTATTTGTGTATGGACATGTAAATCTTTAATGTAGAACAATAAGCTTTTAATCCATAAATGCTCCCAGTAGCTCCAAATAATTAATACCATATGTTTGGAGCAAAAAATCCTCTTGGACAGCCCATCTGCCCCCGCAACTGGTCTCATGATCCGTAGCCTCCCCCCCCCATCCGAGAGAACTTGCGTCAGTTTGCAAAACACTACTGGCTGATGACCAAATGTTCTAAGCAGCTTGTGGAACATTCTCAATCCACCAATGTAATTCTGATAAATTCCCTTTGGCAATTGCATTGGCCTATCAAATGGCCTGCTCGCTGAATAAGCGCTTGAGTTTTTGCCCTTTGTAGATTTTGGTAATGTAGAGGGCCAAAATCCACTGCTGGAGATGCTGCTACCAACTTCCCAATAGCCTTGGCACTACTCGGATGGAGGGATAAGGTTTGTTAATCAGGTTCTGACACACATTTGTCAATCTATCACCTTATCCATTGGTAAAGTTACCAACGTGGTAACTGAATAAATCACAAACCCCAGATATTCCATGGTTTGGGATGGCTGTAACTTAAATTTTGTTGGATAAATCAGGAACCCAACTTCTCAAACAGGCTTGTAGTTGCTGAGACTGATTTTCAGCTGACTCCTGATTAGCATAACAATTAATGTCATCTAGATAAGCCATAACGATGTGTTTTGTGCCCTTAGCAGTGCAAGTGCTGGCTTAATCCATTAGGCAAAGCTTTGTATTGCCACAGCTGTCCCATCCATAAAACTTTAATTACCTGCAAAACTATGGCGAATTGGGACCGAAAAATATGCATCCTTCAATCTATTGTAGCCATATAACAACCTGTTGATACCAGCTGCATTGCAGTGTTGAATGTGTCCATTTTAAAATGTTAATACTGGACAAATGTATTCAATTGTGTGAGATCTAAAATGATTCTACAACCCCCATCTTTCTTCGGTCTGGGGAAAATATTGGATACAATTGTTGTGGATCCTCTCCTGTTTTCTCAATAACTCCTTTCTCACACAAATTCTTAACCTCTTTGTCAATTTGAATTCTTTCAAGACTGAAACATCAAAGAATGATTAGGCTTATTGTGTCCCAATGGATCCATACCTCCCTTTCATTATAAACATTCGGAGTCTACCACCATTCTGAGGTTCATCCAAACATCCTTCTTTAATAGGATAAAGTTTTTGTACCTCTCCAACTGGACGAAATAATCTCCTTTCCCAATAAATGGGTACACATTCGGCTGTGCTGGCTGGTAATTCTTCCTTATCATACTCCTGCCTCGGCTCGTTCCAGCTCCAAAATCAAATCCCCTTCTCATATGACCAGCCTTTCTGGCCAAAACTGAAGGGTTTCACAAGGCCAACAGTTTTTGCCTCTTCATCCATTTCTTTAATTTGTTTAGACAGATTTCCTCCGAACAAATAACCAAGAGCTTGAACATTGCTTGCCCTGCACAACCCTGAAAATCTTGGATGTAAAAGAGGCCGAATGGCAATCTTCCATTTTTATATAATTTATCTCAAAAATGAGTTGCAGAATAAACCCAACATATGTTTATTCTGAACTTTGGTCATTCCACAACCTTCCAGCTTGTCTTCCAAAAGACAGTGATGCCAAATTAGCTTGAGGATTCTTTGAATCGTAATTCCTGCGCCCGCATTATTGCTGACATTGGCGCCCAAAAAGCCGGATTCACCATATGTACCTTCTTTGAGGTACAATAAATAGGTTTTTAAATCCAAATCTGCTGTCTCAACCATAACAGCTTTTTTGAGGCAGGTGAGAGACCATATAATTAACATTGGCCGCCAGGTTCCTTCCATGGCCTCACCGCCTCCTCCAGGTATAGTAAACTTTGTGCCCCATCAGACACACCTGGATTTGTATTGTGGTGGGTACTTCTGACCACAAATAAATAGGTGTTTAAATCCAAATCTGCTGTCTCAACCATAACAGCTTTTTGAGGCAGGTGAGAGACCATATAAATTAATATTGGCCGCCAGGTTTCCTTCCATGGCCTCACCGCCTCCTCCAGGTATAGCAAACTTTGTGCCCCATCAGACACACCTGGATTTGTATTGTGGTGGGTACTTCTGACCACAACACCACTTCCAGGGTCAGTCTCATACAGCCCTGGTACTCCTGAAACTTGTTCAAGGAGACTTCCTCCAGCCCAATCCCAGGCACTGGAGTTTCAATTCCCAATTCAAACTGGCACCATATGCATGATATGGAACCCCCTCAGGGGCTGCCTGGGAATATTCTGGGTACTTAGACCCTTGGTTGATAATTGTTTGGAGTATTTCTCCATTAGATCCATTCTTAGCCAAAGGCTTTCCTTCAGGATCTTTCAGAAACCTCAGGCCTTTCAAGCTTCCTTTTACATTTTAGGCACTGGGTTTTCAAAGTTTTTGTTTGTGGAGCAACCAAAGGCTCACTAACGGGTATTTCAACGGCCACCGGTATCGGAACCGGCTCCGCAATAATCTGCTGTCCCGACTTTCCTACACCCCGGTACGCACGTTTTACCCGCGATTTTTTTAAAACATTTTTATTTTTATTTTAACTCCTCCTGGTTTACCCACCAGCCTACGGAGTTTTTAGAAAACGTCCTGGAAGTAAAATAATTTTACTTACCTGCGGGCCGTTTCCTTACCGCTGTGTTAGAGCTGCGCTCTGCAGCTCTTCCTCTACCGATAGCGTCGATGTAATGCCGATCCAGCGTCAGGCGGGGATTCTTCACGTAGTCACTCACGTGACTCCGAAGTAAAATTGGCTTGGTGTAAATGTAAACAAAATATTGTCCCTTGTGTAGGATAGTGTTAATGTGTGGGGAACGCTGGTCGGTGTGGACTCGGTGGGCCGAAGGGCCTGTTCCCGCGCTGTATCGAAGCTAAACTAAATGTTGGAGTAACTCAGCGGGACAGGTGGCATATCCGGTAAGTAGGAATGGGCGACGTTTATATGCAAATTGAATCTGGTAACAATGTCTCTAAATGTATTTTCCCTTCTCAGGAATTAATCCAAGAAATGGAGCAGCGAAGGGAGGACTTTATTGCCTTAAAATCGAAGGGCCATAGTCTGGGATTATATTGTACCATTCCAGGAAAGGATAACGTCAGTGTGGATGCGCGCTGGCAACAAATCGAGGCCCAGCTGTCTTCTTACCAGCCAGTACACGTAGGTTATGGGCTTATAATTTATAAAAAAATTTAAAGTAGTTAATTTATTATTACGTGCAGCCAACAATACTAACAATTGTCTCAAGTTTATCCGAGGAATTTCACTGTTTTGCATAAAATATAATGTCATCATGTAATATGAGAGGGAAGGTGAACAGCCAGAGGTGAAGAATATACACAATGAACTGCAGATCCTGGTTTACAAAAAGGACACAAACGTTCTGGAGTAACTCAGCAGGTCAGGCAGTATCACTGGAGACAAAAGGAGTTGCAGATGTGCAGGGAGGAACTGCATATTGGTTTACATCAAAGATAGATACAAAATGCTGGAGTAACTCAGTGGGACAGGCAGCATCTCTGGTGAGAAGGAATGGGCGACGTTTTCGATCGAGACCCTTCTTCAGTGGGTAAGGTTTTTGCAGTTTTCTTTATTTCAGAAAGGGAGGGTAAGGTGTGTAAACGATCCATCAAAGGAGATGATGCTCTAGGAAAAAGTAGAATAGATCATTGTTCGCTAGGAGAAGGTGACAACGAAGCATACAGAGATAAAATTTAATCAGGGGGATAATCGGACAGTCTGCGTGAGGCCCAGTGTAAATTGAAGGAACTGCACCTCATATTTCACTTGGGCAGTATACACCCCTGTGGTATGAACAGGAACTGCAGATGCTGCTTTGATCCAAAATGTCACATTCTCCAAAGATGTTGCTTGACCTACTGAGTTACTCCACCACTTTGTTCTATTTCGAAAAACATGAATTGGAAGGAAATTGTATGAGGTTTGCTGGGTATATTTCAAAACAGGCAGGTCAAGTAAACTTTATTGTTATACTGACAAGAGGTACAGCTACAATTAAAAGTCTTGTTTTCATTAGCATTGTAGGCACCTATGAAAACCAACACACAATAAATGATATTTAAATGGCACATACATTTCTGAAATAAAGAAAACTGCAAAAAAATAAGACATCGGTGTAAAACAAAAAGCCACAGGCAGCATCTCCGGTGAACATGGACAGGCAACGTTTCGGGTCGGGATGTTACATAGAAACATAGAAAATAGATGCAGGAGGAGGCCATTCATTGTGATCTTGGCTGATCGTCCCCAGTCAATAACCCGTGCCTGCCTTCTCCCCATAACCCTTGATTCCACTGGCCTTTAGAGCTCTATCTAACTCTCTCTTAAATCAATCCAGTGATTTGGCCTCCACTGCCCTTTGTGGCAGGGAATTCCACAATTCACAACTCTCTGGGTGAAAAAGCTTTTTCTCACCTCAGTCTTAAATGGCCTCCCCTTTATCCTAAGACTGTGGTCCCTGGTTCTGGACTCGCCCAACATTGGGAACATTTTTCCTGCATCTAGCTTCTCCTGTCATTTTATAATTTTATATGTTTCTATAAGATCCCTCCTCATCCTTCTAAACTCCAGTGAATACAAGCCTAGTCTTTTCAATCTTTCCTCATATAACAGTCCCGCCATCCCAGGGATCAATCTCGTGAACCTACGCTGCACGGCCTCAATCACAAGGATGTCCTTCCTCAAAGTTACTCCAGCACTTTGTCTTTTTTTGTTTATAGTTAAGAAAGAAAAGTTAGAAGTTGTAGCTAATAGGGAGGAATTTCCACTTTATTCTTGGTGCCAACTGCCAGTAAAGACAAATATGAGAGGATAGCAAAGCATGTCTTGCCAGATGATGTTGGAAAAAAAGAGCTTATGATTCTAGGGGTGTTGGGACCAGGTCTGTGGGAGGTAGGTCCGGCATCAACCACACAGGTTGGGTTCTCAGTAAGTAGCAAAAATGGCCGCTTAACCCGCATGGTTGCTGCGTTTTTATATGGCATTTATTGGGCTTTATTTTTAAAAGTGGTCATAAGATAGGTTAAACACGATCTCAGTGTGAACGGTTATTTATTTGATTATTGGATGGATTATCAAATGAGGTTAAAAAAAAGAGAGACAAAATGTTGGAGTACTACAGCGGCTCAGGCAGCATCCCTGGAGAACATGGTTAGGTGACATTTCCGGTCGGGGCCCTTCTTCAGACTGGAAAACATTGATGGGTGATGTTTTGGGTCAAGTGCCTTCTTCAGACTGGAGTAACGCTGAGTGACTCCAACACTTTGTGTCTTATGATTTGTAAATTAGCATCTGGAGTTCCTGTTTTCTAATTTTAACTGCTCCACTGCATGACCTGCGTGGGTTTTCCCTGGGTGCTCCGATTTCCACCCACATTCCAAAGTCGTATAGGTTTGTAGGTTAATTGGCTTCAGTAAAGATTGTAAATTGTCCCTAGTGTGTGTAGGATAGTGCGAGGATCACTGGTCGGTGCCGACTCAGTGGGCCAAAGAGCCTATCTCAAGCTGTATCTCTAAACTAACTAAAATGAAACAATGGGAGGTGTCTTAAATTCACTCCCAATAAAAATGGGGGAAGGCAGAAATAATCGTATTGAATGTGAAAGAGCAGTGACCTAAGGAGCTCTCTAAATTTTACTGGAAGGTACACAACATCTGCAGCATTTGCAGTTCATTCTTAAAAATGTTACTGGAAGATTAGACTGGGGTTAGACTGAATATCTCCAGCATAGACACAATGGGCTGAATTATCAAATTATGGAATTTGATTCCCCAAGCCTGGGTAAAAGACTACATTCACCCTCTGGTATTCAGGCCAATCATAACACAAGTATTTCAAGAGAAAAAGTGACAATGCAGAATGCAGTGTGTTATAGCTACAGAGATGGTTTTGTGGGATGGGCTGGGCTACATTCACAACTTTTATCAATTTCTTGTGATCTTGGGCAGAATGGTCGCCATACCAAGCTGTCATGCGTTTGGATGGGATGCTTTTTTAGGGACCATTTGGAGAATAGTAACATGATAAGTTGTATTAAATTGTATATTATAGATGATGGTAGACATTAAACTTACTGAGGAATGCAAAACGTAATGTGACAAGTAAAATGGATGAAGGGGAGCCAGTGGATGTAGTATATCTAGACTTTCATAAACTCTTTGATAAGGTCCCGCACAGGAGCCTGGTGACTAAAATTAGAGCACATGGTATTGGGGGTAGGGTGTTGACGTGGATAGAAAATTGGTTGGCAGACCGGAAGCAAAGAGTAGGAGTGAACGGGTCCTTTTCAGAATGGCAGGCAGTGGCAAGTGGAGTGCCGCAAGGCTCGGTGTTGGGGCCGCAACTGTTTACCATATATATTAATGATTTGGAAGAGGGAATTAGGAGCAACACTAGCAAGTTTGCGGATTACACAAAGCTGGGTGGCTGTGTGAACTGTGAAGAGGATGTTAGAAGGTTGCAGGGTGACCTGGACAGGTTGAGTGAGTGGGCAGATGCGTGGCAGATGCAGTATAATATAGATAAATGTGAGGTTATCCACTTTGGCGGCAAAAACAAGGGGGCAGATTATTATCTCAATGGGGTTAGGTTAGGTAAGGGGGAGGTGCAGCGAGACCTGGGTGCCCTTGTACATCGGTCACTGAAGGTTGGCTTACAGGTACAGCAGGCAGTGAAGAAAGCTAAGGGAATGTTGGCCTTCATAACAAGAGGATTTCAGTATAGGAGTAGAGAACTTCTTCTGCAGTTGTATAGGGCTCTGGTAAGACCACATCTGGAGTATTGTGTACAGTTTTAGTCTCCTAATTTGAGGAAGGACATCCTAGTGATTGAGGCAGTGCAGCGTAGGTTCACAAGATTGATCCCTGGGATGGCGGGACTGTCATATGAGGAAAGATTGAAAAAACTGGGCTTGTATTCACTGGAGTTTAGAAGGATGAGGAGGCATCTGATAGAAACATATAAAATGATAAAAAGGACTGGACAAGCTAGATGCAGGAAAAATGTCGCCAATGTTGGGCGAGTCCAGAACCAGGGGCCGCAGTCTTAGGATAAAGGGGAGACCATTTAAGACCGAGGTGAGAAAAAACGTTTTCACCCAGAGAGTTGTGAATTTGTGGAATTCCCTGCCACAGAGGGCAGTGGAGGCCAAATCACTGGATTGATTTAAGAGAGAGTTAGATAGAGCTCTAGGGGCAAGTGGAATCAAGGGATATGAGGAGGAGCAGGCAGGCACGGGTTATTGATTGGGGACGATCAGCCATGATCACAATGAATGGCGGTGCTGGCTCGAAGGGCCGAATGGCCTCCTCCTGCATCTATTTTCTATGTTTCTATAACCATTGTCCATCGTTACTATGAAATAAATGTTGCACTGTTGCCTCTCTCCTCAGGAGGCCCGGGTTATTGCTGACCATTGCACCACAAGTGAAGAGACGGCGACACAGTATTTCCCATCAGATTATATTCTGGATATTAACAAGGCACTGCTGGCTCTGGCAGACGTTGAGCTACTCCTCAATGCACCAGAATTAAATAATGGAAAATACGAGGACTTTTCAAGCCAGGAAGACTCCCTAAAGGTGTGTTAGATCTGGAAAGGTATTGTTTGTTCTTGACACAAAAAGCTGGAGGAGCTCAGGGGGTCAGACAGCATCTGTGGAGAAAACAGATAGGTGATGTTTCGGGTCAAGACCCTTTTTCAGACTGAGAGATAGGGGAAAGGGAAACGAGAGATTTAGACGGTGATGTAGAGAGATAGAGAACAAATGAATGAAAGATATGCAGAAAAAGTAACGATGATAAAGGAGACTAGTTTTCACCTAGACCACCGCAAACAATGTCTTCTTTATCATTGCTACTTGTTTGCATGTATTTTATTCATTTGTTCAATATCTCTCGTTTGCCTTTCCCCTGACTCTCAGTCTGAAGAAAGGGTCTCGACGTTAAATGTCACCTATTCCTTTTCTCCAGAGATGGTGCCTGACCCGCTGAACTGAGCTGTTTAACTGAACTGAGTTACTCCAGCTTTTTGTGTCTGTCTGTGGTTTAAAGCAGCATCTGCAGTTCCTTCCTACACATGTTTGTCCTTGACTCGGTTTAGGGCCTGTCCCACTTGGCGATTTTTTCGGTGCCGGCATCATTGACTGATGTATCAGGTCAATGAAAAATTTGCGTTGTGACGCAGCGGTGACGCGGCGTGATGAAGTATGACGAGCAGAGTTTTTTCAAGTGTTGCAACATTTTTTTTGTCGCCGCTGGATTTTGAAATGTTCAAAGTCTTTTGGCGACACTGCTATGACGCCGAAAAAATTGCCATGTGGGACAAGCCCTTCAAGTGGTGTAACTTTTGTTGATCAGAGATTAACAGGTGGATTATTATTTTTGCTCCAACAGCAGGTTTTACGTTTATGAAATTGTGTCTCAGCAGTGATTGAACTGTGATCAGGCTATATCTGCCCTGTTTTTACGTAAGCTATATTGAACAGGATTTATCTGAGCAATCATGGATAATTCACTGAGCAGAATATGCTGCCAGTATTAGCAGTACTACGTTGAGCAGGGTACTATTGAGCTAAATGCTTTAATGCACCATGAGGTATGCTATGCATTAAGCCATGTCAAATTGTCAAAATAATTGTCTTGTATCGAAAACAAAACAATGAAATTCTTACTTGAAGTAATATTAAAGATCATCAAGTGTTGCTCAGCACTTCAGCTCCCCCTCCCATACACAATCTGACCTTTCTGGCCTGTGCCTCCATTGCCAGAGTGAGGGCCCACCGCAAATTGGAGGAACAGCATATTTGTTTGGGAACTTTATACCCCAGCGGTATGAACATTGACTTCTCTAACTTCAAGTAACCCTTGCTTTTCCTCTCTCTCTCCACCCTACCTCTTCCCAGTTCTCCCACAAAGCCTACTGTCTCCGCTTCTTCCTTTCTTTTCCCCGGCCTCCCCCTCCCTGACATCAGTCTGAAGAAGGATCTCGCCCCGAAACGTCACCTATTCCATCTCTCCATAGAGGCTGCCGCATGTGCTGAGTTTCTCCAGCATTTTTTGTCTACTAACATTAAAGACCTGTATCTTCTTTGTATAACAGGAAATACATACAAATAATATACAGGTTGAACACTGATTCTTTTAGCACCCTCGGTTCCAGAGCCTTTCTGAATTATCTGTTTTTCTGTAACAGAGGCACGTAATAATGAAACTACAATATACCTATGGCCCGCTAATGACTCCTCTCCCGTGTCTCTAAAGCATCATGAGGTGCCAGAAACTTAGATAAAACAAGTATGACATGTAAACTAAATGTGAATGAAATGAACTGCCGACCCAATGTTTTGACACAGAGGGTGCTGGATGTATGGAACGAGCTGCCAGAGGGGTTCCTTGAGGCAGGTATTACAACAGCACTTAAAAGACATTAGGACTGGTACACGAATAGCAAAGATTTAGAGAGATGTGGGCCAGAAACGGGTAGGTAGGACGAGGGTAGATGGGGCATCTTGGTCAGTATGGGCATGTTGGGCTGAAGGGCCTGTTTCCATGCTGTATGACTCAAACAAAAAAGATAAATTAATAACTACAATACCAGTGCAATACTTGTTGGGAAGAAGTTATTCTTGAATCCAGTGGACGCGATTTTCGGACTCTCCAACTTGCGCAATAAATGACTGATGTAAAATCGCACTTGCGTAAACGATTCTAGCCGTTTGTAATTGTTTACACCAGAAACAAGCTGGCAGTGCTTGCCCAGAAAGCCGCACGCTGTAGAATGCGCCCAATGGCAAGACTGAACCCATGACAGCAATGGCGGCGGAGCTTCTTCAGTCTGAAGAAGAGCCTCGACCCGAAACGTCACCTATTTCCTTCGCTCCATAGATGCTGCCTCACCCGCTGAGTTTCTCCAACATTTTTGTTTATCTTGGAGAGGTACATGGTTTACAGGTATATGGGTGAAATTTGGACTAGCTTGGCATAGATTGGCATTGATGACTTGGGTCCAAGTCTGGTCCATGCCTGCTTCTGTGCTGAATGTTTCTAAAGGAGAAGAAATTCAGGCTTTCAGCAAAAAAATGGAGAGCGAGACTGAATAGCTCCACGAAGAAGAGTCTCGACCCGAAACATCACCCATTCCTTCTCTCCAGAGATGCTGCCCGTCCTGCTGAGTTACTCCATCATTTCTAGGTGTCTAGCTCCACCCACGACCCAACCAAGTAAGTCATGCCGGAAATCCGTGTCCTTGGTCTTTCATCTTTGATGCTCTGATCTCATTTGACAAAAGTAGAACTTTGGAGACCGAAATTAATCACTCGAATGGACACACAGAAAATTGCAGGTGCTGAAATCTCGAGCAAAAAATGAGAAAGGCTGGAGGAACTCAGCTGGTCAGGCAGCATCTGTGGAGGGAATGGACAATGATGTTTCGGATCGGGACACCTCTTTAAACTGATGGAGGGGGAAGAAAGCTGGAAATGGGGAGGTGTGTGTGGGGAGGTGAGGGGGGGGGGGGCTCGGCAAAGCCTGGCATGTGAAATAGGTGTATATGGGTGAGTGTGTTAATTAGCAGGTGGGTTGCATAAGTGACAAAGTTAGAGGTGAAAAGAAGACAAAAATGGGTCAGATAAGGAATGTAGAGGAGTCGAAATGTAAAGCTGGAGGGAATATGGATGGAAGGGGATGAGGGGAGGGAAACTGGGATAAAAGGGAAATGTGGGAGCTGGGAATGGGAGATGACCATAGAGTGCAGGGGAAATGAGGAGGTTATGGGAAAAAATGTGTGCGTGGCAGGCAAGAGAGGCGACGAAGGGGACAATTACATGAAATTGGATCATTCAATGGGTTGCAAGCTACCCGAGTGGATAATGAGTTGTTCTTCCAGTTTGCACGTGGTATCATTCTGGAATACAATAGGGCAAGGACAGAAAGGTCGATATGGGAAGGGGACTTAAAATAATTAGCGACCAGGAGCGTCAGTGGGTCTCAGTAGTGCAAGTGCATGGCAGAACGGCTGGCGAATAAGGAGTCTAATTAGCAATGATGTCGGCTCACAATCTGCCAAACCCCTCCCCAACCAATCAAGTATGGACACAAAAAGCTGGAGTAACTCAGCAGGTCAGACATCATCTCTGAAGAAAAAGAATAGGTGAGACCCTGCTTCAGACTGAGAGGGGAAAGGGAAATGAGAGACATAGATGGTGATATGAAAAAAAATGAATGAAACATATTTAAAAAAATAATGATGGTGAAGGAAACGGGCCATTGTTAGCTGTGAGCTAGGTGAAAATGAGTTGCAGACAATGAAACTCAGCAAGACGACTTTGAAACTAGGAACAGCACCTCATATTTCGCTTGTGCAGCTTAAACCCCAAAAACATGATTTCTCGGACTTCATGTAACCCTTGCATCCTCTCTCTCTCTCTCCATCTCTCCCCCACTCCCCCACCCAAGGTTCAAGGTTCTAGGTTCAAAGTCGTCTTGTTGGGTCTCATTGCTTTATTTTAGTTACTCCTTTTCCTTCCAGTTTTTTTACTGTCGATGTGATACCTTCAATGTCTTCAACTGAGAAGACATACACAAGAAGTTGTTAAGAGTCTCTTCTATTTCCTCCTTTAGTTTAGAGATACAGCATGAAAACAGGCCCTTTGGCCCACTGAGTCCGCGACAACCGGCGACCCACGCACAGTAACACTATCCCACACACAAGGGACAATTTATAATTATAACCAGCCAATTAGCCGAAAAACCTGTATGTCTTTGGAGAGTGGTAGGAAACCGGAGATCCTTGAGAAACCCACGCAGCTCACGAGGAAAACGTACACATTCCACACGGACAGGCACCCATAGTCGGGATCGAACCCGGGTCTCTGGCGCTGTAAGGCGGCAACTCTACCTCTCGTCACAATGCCGCCCGTTTAGAGATACAGCAAGGAAACGGGCTCTTTGGCCCACCGAGTCAGCACCAACCAGCGATCCCCGCACATTAACACTATCCGACACACACCAAGCCAATTAGCCTACAAACCTGTTCTTTCCTATCAAATGATCTGTCATTTTTATTTGATTTTGTATTTATAGTCGTACGGTCGTGCAGCAAGGAAGCAGGCCATTCGGCTCAACTTGTCCATGCAGGCCATAATCACATGTGACCCATATTGATATATTAATGATTTGGACGAGGGCATTCAATGCAACATCTCCAAATTTGCAGATGACACCAAGCTGGGGGGTATAGTTAGGTGTGAGGAGGATGCTTGGAGGCTGCAGGGTGATTTGGATAGGCTGAGTGAATGGGCAGATGCATGGCAGATGCAGTATAATGTGGATAAATGTGAGGTGGCAAAAACATGAGGGTAGACTATTATCGGAATGGTGACAGATTAGGAAAAGGGGAGATGCAACGAGACCTGGGTGTCATGGTACAGCAGTCATTGAAAGTAGGCATGCAGGTGCACCAGGCAGTGAAGAAAGCAAATGGTATGTTAGCATTCATAGCAAAAGGATTTGAGTATAGGAGCAGGGAGGTTCTACTGCAGTTGTACAGGGTTTTGGTGAGGCCACACCTGGAGTATTGCGTATAGTTTTGGTCTCCAAATCTGAGGAAAGACATCCTTGCCATAGAGGGGGTACAGAGAAGATTCACCAGACTGATTCCTGGGATGTCAGGACTTTCATATGAGGAAAGATTGGATAGACTCTGCTTGTACTCGCTGGAATTTAGAAGATTGAGGGGGGATCTTATAGAAACTTAGCGAGACAAGCTAGATGCTGGAAGATTGTTCTCGATGTTGGGGGAGTCCAGAACAAGGGGTCACAGTCGAAGGATAAGGGGGAATTCCTTTAGGACCGAGATGAGGAAAACATTCTTTACACAGAGAGTGGTGAGTCTCTGGAATTCTCTGCCACAGAAGGTAGTTGAGGCCAGTTCATTGGCTAAATTTAAGAGGGCGTTAGATGTGGCACTTGTGGCTAAAGGGATCAGGGGGTATGGAGAGAAGGCAGGTACGGGATACTGAGTTGGATGATCAGCCATGATCACATTGAATGGCGTTGCAGGCTCGAAGGGCCGAATGGCCTATTCCTGCACCTATTTTTCTATGTATCCCTCTAAGCCGTTCCTATCCATGTACCTGATCAAGTGTCTTTTGTTTGTGTTATAATATCAGCCTCAACTATTTCCTCTGGCAGCTTATCCATATTCTCATCACTCTGAGTGAAAATGTTGCCCCTCAGGTTCATATTAAATCTTGGTTCCGTTATATTTACCCAATCTTTACCTGGTAACGTTTCGCGTCACGACCCTTCTTCAGACTGATCTGACTTGGGTTAACTGATTTCTGGTATTTCTCACAGCATATAGCAGACACTCTTGAGAAACTCGGTGAGCAAATTGAAGATATACACGAAAATCAGCCTGATGCCTTCCTTGAAGCTTCTGCAGCGGAGGTCATACAAATTGGTGATACGCTGACACAGCTCCACGCAGAATGGGACAGAGTGAACAGAATGCACAATGATCGCAAAAGGTAACAAATCTGCTGGCATGGGTTCAGCAGAATTAATTCTGCGGTGGAAAATTTAATTAAGAATAATAATGACTTCATTTTCTTCACTTGCGAA
Organism: Raja brachyura; assembly: GCA_963514005.1. Next base: position 27,147,523 of record OY740788.1, read on the forward strand.
CAGTTGCGTTGTGCTGATAGATTTTCTAAAGGTTTGGACTCCTGATGTGGAGACAAAGTCAAATCTGATTGTTCCCAATCTAATACCAGGTCAAAGTCTGTTAATGAGGGCTTCAGCAGTTGTGCTCGGGAAAATGTACATTATTGCACATCAAAGGACAAAGGACATTTATTGTCACATACACCAATTGGTGAAGTGAAATTTGAGTTACCATTGCAGCACACAAATAAAATAAACGTAACATTATAGAATTTAACATTAAACATAAAAAACATCCCCCCCACAGCGGGATCAACATTTCCCACTGTGAGGGAAGGCAGCAAAGTTCAGTCCACTTCCTCCATGTTCACCCGTGGTCGGGGCCTATTGAGGCCTCTGCAGTCGCCGCTACGGCGGCTTGCTGTCTTAGTTTTCCTCCATTACTGACAGAAAATTATGTCTAGTTTAGAGATACAACGTGGACTTCGGTCTGAAGAAGGGTCTCGATCCGAAACCTCGGGTATTCCTTTTCTCCAGAGATGCTGCCTGTCCCACTGAGTTATTCCACCCTTTTGCGTCTGTCTTAGGTTTGAACAAGTATCTGCAGTTCCTGTCTACACGGCAAAGGAACCTTGTTACCATAACTGAATTACAATATTGGGCAGGAGAGGCCTTTAGGCCTATAATGTCTATGTCGAACATAATGCCAAATTAAATCCCTTCAGCCTGCACATGATTCATATCCCTCCATTACCTGCATATTAGGTTTGTCTCCCCTAAATATGCCTCTCATAATTTTATGGACTTCTATCAGGTCTTGCTCAGAAAAAATCAATTCAAGTTTATCCAACCTCTTCGTATAAAATACTCCCGAGCGGCAGGCGCAGCGGTAGAGTTGTTGCCTTACATCACTTTCAGCGCCAGGCACCCGGGTTTGATCCTGGCTACAGAGTTTGTATGTTCTCCCCATGACTGCATGGGTTTTCTCCGAGAACTTCAGTTTCCTCCCACACCCCAAAGACATACAGGTTTGTGGGTTAATTGGCTCTGTATATACGTAAATAAATTGTCCCTAATGTAGGATAGTGTTAATGTGTAGCGATCGCTGGTCGGTGTGGGCTGAAGGGCCTGTTTCCGTGCTGTATCACTAAACTAAACAGTCCAATCCATACAGCAATCTGGTAAACCTCTTCAGCACCTTCTCCAAGGCTTCCACATCTGTCCTGTAAAGAGGCACTCAGAAGTGCACACAATATTCCAAATGCAGCCGAACCAAAGTTGTGTTTGTGTGGCTTTTACCATGTCTAGTTGTGGTCATGGCCTCAGAATTAGAGGCACTCTTTTAGAAAGGAGGTGAGGGGGAACTTCTTTAGTCAGAGGGTAGTTAATTTGTGGAACTCATTGCCACAGAAGGCTGTGGAGGCCAAGTCAGTGGAATTTTTACGGCCGAGAAAGACATATTTTTGATTAGAACGGGTGTCCAGGTTATGGGGAGAAGGCAGGAGAATGGAATTAGGAGGCAGAGATCAGCCATGATTAAATTTGAGTAGATTTGATGTGCCAAATGGCCTAATTCAACTCCTATAACCTGTGAACTTGTAAATGAGTGTTAAGCATTTGATGAATCTGATGGGCCTTTGATGAGTACAAATGCATGTTTGGGTTTCCATAAGTTAAGCAGACTCATTCCCTGTGGTTCGTGAATCAGTGTCAAATATTAGTTTATCTGAAATAGTGCTGCTAGATATGTCAGGTGGCTAAAGAGTTTACCTGAAGAGTATGATTTAAAGAAATATAGGGCTCGGATTGAATATTCTGTGTCTCGGCAGCTGCTTTGATAAGGCTGTGGAAGAGTGGCGGCAGTTTCACTGCGACTTGAAAGACTTGAATCAGTGGGTGGTGGAAGCTGAGAAGTTACTTGCACATGCTCGAGGCCAAACCAGCAACCTGGATTTGGACCAAGTGAAAGATCATCAACTGGTAAGTGGGCTGGCCCTCATTCTGTTCCTACTTTCAAAGAATCAACATAAACCTTTCTTAGTTGTGTTTGGTGTATGGCAGGTGTACCACAGACTTGCTGGATTTACCCAGGTTTTGATGAATAACCAATCCTGCAATTTACTCCTTTAAGATGGACTTCATAAGCTACCATTTTGGCAAAGCATTCTCCCTGGTTTCTCACTTTAAATGGATAACAGAAACTTTATTTGGTCCGGAAGTGGCGGCGCTGCTAGGCAGCTGCGGCTCACCTGCAGTCCATCTGTCTTTTATTTTATTTTTGTCTTCGTGCCTGTTTTTAGGGATTATTTTTGGTTTGTTAGGTTGTGTATGTAGGGGGAGGGGGGAGGGGGGGGGGAGGGGGGGAGAAACGGGGTTTTAGTCTCTCCCTTCGGGGGGGGATGCGACTTTTCTTGTCGTGTCCCCCGACACCGTCTCCATCTGTGCTGAGGCCCTAATGGCGGAGCTGGCGGCCTCCAGCTTCCAGCGGCGGTGGCACGGCTTTCGGAGCTTCAGCGGCGGCCTGGCTGCGGTGCTCCAGCGACGGCCTGGCTTTTGGGGCTGCGGTGCTCCAGCGTCGTTCCGGCGGCGACCTGGCTTTCGGGGCTGTGGTGCTCCAGCGGTGACCTGGCTTCGGGGATGCGGTGCTCCAGCGGCGGGCCCTGTGGCGGTGTTCCGGCGTTCCGGCGACAGCGGTGGCGGCGGCCCGGTTTCGGAGGCTCGGCCGCGGGCCTGGTGGACGTCAGCATCGGAGGCCTGGATCTCCTCAGCGCAGAGGGAGAATAAGGAGGGAGAAGATAGAGACTCTAAGACTTTTGCCTTCCACCACAGTGAGGAGGTGTTTGGTGAGCTCACTGTGGTGGATATTAATTTTTTGTGTTTATTGTGTGGTTTTGTTATTTTTATATATGTATGACTGCAGGCACAAGGTCTGAATGACAATAAAGGCTATTCATTCATTCATTATTTCTTGATGACCCTGCCAAATGCCTTGAGGCTCATGCAGAGTGGATCGAGGATCAGGATAAACAAAAATAGATCATTGAGTTAGTTATCTCAATATGAGTTTGTGTGTGCCTGCATCCATGTACTTCTCACTGGGTGAATAACCATTTATGTCTGGGTTTGTCACACATCCTCCCTTACCCATTAGTTTTGACCTTCTCTTCATCTGTCTGCAGGATACCCTCACCTTCCCTCAATCTATCTCTTCCCTATAGATATCACCCCTTAACTGAATTTCCTTATCTTATATGTGTAGGAAGGAACTGCAGATGCTGGTTTACACCGAAGATAGATACAAAAGGCTGGAGTAACTCTTCGGAACAGGCAGCATCTCTGGAGAGAAGGAATGGGTGACGATTCGGGTCGGGAAGAAGATGTCTCGGATCGAGAAATTCCAGTCTGAAGAAGGGTCTCGACCCGAAATGTCACCCATTCCTTCTATCCAGATATGCTGCCTGTCCCACTGTGTTATTCCAGCGTTTTGCCTCTACCTTCCTTATCTTCTACTTGGAGTTGAGTCCTCAATGAGTCTGCTGGTTTTCCAATTGCATCCTATACAAGACTTTTGTTTAAACTGCACAAGCAAGATGGTTTCTCTCTCCTCCCTCCTCCATAAGTCATTCCTGTGATTCTCCCTATGCATGTTCAGCCTTTTGGGACTGACTTTGATGTCTTCCACATCCAACAGGTTTTATCTTTGTCCGTCTCAGCCCTTATTCTTTGACCTTTACACTACACCTGTACATTGCAACCAGTTTATGATTTGCTTTCAGCTAATAAATACTACTTGGAGATGAATAATTTATGTCGTCCTCATAAGGTCATAAGTGATAGGAGCAGAATTAGGCCCATCAAATCTACTCCGCCATTCAATCATGGCTGATCTATCTCTCCCTCTTAACCCCATTCTCCGCCATTTCCCCATAACCCCTGACATTCGTACTAATCAAGAATCTATCTAACTGTGCCCTAAAAATATCCATTGACTTGGCTTCCACAGCCTTCTGCGGTAAAGAATTCCACAGATTCACCACCCTCTGACTAAATAAATTCCTCCTCATCTCCTTCGTAAAGGAACATCCTTTAATTCTGAGGCTATGACCTCTGGTCCTAGACTCTCCCACTAGTGGAAACATCCTCTCCAAATCCACTCTATCCAAATCCTGCACCTCTCTTTAGCCATTTTCTAGATTTTCTGTTAAACTACAATTTATATCAAGGCATCTGTGAGGCACCTTATGGTGGATCAATCCCACAGTTGTCACTGCGAAGGAAATTAATTAAAATTACTATCTGTTAAGAACCTATTTTCCTTCTCCGTATTATAAGGTTAACAGAAATTTGAACTGAGGTTTATTGAATGTTGTTTCATTATTGTTGATTATATTGATAATATGGAAAGTTAGCCAAGATGTGTATTCTATCTAATGTTATTTTCCTAACAGGAGTTGGAAGAAGGTCTGAATAGTCATCAGACCGTGTACATGACACTAAATGCCACTGGCACAGATATTATACGCCATCTTTCTACAGCAGATGGCGCTCTCCTGCAGGAGAAACTCCACAGATTAAATAAACGTTGGAGGGCAATTTCTGTGGATGTCAAAGACCGACATGAAAGGTATAGAAATGTTCTTAAGTATAACTAGCATTTCTCGTGAAGAGGTTGATGTCTCAGTCTCAGTTGTAGAACATCTCAAATGAAGCTCCAGGTGAGTTTTGGTCATTGGTTTCTGTGTAGGTTTGCACCAAGCTTACCTATTCAATCCTCTGTGTCACTCCCTGGATTTTTTAAAGTTTAATTTAGAGATACAGCACGGATTCATCTATTCGAGGTTCGGGAGTAAGGTGGGGTTTGTCGAGCTGAACCATCTGCTCTCTTATAGACCTCCCTAAACAAAAATGCAAGACTTAAATATGAAGCCCGGGGGTGAAGGTAGCTTTTGTAGCTGGAATTTTGTAGCTGGAATGTTAAGGGTATCAATGAACCAATTAAGAGAGGTAAAGTACTAGCACATTTAAAAGCATTTAAATCAGATGTCATTTTCATCCAAGAGACTCATTTTAAAAATGATGCAGAACATAGATTGAAAGCTAAATGGATTGATAAAGCATACTACTCTTCATTTACACACAAATCCAGAGGTGTTGCAATACTAATCCGTAAAGGGAAACCTTTTAAACATATATCAACAATAACGGATAGTGATGGTAGATATATTATAATACGAGGTGAACTATATGCACAAAAATGGACTCTTATTAATGTTTATGGACCAAATTTTGATAGCCCTTTGTTTTTTAAGAAAATATTTAAAACAATTCCGGAATTATCCCAACATAATTTAATAATTGGAGGAGACTTAAATTGTACATTAGATCCCTATTTAGATAGGTCATCAAGACAACGGAAAACAAAATCCCATTCCAGTGATTTATTAAATGCATATATAGATATGTAATATCAAAGATGTCTGGAGAATAGAAAACCCAACTGGAAGAGCATATTCATTTTATTCACCGGTACATAAAACATATTCAAGAATAGATTATTTTTTGGTGGATTCTAAGCTAATTCCATTTACATATAATTCAAAATACCATAATATTATAATTTCGGATCATGCCCCTTTAACATTTATGATTAAAATAAATGGAAGTACGGAGAAACAGGGACAATGGAGACTTAGCCCACAGATTTTAAAGGATAAAGTATCTCAGTTATATCTTACTAAACAGATTAATATGTTCTTTGAAACAAACGATAGTCCTGAAACTTCTCCTTCTTTACCATGGGAAACATTTAAAGCATTTACGCGGGGAGCCGTGATTTCTTCTCATGCATTTTATAATAAAAAGAATCAGGAGATGCAACATGCATTGGAGAGGGAAATTAAACAACTAGACATAGAGAATGCGACTACAACAACTACGATAAAACATAATAAAATTGAAGCTTTGAAATACAAATTAAATAAAATATATTCAGATCAAGTTGTTAAATGTTATCAATATACTAAACAATTACATTTTGAATTTGGAGATAAACCTCAAAAATTATTGGCGCATCAATTACGGAAACTAGACGGGGGAAAAACAATACATAAGATTAAATCAGACAAAGGAGAATCATTAGTACAACCTAAGGATATTAACGAGAGATTTTTACAATACGATCAAAATATTTATTCTGCTAAAACTATAGACAACCAGAGATAGAAGCATTTAAAAAAATATGCAATCTTAAAGGGTTAGATTTGCAAGATAGAGAATTATTAGATGCGGAAATAACAGTAAAAGAAATCGAAGAGTCTATCAGAGTCTATCAGGTAAATCCCCGGGACCAGATGGTATTGGCTCGGAATTTTATAAAACATTTTATGATTTGATTGTTCCGCATTTAAAGACATTGTACGAACATATCTATACTCAACAAAAATTACCAGAAACGTTAAATGAATCAATTATAACACTTACACCAAAAATAGATAAGGATCTGGATGACCCGGGATCATATAGAGCTATAGCTCTTTTAAATACTGATCAGAAAATATTAACAAAAATCTCAGCACAAAGATTAAGCATAGTGATTAATAAATTAATACACCCGGATCAAACAGGATTTATACCAAAAAGGTATTCTTCATACAACCTGAGACGGTTATTCAATATTATATACTCAAAAAGAAATATTACCAAAGACCTAGCAATTATTTCATTAGACGCTGAGAAAGCTTTTGACCAGGTGGAGTGGCCCCATTTATTTTTGGCTATGAACATTTTTCAACTGGGCGAGAAGTTTAGTACATGGATAAAACTTCTATATACTAATGCAACAGCTAGAATATCAACAAATCAAATGTTATCAACTAAATTTAATTTATCCAGAGGTTGTAGACAAGGATGTCCATTATCCCCGTTATTATTTGCATCGGTAATAGAACCATTAGCAGAAAGTGTGAGGTCCAATCCTGAAATATATGGGTATACAACCAAAGATACGGAAAACAAAATCTCATTATATGCAGATGATGTATTAGTTTACAATACTAAACCTGAAGTTAGTATCCCAAATCTACTAAATTTAATAACTCAATATGGTTCATTATCAGGATACAGAATTAATTGGAACAAAAGTGAAATTATGCCAATAAGGGAAAGTAACCCACATATTTTATAACAATTCCCTTTTAAAATAGTAAAAGAAAAACTTAAATATCTTGGAATTTATGTAACAAAGAGATATACTTTTTTATTTAAATCTAATTTCCCGCCTTTACTGAATAAATTAGATAAGAATATTTTGTATTGGAAAACATTACCCATTTCTATGAAGGGTAGAATTAATGCGATAAAAATGATTTTTCTCCCGCAACGATTATACCTTTTTCAATTAATCCCGATATTTCTCCCAAAAACTTTTTTTAAAAAGGTTGATTCTATAGTTACTAATTTTATATGTGATTATAAGAACCATAGAATAAACAAGAAACATTTATGTAAATCAAAAGTAAATGGAGGCTTAGCATTACCGAATTTTATGTTTTATTTCTGGGCAGTTAATATCAAGAATATGAACTTTTGGTTGGAAGCATTAGATAAACAACCAGACTGGTTAAAAATGAAAAAAGAAGATTGTTTACCTTTTGGAATTGGGTCAATTCTATTTGTTTAATTAAGCAAAAAAATTAAGCAAAAAAACCAATAAAGAAAACCCTATAATAGACAGTGGAATACGCACGTGGAAACAAATAAAGAAAACCTTAAAATTGGATTATATACCATTATCTCTTCCTATTATAAACAACGCAGCATTTAAACCCTCATGGATTGATAAGGGTTTTTTACAATGGAAAAACCATGGAATTACAAAGATGGGTGATCTCTATGGGAAAAATACATTTCTCTCATTTCAGGAATTACAACAAATGTATGGGCTTCAATCAAAGGATTACTTTAGATATTTACAAATCAGAGACTATGTTAAGTCAATTACAAATGAATATAGATTTAGAAAGATAGAAATTTTTGATGAATGTTTGAATAAACATCCGAACACAGAAAAACTGATACCATATATTTATAGTATTTTATTAGATAGCGATGCTCCAAAGACGGATTTATATAGGCAATCATGGGGAAATGAATTAGGTCAAACAATTAGTCCAGAAAGTTGGGATGAAAGCTGACAACATATACATCACTGTCCGTTAAACACTAGACATTCTTTAATACAATTTAAAGTATTGCATAGACTGCATTATTCAAAAACAAAACTGAATAGAATTTTTCCAAGTGTTTCCCCTATTTGTGATAAATGTCAACATTTAGAGGCTAACCTATTGCACTCATTCGTAAGTTGTATAAAAATTAATAATTTTTGGATGGAAATTTTTAAGATAATCTCAGAAGTCGTTAATACCAAACTGGCTCCTGATTCAAAATTAATAATATTAGGAATAACGGAACCAAATCAATTTGTGACTTCAAATCAAAGAATTTTTATTGATTATAGTTTAATAATTGGGAAAAAATTAATATTAAAATTTTGGAAAGGCTCTATAACCCCCACAATTAAAAAGTGTGGACCACAGAAATGTCAGAGACCCTATATTTGGAAAGAATAAGATTTGTCTTAATGGACAAACAAGAACTATTTTAAAAAATATGGTCCCCATTTATTGAATATTTGAAGGGGCAAACTGGTTCGGCACGAGAACCCGACTGAAACCAGAATCGAAGAATAGATGAAGTAGTACATTTCATAAAACGCGGATATATCTCCAACGATGTAAAATCTGTAGAATACTCCATTCTTTCCCAACTTTTTATATATATATAATATATATATTTTTTTTGTTTAATCTTTTTCCACTGCTTTCTATCTTTATAAAAAATGGGGAAAAAATAATATAGAAGCACAATTATTAAGCAAGGATTAACATAAATAATACTGATTATGTATATTTACAGAGAACAAAATGATTTTTATTATGTCAACAATGAACACGTATCTTTTTTTAAAATGATGTAATTGCTTCTAACTAATAAAAAAACTTAACAAAAGGAAAAAAAAGATTAAAAAAAAAGAAATACAGCGCGGAAACAGGCCCTTCGGCCCACCGAGTTCGCACCTACCCCGCACATTAACACTATCCTACACACACTAGGGACAATTTACATTTATACCAATCCAATTAACCTACAAATCTGTACATCTTTGGAGTGTGTGAGGAAATCGAAGATCTCGGTGAAAACCCACGGGGAGAATGTACAAACTCCGTACAGACAGCACCCATAGTCGGGATCGAACCCGGGTCTCCGGCGCTATAAGGCAGCAACTCTACCGCTGCGCCATCGTTCTGCCCTGAACCAGTTCTTACCAGTTCATCGTGGATTGGAGCAATATATGTGCCATATAAACCTTGTTTTATTCCTTAATTAATTTCATTTTGAGAGAAAAAAACGGTATAAACCTTGTTTTATTCCTTAAATAAATTCACTTTGTGACAAAAATAACTTTTCTTTAGTTTGAAACATCAACGTTAGCATTTTGGCATGCAAAAGTTGTAAACTGGAAATAATCCTGAAGAGTATGTTTTAAAGTCATCTGAGTAAAAGGACGCACCTTTACAAAGGTGATGAGGAGGATTTTGTCAACAAAATAGAGAGAGTACAGAGGAGATTTACTAGAATGTTGCCTGGGTTCCAGCAACTCAGTTACAGAGAAAGGTTGAACAAGTTAGGTCTTTATTCATTGGAGCGCAGAAGGTTAAGGGGGGACTTGATTGAGGTCTTTAAAATGATGAAAGGGAAAGACAGAGTTGACGTGGATAAGCTTTTCCCATTGAGGGTAGGGAAGATTCAAACAAGAGGGCATGTCATGAGAATTAAGGGACAGAAGTTTAGGGGTAACATGAGGGGGAACTTCTTTACTCAGAGAGTGGTGGCTGTGTGGAATGATCTGCCAGCAGAAGTGGTGGAGGCAGGATCGATTTTAACATTTAAAAGTAAAGTGGATAGGTATATGGACGGGAAGGGAATGGAGGGGTATGGTCTGAGTGCAGGTATATGGGACTAGGGGAAAATAAATGGTCAGCACGGACTGGAAGGGCCGAGAAGGCCTGTTTCCATGATGTAGTTGTTATACGGTTATGTGGTTATTTTGTTTAGTCGGAGTGTGGTGAATCTGTGCTTCAAGCCTTTGGGTATTTTTAAGGCAGAGGTTAACAGATTCTTGATTAGTAAGGGTGTCAGGGGTTATGGGGAAAAGGCAGGGAAATGGGGTTGAGTAGGAAAGATAGATCAGCCATGATTGAATGGCAGAGTAGACTTGGTGGGCCGAACGGCCTAATTCTGCTTCTACCACTTATGAAGTAATGAATGAATATTCTCTAATTTCTGCTCTGTGGATAAATGTCAGGGGCGCAGGAATGGCACAGACTCACGCTGCTGTATGTGCTTACATTGGTTTTCTTCTGTGTAGGTTACAAGGAGAAGAGCAGCAATATTCTGATTTATGGAATCAACTCAACGACTTCAGTATGTGGTTAGACAAGGTGCAAAACTCATTAAGGGCAGTGCAGTCTCCACCAGGGGAGCATGATTTGAAGGAATTAAAGGCAAGTATGCTGCAACTTACACATTTTAAATGAACTATATGTACTTCTGAAGCATCTTTTGTTTTTCCTTTGACATAAACGGTTCTTCGATATGTAAAGCATTACCCAAACGAGAAGGGCATGTCCTGTCTCTTTGCACGTCTCATTAGAAGAGAAGTTAGTGAGCAAAGGGAATTGATTTTGGGGTTGTCCTTTGTGTTTCTGTGTCCTGGCACAGATGGTCATCCCCTTTTCAGTTGGCCATTGATTTGCTAAGGCTGTTCAATTTTCAATGCATTTGTAGCTTCTGAGGCTTAATAAGTCCCTGCATCTTAATTACATTATCTATATCGATCACACTTTCATGATGTGGTTTTAGCCAGAAATCACTCAGCATCCATGATAAATTTAATATTAAGTATCTTATTTAACTGTGAGTAAAAGGGGCTGAGGTTTCATTTTTAAGTGTTTCCACAATTATCAATAATTTTGCTGAATAATTCTGTGGATTAGAAGAACATAGATAATGAACCAAATCACTAATTAAATTGCTGTAGCTATTAAATTAAAGTTTATCCTGTGGAAATAATGCACTATCATGAGTTGATTGCTTGATGGATAGAAAAGGAATAAATATGTCGTTTTTATACATGCAGGTAATATCTGATTGATTTATCACAAAAATGTGTGCTCATATCTGCTATTTACAATCTTGATCCGTAACATGGACGAGAAAGCAGGTTTAAGCCAACTAAGGTGGCTACCAATATTAAACCATATTAAACAAAGTGGGATGGTAAATCATCAGTGTTTACTTATAAATGTGTGTTTTGTGAATGATAGCATTGATTTTGGGATGAGGAACTCTGAAATGAGTAGGAAGGAACTGCAGATGCAGCTTTACACTGAAGATAGGCACAAAATGCTGTGGTAACTCAGCGGGTCAGGCAGCATCTCTGGAGAAAAGGAATAGGTCGAAACGTCACCTGATCCTTCTCTCCAGAGATGCTGCCTGACCCACTGAGTTACTCCAGCATTTTGTGTCCATCTGTGAAATGAGGCTTGGTAAGAAGTTGTGATCACTTGGAAAAGTTGCAATAAATGTATTCCCTATTATAAACATTAGGGGCCGTGACAATGTGGGCACATATTTCTCCTAAATGAGCATTTAGATGTAGGGGATCATAATCTCAGAATAAGTAGTTGACCATTTAGTATTGTGACAACGGGAAATGTCTCAATGCGCACGGTTGTGAACTGTGCCCAGCTACGTGGTTGAAATATCTTGCCAGCAAAAGAAGCTGCACCAATGAGCTAGGAGCACGAATATAAAAGAAGGGTAGACACAAAATGCTGGAGTAACTCAGGGGGACAGGCAGCATCTCTGGAGAGAAGGAATGGGTGGCATTTCAGGTCAACATCCTTCTTCAGACTTAACCAACATCTGCAGCTCCTGCTTACATGTAATATAAGGGTGTTTTGTTGTCAGCCCAACTGGGAGTGTTCAGTCATTAAATTTGTTCCTCACCGGCAGACTTTTTGTATAAAATGTAGTCAAGTGGAGGAAGAATGGGGAAGTGTCGCAGAATGCGAGCCTTAAATTGTGGAGCAACTTGAAGGACCAAGTGACTTGGTTCTGCTCTTGGCTGTTATGTTCTCTGTTGCTTACAGATCCATGCAGCAGATTTGGAGTTACGCGGCAATAACCTGAATACAGTGAACAGTAATATGCAGCGTCTGCTTTCTGATAAAAGCCTTGGTGTGCAAGAGAAGGATGAGCTTTCTGCAAAACTTCAAAATATTAATTCAACTTGGAGTAAGGCAAGTAGCACTTTTAGATTCTCTTGACCAATATCTTAATCTTGCTACGTACCAGAATTATAACACTCCAATTGTACTGCTGCTGATAAAGCTGCCACTTCCTTGGCATTGAGTCCAGCTCATCCCACTTAAACTTGTGAAGAATTGAAAGTGAAACCTTAGTGGTTTTATCCATCAAGTATGAGAATTAATGGTCTTACATTTTGGCCTGTTTAAAGACCAGTTGTACATGAATTATTTGTTGACTTGTATTCTACTTCTATCTGTGTGTTTTTAAATACATAAATACAATATTAATAATATAATACAATAATACTTTACAATATAATAATACTTTATTAGCCAAGTATGTTTTGCAACATACGAGGAATTTCATTTGCCAAACAGTCATACCAATAAAAAGTAACGGAACTCACAAAATACATTTTAACATTAGGATCCACCACAGTGACTCCTCCACATTCCTCACTGTGATGGAAGGCGAAAAAAAAAAAGTTCAATCTCCTCCCTTCTTTGTTCCTTGTCGGAGGCCTCGAACCTTCCGTTGACGGGACAATCTTGACTCCCGTAGCCGGCGGTATTAGGGCCCTCCGCATCGGGGCGAACAGCTCCCGCATCGGGGGGGATGTCAGCTCCCCACACTGGGCGATCGGCCCCCCGGGTCGGGGCTGGCCTCTGCGGCGTTGGAGCTGCCTGCTTTAGTTCAATGCCTGAGGGCAATTATGGATGAATTAAGCATCCATAATTGCCCTGAGGCAGTGAACTAAGTTGGGAATAAATTGCTCATGGTGACAAATTACTTGCCTCATTTCTTTTGGTGAAACTAAAAGAAAGATCTACACACTGGCAAGTAAATGATAACAGGAGCGTTTTTTAAAAAAAGTATTTGACTGGGAATAAATCTAGGCCAACAAGTGATGGTAGATTAAGTTAATCTGTTTGACATTAACAGCAGGCGAACATTAGAAACTTAGAACATAGAAACATAGAAAAATAGGTGCAGGAGTAGGCCATTCGGCCCTTCGAGCCAGCACCGCCATTCAATGTGATCATGGCGGATCATCCAACTCAGTATCCCGTACCTGCCTTCTCTCCATACCCTCTGATCCCTTTAGCCACAAGTGCCACATCTAACGCCCTCTTAAATATAGCCAATGAACTGGCCTCAACTACCTTCTGTGGCAGAGAATTCCAGACACTCACCACTCTCTGTGCAAAGACTGTTTTCCTCATCTCGGTCCTAAAGGAATTCCCCCTTATCCTTAGATTCTCCATGTTCTTAAGTTCTCCATTAGGTTCTCCATGGATCAGACAACAGTCAGTTAATTTACTTTCACTGATCTGCTATACGCTTCATGTAGCTGATTTTCAGCATGACATTTACTGACTCGGTGGCGCAGTGGTAGAGTTGCTGCCTTACAGGGCTAGAGATTTGGACCACGCGTGTTGTCTGTATGGAGTTTGTACGTTCTCCCCCATGACTGCATGGGTTTTCTCCGAGTTCTCCAGTTCTCCAGTTTCCTCCAAAGATGTACAGGTTTGTAGGTTAATTAGCTTTATTAAAGATAGTAAATTGTCCTTAGTGTGCGTAGGATAGTATTAGTGTGCACTGATCATTGGTCGGTGCGGACTCGGTGGGCCGATGGGCCTGTTTCTGTCCTGTATCTTTAAATTAAACTAATAAAGATTTTGACAATATTGTTTTTGATGGAGAGTCTCGATTTCCATTAAGGTGTCCAATGAATTGCTGGTTAAAATGAAAAATATAGAAATTCAACTTCAGGATTATATCCACTTCAAAGAAAACTTGGAGCAACTGGCCAATTTGGCAGCGATTCACAGGCAGCAGTTAGGTCCCAGAATAGCATCGGCTGGAACAAAACAACTTCAGGTAAGTGCCATTTGAAAGCCGAGTGTTAAAAACTTAAATTGTAACTTTGTAGCATTGTTACATTATTGTCGAATTACTTCAAGAGAATCATCTGCTAATTTCATTTTAAATGACTCAAACCATTGTTAGTCCCTGGGAAAAAATGTGTCCATTTCCTCCTAATGATCCAACTCCAGGCAATGATCAGAAACGGAATCAAACTTTTTAGTTTAGTTTAGAGATACAGCGTGGAAGCAGGCCCTCCAGACCACTGAGACCACACCGATCAGCGATCCCCACACATTAACACTATCCTACACATACAAGGGTCAATGTTTATATTTCCAAAGCCAATTAACCTACAAGCCTGTACGTCTTTGGAGTGCAGGAGGATACCGAAGGTCTTGGTGAAAACCCATGCGGGTCACGGGGAGAACGTACAAATTCCGCACAGACAGCACCCGTAGTCGGGATCGAACCCGGGTCTCCGGCGCATCATTCGCTGTAAGGCAGCAACTCTACCGCTGCATCACTTTAATCCAAGCAAGTCAGAGATTGATGGGAGACTTGATAGAAGTATATAAAATTATGTCCAGCATTTTGATCACAATAGCCGAACCATTGTGGCACCTCCATTTAATTCATGAAATATCAAAAGTTGTTTCCAAGCTGTATCCACTGCGAAATCACCGCAAGGTATGCCTACTTTGCAGAAGTTCTCCCTCTCTCTCCGGAGAATTCTGCAACACCCTCTCTCGTTGCTCCCGTTCATTGATTTCTCTTGCCTTTCAGCTCTTTACCTTTCTCTATCTCTCGAATCCCCTGACTCTCAGTTGAAGAAGAGTCTCGATCCAAAATGTCACCCATTCCTTCTCCCCAGAGATGCTGCCTGCCCGACGGAGTTACTCCAGCATTTTGTATCTATCTAAAAGTTGTTTTAAAGTACACTTTAGAGGGCTTACATTTTTAGATTATATTTACAGGATGATATGTGTTGGACATGAAAGGTGATGCCCAATGTAACATAATGAGCTGTGCAGAACATAGTCTAGACTGCGTTTAGGAACTATTGCCTTGGACTGGGTGTATGGGATTTGGACTAATGGGTGCTCCTGAGAAATTTAACAGGCTTGTGCATTTTTTAACGCTCTTATGTGTAGGAAGGAACTGCGAGTGCTGGTTTAAACATTAACACAATGTTGAGGATAGACACAAAAAGCTGGAGTAACTCAGCGGGACAGACGGCATCTCTGGAGAAATAGAATAGATGACTTTTCGGGTTGAGGCCATTCTTCAGACTTATCTTGCTGATTGATCTAAGAGCAAGTTAGCAAAGAGCCATTGCCTGTTAAGCAGCTTTCTTGCAACAGTTTATGAAGATGAAAGCAAGTTCTGACAGAAAAGATCTGTGATAATAAACTGGAAGTAATTTTGTAGGACAAAATAATTAAACTAAAACCCTGGCTCATCTTAATTAGAGAATAGAAACAGAAAATAGGTGCAGGAGTAGGCCATTCGGCCCTTTGAGCCAGCACTGCCATTCAACATGATCATGGTTGATCATCCAAAATCAGTACCCCCTTTCTGCTTTCTTCCCATATCCCTTGATTCCGTTAGCCCTGAGAGCTAAATCTAACTCTCTTTATGAAATAATGAATGAATATTGTTTATGTTGTCATCAGTATTTTCAAGTTTACTCTTCTTTCCTATTAGTTGTTAGAAGCTGTCGTGAAAGAGCATCGGATGGGAATTGAAAAAACACTTGCTAAAGCTGTAGAGTTGGACAGGAAAAACCATTTGAACCCTGAAGAAAAGGTAACTGATGGTAACTGAGATGAGTCATTACACTGTGGACTTTTGTACAATGTTCAGTCTGTCTCGACTATCTCGTAGCATCCTCTCTCTGGGGGAAATATGTGGGGAATATTGGTTGTCCGTCTGTATTCCAATTAAATTAATTACTTATTCTGTATCAAAAGTGAAGATGGTAAATAACAAGTGATATTCAGGTCCCTCCAGCATTACTGGGGTAGAGTTTGGGTTCCAAGAAAATGCAGTGTTCTGAAATGCAGGTTGAAAACAATTGTGTTCATTTATTTACTTTTTTTCAAATATTCTGTAAAAACTTTTTTTTCTGCATCACAAATTTTTGGGTAGTGATTTGTGAAGTCACTTTTTGTGGGCAAATTTCCATGAATCGAACAACCATAACACAGGTTGTTTAAGAAGGAACTGCAGATGCTGGAAAATCGAAGGTAGACAAAAATGCTGGAGGAACTCAGCGGGTGAGGAAGCATCTATGGAGCGAAGGAAATAGGCAACGTTTCGGGTCTCGAGACAGGGGTCAATTTTAGTATCGCCACTGGATTCCTGTTATTCTCAACATGAGCGAGTGAGTGACTATGTAATTTAAACCTTCCAGACATTATGAAAGCTTCATTAATTCCATTATTGTCGAAGCAAAGTCCACGTCCCGTGAACAGCTCTGAATCCTGGCAGTCCAGCCTAGGATTTTGAGGCTGTTTGAGATGGTGGTGCTGAGGCTCTTTAAGAGTTTTTGGGGCAGATAAGTCCCCAGGACCTGAGGGGATCTATCCCAGATTATTGAGGAAGCAAGACAGGTGAATGCAGGGGCCTTGACGAGGATCTTTGTTTCTTCTCTAGCCACAGGCAAGGTCCTGGACACTGCTCACTGTTGTTCCTTTGTTTAAGAAAGGAAGTAGAGAGAATCCAGAGAACTGCAGGCCGGTGAACCTCGAGTCAATGGTAGGGAAACTATTGGACAGAATTTGTCGAGGTGGGATTTACTCCCATTTGGAAGAGAATGGACTAAGTTGGGATAGGCGGCATGGCTTTTCTGCACGGCAGGACGTCTCACTAACTTGATTGAGTGTTTTGAGGAGGTGACAAAGGAGATTGATGAAGGTAGGGTGGTGGATAGAAACATAGAAATTAGGTGCGGGAGTAGGCCTTTCGGCCCTTCGAGCCTGCACCGCCATTCAATATGATCATGGCTGATTATCCAACTCAGTATCCTGTACCTGCCTTCTCTCCATACCCCCTGATCCCTTTAGCCACAAGGGCCACATCTAACTCCCTCTTAAATATAGCCAATGAACTGGCCTCAACTACCCTCTGTGGCAGAGAGTTCCAGAGACCCACCACTCTCTGTGTGAAAAAATTCCTTCTCATCTCGGTCCTAAAGGATTTCCCCCTTATGTGACCACTTGTCCTGGACCTCCGCAACATCGGGAACAATCTTCCTGCATCTAGCCTGTCCAACCCCTTAAGAATCTTGTAAGTTTCTATAAGATCCCCTCTCAATCTCCTAAATTCTAGAGAGTATAAACCGAGTCTATGCAGTCTTTGTTCATAAGACAGTCCTGACATCCCAGGAATCAGTCTGGTGAACCTTCGCTGCACTCCCTCTATGGCAATAATGTCCTTCCTCAGATTTGGAGACCAGAACTGTACGCAATACTCCAGGTGTGGCCTCACCAAGACCCTATACAACTGAAGTAGAACCTCCCTGCTCCTATACTCAAATCCTTTTGCTATGAAAGCTAACATACTATTCGCTTTCTTCACTGCCTGCTGTACCTGCATGCCTACTTTCAATGACTAGTGTACCATGACACCCAGGTCGCGCTGCATCTCCCCTTTTCCTAATCGGCCTCCATTTAGATAATAGTCTGTTTTCCTATTTTTGTCACCAAAGTGGATAACCCCTCATTTATCCACATTATACTGCATCTGCCAAACATTTGCCCACTCACCCAGCCTATCCAAGTCACCTTGCAGTCTCCTAGCATCCTCCTCACAGCTAACACTGCCTCCCAGCTTAGTGTCATCCGCAAACTTGGAGATATTGCCTTCAATTCCCTCATCCAGTATTATTTATGTATATTGTAAATAGCTGGGGTCCCAGCACTGAGCCTTGCGATGTTGTAGACATGGTTTGTTAGTAATGCTTTTAATAAGGTTCCTCACAGTAGTCTGATCGAGAAGATTAAGGTGTACGGGATTGACAATGACTGGGTCGTATGGATTCGGAACCGGCTTATTCATAGAAAACAGAGTGTGGTGGAAGGTAGCAATTCTGGCTGGAGGTCTCCACTACAGGGATTTGTGCTGGGACCTCTCCTGTCTGTGATATATATAAATGATCTTGACCAAATGTGGATTTGTTGGGTGAGTAAGCTAGTTGGCGACACGATTGATGAGTGTCAAAATTTGGCTGTAAAAAAATTGCAGCAGGATCTTGATGGTTGGACGGGTGGGCTGAGGAATGGTTGATGGAATTTAATGCAGAGAAATGTGAGGTGTTCTATTTTGGTAAGAGGCAGTACAGGTACATAGATTGATGAACGTGGCACTACAGGTAGATGGAGTTGTCAAAGGGCCTTTTGCCACATTGGCCTTCGTCAGTGAGAGTACCAAGTATAGAAGTTGCGAGGTCATGTTGCAGTTATTTAAGACATTAGTGAGGCCACATTTTGAGTATTGTGTTCAGTTTTTGACACCGTGTTATAGGAAAGATGTCAAGAGTGTTTTACTGTCATATGTCCCAGATAGAACAATGAAATTCTTACTTGCTGCAGCACAACGGAATATGTAATCACGAGAGAGAGGAAAAGTTCAGTCATTTACGAGGATGTTGCCGGGGCTATAGGGAGAGGTTGAGTAGGCTGGGACTCTATTCCTTAGAGTGCAGGAGGATGAGGAGTGATCTTATAGAGGTCTATAAAAGCATGAGAGGACTCGATCGGGGGGGTACACAGTCTCTCGCGCAGAGCAGGGGAATTGAGAATCAGAGGACATGGGTTTATGGTGAGGGGGGAAAGATTTAATATGAACCTGAGGGGCACTATTTTTTTACAATGGGTGGTGGATTTATGGAACAATCTGCCAATGGTGGTAGTTGAGCTGGGTACTATCACAACGTTTAAGAAACATTTGGACAGGTACATGGATGGGACAGGTTTATGGATGGGACAGGTTTAGAAGAATATGGGCCTAGTGTAGATGGGACATGTTATTTGCTGTGGGTAAGTTGGGCTGAAGGGCCTGTTTCCACATTGACCCTATCACATTAAAAGTTGGAGGAGTTGCAGTCAAAGAGACAATAGACAATATGTGCAGGAGTAGGCCATTCGGCCCTTCGAGCCAGCACCGCCATTCAATGTGATCATGGCTGATCATCCCCAATCACTACCCCGTTCCTGCCTTCTCCCCATATCACCTGACTCCGCTATCTTAATGAGGAAAGCTATCAGAAGGATAGCAGGATAAAGATCAGCTGCAGAAATGCGCAGAGAGGTGGCAGATGGAGTTTGACCCAAGCACTTGCGAGGTTTTGCAATTTAGGAGATTGAATGTAGGGGAATAATATACAGTTATACCCAAATCTTAACAGCATTGAAGTGCAGAGGGATCTTGGAGCTCCAGTTAATATCACAAAGAAGGTGGCAGGACAAGTAAAGAAGGGTGGTAAAGAAGGCATATGGTATGTTGGCCTTCATTACTTGGGGCATTGCTAGAAAGTCATGATGCAGCTCTAAAGGACTTTGGTTAGGCCACATGCTGTTCTGGTCCCTCTATTACAAGAAAGATGTGGAAGCTTTGGATAACATGCATGGAAGGTTTACCAGAATGTTACCTATTCAGCTGGGATTAGAGGGTTTCAGCTACAGGGAGAGGTTGGATATACTTTGATTGTTTTCTCTGGAATATTGGAGGTTGAGGAGAGACATGATGGACGTATATAAAATTATGAGAGGCATAGATAGGGTTGACATTCAGAACCTTTTTCGCAGGGTGGAAATGTCCAACACAAGAGGTAAGTTGAGAAGGGGTAATTCTTATGAAGATGTGCGGGGCAACTTGTTTTACACAGAGGGTGGTGGGGACCTGGAACGCATTGCCAGGGGTGGTGGTGGAGGCAGATACGATAGTGGTGTTTAAGAGGCATTTAAATAGGAGGTTCAGGGGATTTTGGGATCCAGATTAAGTGCAGGCAGATCAGTTCAGCTTGGCGCCATGTTTGGCACAAATATTATGGGACAAACATGAGTTTGTGCTGTACGGTTCTATCTATCTATTTTAATGTTTTATCTCCAGCATTGTCTACATGTGGGCCTGAAGCCAAGGAGGTTGGGGCTCAATAGTAGCATGAATGATATAGTACAACATCTTAATCTGCTGGTATCAGCTATTCAAGAAATAGGTAATAAATCCATACAGGGAATTCAACCTCACATATGGCTTTGAGTCTCTGGTATGAAGTGATATTTGTAAAAAATAAATGCTTGATACGTAGACTGTTTAATTTTTGTTGCAAATCCGAAGAGTTAAAAAATTTTAGCTGAGAGGACACAGAATAGAGAACACCTCCGCTCAGTCTGGTTAAACCTACCTGATCTCCTGGTTGCTACACACTTTAACTCCACCTCCGATTCCCACACTGACCTTTCTGTCCTGGGCCTCCTCCATTGTCAGTGAAGCCCAGCACAAATTGGAGGAACAGCACCTCATATTTTGCTTGGGTAGTTTACACCCCAGCGGTATGAACATTGACCTCCAACTTCAGATAGCCCTTGCTTTCCCTCACTCTCCATCCCTCCACCTTACCAGTTCTCCGATCAGTCTGACTGTCATTACATTTTATCTCTGTTTGCTTTGTTGTAACCTTCTCCCAACTAACAATGATCTATTCTACATTTTCCTTGATTCTCATCCCTTTTGATATCTAATTTTCACAACTTACCCTTCCTTATCTCTGTGTCTCCCTCTCCCCTGACTCTCAGTCTGAAGAAGGGTCTCAACCCGAAACGTCACCCATTCCTTCTATCCAGAGGTGCTGCCTGTCCTAATGAGTTACTCCAGAATTTTACATAGATACATAGACAATAGCTGCAGGAGTAGGCCATTCGGCCCTTCGAGCCAGCACCACCATTCAAAGTGATCATGGCTGATCATCCACAATCAATGCCTGCCTTCTCCCCATATCCCTTGATTCCGCGAGCCCTAAGAACTCTATCTAACTCTTTTAAATACATCCGATGAATTGGCCTCCACTGCCTTCTGAGGCAGAGAAATCCAAAAATTCTCAACTCTATGGGTGAAAACGTTTTTCCTCATCTCAGTTCTAAATGGCCTTCCTCTTATTCTTGAGCTATGGTCCCTGGTTCTCCACTTCCCCAACATCGGGAACATGTTTCCTGCATCTAGCGTGACCAATCCCGGAATCATTTAATATGTTTCTCTAGGATCCCCTCTCATCCTTCTAAATTCCAGTGAATACCAGCCCAGTCGACCCATTCTTTCATCATATGACAGTCCTACCATCCCGGGAATTAACCTGGTGAACCTACGCTGCACTCCCTCAATAGCAAGAATGTCCTTCGTCAAATTTAGTGTGTATCTTTGTTGTGAAGCAGCATCTACAGTTGCTTCCTACACAGAATAGATGCAGATTGCTTCCCCATGAATGATAATATTTTGTCATGCTCTACACAGAGGAAGGTGGCACAGCTTTCTGTTGACTGGAGAACTCTAAACACTGCGTTAAAAGATTCTAGTCAACAAACGCCTACGGGATGGAGCCAGGAGACCACACACCCGAAGATTACAGGTAGGAGAAGCTCTTGATAATATCTCCGAGTGACCAAGACAATTTTGTCATGTCAGATTCATGCAATATATTAGAGCAATATGGTGCTCCTATCATTTTACAATGGATATCGAAAAAATGATTTGAATCTGTCGCTTCCTCTTCCTTCCATAATTATTTATTTGGCTTCCTCTGTTATGATTTGTTTCATCCTGGGTCAAAATGTGGCGTAATCTAAAAAAAGGCCGTAAAAATCAAGGAAAATTAGATTAATGTTACATTTGGCTGGGATGTTGAAATCCTCAAAATTAATGTAGGAGATGATGAGGGACATTGATAAAGTGAATGTTAAATACCAATTTCCTTTTGTGATGAGGTCAAAGTCCATGCCCTTGTGTTTACAATAGACAATAGGTGCAGGAGTAGGCAATTTGAGATTTGCAATAGAAAAAATAATATGTGGTTGAAGTGCACATTCTGCGATTTTATTAGAGGCCATTTTTATACATTTTGGTTTCACCATGTAGAAATTACAGCAGTGTTTATACATAGTCCCCTCATTTCAGGGCACCAAAATGTTTAGGACACAGCAATGTAATGTAAATGAAAGGAGTCATGTTTAGTATTTTGTTGCATATCCTTTGCATGCAATGACTGCTTGAAGTCTGTGATTCATGGACATCACCAGTTGCTTGGTGTCTTCTCTGGTGATGCTCTGCCTAGCATGTATTGCAGCCATCTTTAGCTGATGCTTGTTTTGGGGGCTAGTCCCCTTCAGTTTTCTCTACAGCATATAAAAGGCATATTCAATTGGGTTCAGATCGGGTTATTGACGACCACTCAAGAATTGACCACTTTTTATATTTGAAAAACTCCTTTGGTGCTTTAGCAGTATGTTTGGGATCATTGTCTTACTGTAGAATGAATTGCCGGCCAATTTGTTAGAACTTGTTTAGAGGCATTTGTTAGAACTTCAGCAGATAGGATGTGTCTATACACCTCAGAATTCATTATGCTACCACTATCAGCAGTTGTATCATCAATGAAGATAAGTACCTACAGCAGCCATACATGCCCAGGCCATAACCCCCCCACCACCGTGTTTCACAGATGAGGTGGTATCCGCAAACCTGGCCACAAAGCCTTCAATCCCCTCGTCCAAATCGTTAATGTACAAAGTGAAGAGTAGCGGTCCCAGTACCGCGCCCTGCGGAACTCCGCTAGTCACTGGCAGCCAACCAGAGAAAGCCCCCTTTATTGCCACTCTTTGCCTTCTGCCATCCAGCCAACCTGCTGTCCATGCTAGTATCTGCCCTTTGATACCATGGGCTTTCATCATCCTTAGCAGCCTCACATGTGCCACCTTATGAAAGGCTTTCTGAAAATCTAGGTTTACAACATCTATTGACTCTCCTTTGTCTGTCCTGTCATTTACTTCAAATAATTCCAGCAAATTTGTCAGGCAAGACCTCCCCTTCACAAAGCCATGCTGACTTTGGCCTATTTTATCGTGAACTTTTAAGTACTCTGTAACCTCGTCCTTTATAATAGACTCTAAAATCGTACCAAACACCGAAATCAGACTAACCGGCCTATAGTTTCCACTATTCTGCTTTCTCCCTTCTTGTGCAGCGGGGTAATATTGGCAATTTTCCAATCATTCAGAAACACTCCTGTCTTTAGTGTTTCTTGAAATATCACTATCAATGCGTCCACAATCACTAAAGCCACCTCTTTCAGAACCCTGGGGTGCAGTCTATCTGGTCCAGGTGACTTATCCACCTTCAGCCCTTTCAGCTTCCCAAGCACCTTCTCCCTAGTAATAGCCACTCCACAAACTTCCACCCCCTGACTGTCTTGAATTTCAGACGCGTTACTGGTGTCTTCCACTGTGAAGATTGATGCTAAAAAGTTATTCAACTCCTCCGCCATTTCTTTATTCCCCATTATCACTTCTCCTGCATCATTCTCCAGCGGCCCAACGTCCACTCTTGCCTCTTTCTTACTCTTTATGTACTTTTCTAATATGAAGAAACTCCTTTTTTTTATATTATTGGCTAGCTTACCTTTGAATATCATCTTTTTCCCCCGTATTGCCTTTTTAGTCACCTTCTGTTGTTCTTTCAAAGCTTCCCAATCATCTGGCTTCACACTAATCTTTGCTATGTTGTATGCCTTCTCTTTTAGTTTTATACTGTCCTTTACTTCCCTTGTCAGCCATGGTTCCCTCTTTCTCCCCCTTGAATATTTCTTCCTCTTTGGAATGAAACGATCCTGCATCTTCTGAATTATTCCCAGAAATTCCTGCTAGGGTCCCCTTCCAGTCAACTTTGGCCAGCTCCTCCCTCATACCTGTAGTCCCCTTTGATCAGCTATAATACCAACACATCCAATTTCACCTTCTTCCTCTCAAATTTCAGTTTAAAACGTATCATATTGTGGTCGCTACCTCCTAGTGGTTCCTTTACGAGTCCCCTTATCAACTCCGGTTCATTACACAAGACTAAATCCAGAATTGCCTTTTGCCTGGTAGGCTCCACTACAAGTTGCTGTGAGGATCCATCTCGGAGGCACTCTACAAATTCCCTTTCTTGGTGTCCAGTAGGTGGAGAACTCACCTGGACCAGATGGACTGAGGTGGCTTTAGAGATTGTGGAGGCAATGATAATGAGATTTCAAGAAGCATTAAAGTCAGGAGTGGTTCCAAATGATTGGAAAATTGCCAATATTACCCCGCTGCACAAGAAGGGAGCAAAATTGAATAGTGGGAACTATAGGCCAGTTAGTCTGGCTTTGGTGATTCTTCCAGTCTACCTGCATATTAAAATCAGCTCTATCTACAATGACTCTGCATCCTCTGATCCTATATCATCCCTCACTAAGGACTGAGTTTAATTCTATACCAACAGTGCAACTCACCCCTTCGGCCCACCTGTCTGTCTTTCCAATAGGACGTACTAGACTAAGTGGGACCCATTGGGTCCCATGTTCACACGGGAGGGCTGGTCCCCCGACGCAATATTCCACCCCTCCACCAATTACAATATTAGTGGCCAGTTGGGGGGGGGGTGGCTTTCTGGAGCGCTAGTATGGGTATTGTGGGCTGAAGGGACTGGTTTCCAAAGGCTAGTATGGACATTGTGGGCCAAACGGATTATTGGGGTGACAGCTCATTCACTCAAGCCTGATGTGCAGGCAGCTCACTCATGGCTGGTGGGCGAGCATTTGACACACAGCTATTCCTTGAAATTCCATTTAAGCAGGGTGCAAGACCACCAAATTCCAATGCAGTTTCCTACCATTTCAAGCAGGGTGCAAGGTCACCAAATGCAAGTGCAGTTTCTTACAACTTCAAGCAGGGTGCAAGGCCACCAAATTCAATTGCAGTTTCATACCACTTCAGGCAGGGTGCAAGGCCACCAAATTCAAGTGCAGTTTCCTACCACTTCAAGCAGGGTGCATGGCCACCGAATTCAAGTGCAGTTTCCGACCACTTCAAGCAGGGTGCAGGGCCACCAAACTCGAGTGCAGTTTCATGCCACTTCAAGCAGGGTGCAAGGCCACCAAATGCTAGTGCTGTTTAATGCCAAGGAGGGTGCAAGGCCACCAAATTCAAGTGCAGTTTCGTACCACTTCAAGCAGGGTGCAAGACAACCAAATTGAAGTGTAGTTTCATACCATTTCAAGCTGGGTGCAAGGCCATCCAATTCAAATGCAGTTTCATACCATTTCATGCAGGGAGCCAGGCCACCACATTCAAATGCAGTTTCATACCATTTCAAGCAGGGTGGAACCACCATAAAACCCACACAAAACACCACATAAACACCACACTCACAGTTCAGTAGACATTCAGTGTGTTCAGTTGATCCACAGCTCAGACAGTCGTGACCATTGTAGTTGGAGACTCCATTGTGAGAGGTACGGACAGGGGATTTTGCGGCAACAGACGGGATTCCAGGATGGTGTGCTGCCTTCCTGGTGCCAGGATCCAGGATGTTACGGACAGAGTGCAGACAATCCTCAAGGGCGAAGGTGCACAGCCGGAAGTGGTCGTGCATGTTGGCACAAATGATGTTGGAAAGAAGGGGATGAATATTTTGCAGCGGGACTTCAGAGAGCTCGGAAAAATGCTGAAAAGCAGGACTTCCAGGGTTGTTATCTCCGGTTTGCTTCCAGTTCCTCGTGCTGGCGAGAGCAGGAACAGGGAGATATGGGACCTGAATGTGTGGCTGAGGAACTGGTGCAGGGGGCAGGGATTTAGATTCTTAGATCACTGGGATCTGTTTTGGAGTAAGGGGGAACTGTACAAAAGGGACGGATTGCATCTTAACAGGTGGGGGACCAGCATTCTGGCCGGCAGGTTTGCCACTGCTACACGGATGGTTTTAAACTGAATAAGGGGGGTGGGGTGTCAAATGGGATAATCGAGAACGGAGTTAAAGGGAAAGAGAGTAAAGGGATAGTTAATGACCCCAGAATTAACGGGAAAGAAAGATCACAAAGGGATAGGAGAGTATGGCCAAGTGTAATAGGGATCGATGTGAAAGGGGCCACTTGTCAACATAATTGTATAAGGAGTAAGAGTGTTGTAAAAACAAGCCTGAAGGCTTTGTGTCTCCAGGCGAGGAGCATTCGTAATAAGGTGGATGAGTTGAAGGTGCAGATAGCGATTAATGACTATGCTATAGTTGTGAGCACGGAGACATGGCTCCAGGATGACCAAGGCTGGGAGCTGAACATCCAGGGATATTCAATATTCAGGAGGGATAGACGAAAAGGAAAAGGAGGTGGGGTAGCGTTGCTGGTGAGAGAGGAGATTAATGCAATAGAAAGGAAGGACATTAGCCTGGAGGATGTGGAATCGATATGGGTAGAGCTGCGAAACTCTAAGGGGCAGAAAACGCTAGTGGGAGCTGTTTACAGGCCACCTAACAGTAGTATTGGAGTTGGGGATGGCATCAAACAGGAAATTAGAAATGCGTGCAACAAGGGTAACACGGTTATAATGGGTGACTTCAATCTGCATGTAGATTGGGTGAATCAAATTGGCAGGGGTGCTGAGGAAGAGGATTTCCTGGAATGTATGCGGGATAGTTTTCTCAACCAACATGTGGAGCAACCAACGAGAGAGCAGGCTATTCTAGACTGGGTATTGAGTAATGAGGAAGGGTTAGTTAGCAGTCTTGTTGTGCGTGGCCCCTTGGGCAAGAGTGACCATGATATGGTTGAGTTCTTCATTAGGATGGAGAATGACAAAATTAAGTCAGAAACAAGGGTTCTGAACTTGAACAAAGGTAACTTTGAAGGTATGAGATGTGAATTGGCCAAGATAGACTGGCAGGTGATTCTTAAAGGGTTGACAGTGGATGTGCAATGGAAGGTATTTAAAGACTGCATGGATGAAGTACAAAAGTTGTTCATACCAGTTTGGCAAAAGAATAAATCGGGGAAGGTGGTGCATCCATGGATAACAAGGGAAATCAGGGATAGTATAAAAACAAAAGATGAGGCATACAAATTTGCCAGAAAAGGCAGCCTACCGGAGGACTGGGAGAAATTCAGAATCCAGCAGAGGAGGACAAAGGGCTTAATTAGGAAAGGGAAAATAGATTATGAAAGGAAACTGGCAGGGAACATAAAAACTGACTGCAAAAGTTTTTATAGATATGTGAAGAGAAAGAGACTAGTTAAAACAAATGTTGGTCCCTTGCAGTCAGAAACAGGTGAATTGATCATGGGGAACAAGGACATGGCAGACCAATTGAATAACTACTTCACTAAGGAAGACATAAATAATCTGCCGGAAATAGCAGTGGAACGGGGGTCAAATAAGATGGAGGAACTGAGTGAAATTCAGGTTAGCCGGGAGGTGGTGTTGGGTAAATTGAACGGATTGAAGGCCGATAAATCCCCAGGGCCAGATAGTCTGCATCCCAGAGTACTCAAGGAGGTAGCCACAGAAATAGTGGATGCATTAGTGATAATTTTTTCAAAATTCCTTAGATTCTGGAGTAGTTCCTGAGGATTGGAGGGTAGCTAATGTAACCCCACTTTTTAAAAAAGGAGGGAGAGAGAAAGCGGGGAATTACAGACCAGTTAGTCTAACATCGGTAGTGGGGAAACTGCTAGAGTCGGTTATTAAAGATGGGATAGCAGCGCATTTGGAAAGTGGTGAAATCATTGGACAAAGTCAGCATGGATTTACGAAAGGTAAATCATGTCTGACAAATCTGATAGAATTGTTCGAGGATGTAACTAGTAGAGTGGATAAGGGAGAACCAGTGGATGTGTTATATCTAGACTTTCAGAAGGCTTTCGACAAGGTCCCGCATAAGAGATTAGCATACAAACTTAAAGCACACGGTATTGGGGGTTCAGTATTGATGTGGATAGAGAACTGGCTAGCAGACAGGAGGCAAAGGGTAGGAGTAAACGGGTCCTTTTCAGAATGGCAGGCAGTGACTAATGGGGTGCCGCAAGGTTCAGTGCTGGGACCCCAGCTATTTACAATATATATTAATGATTTGGACGAGGGAATTCAATGCAACATCTCCAAAATTTGCAGATGATAACAAGCTGGGGGGTATAGTTAGGTGTGAGGAGGATGCTTGGAGGCTGCAGGGTGATTTGGATAGGCTGAGTGAATGGGCAGATGCATGGCAGATGCAGTATAATGTGGATAAATGTGAGGTTATCCACTTTGGTGGCAAAAACATGAGGGTAGACTATTATCTGAATGGTGGCAGATTAGGAAAGGGGGACATGCAACGAGACCTGGGTGTCACGGTACACCAGTCATTGAAAGTAGGCATGCAGGTGCAGCAGGCAGTGAAGAAAGCAAATGGTATGTTAGCATTCATAGCGAAAGGATTTGAGTATAGGAGCAGGGAGGTTCTACTGCAGTTGTACAGGGTTTTGGTGAGGCCACACCTGGAGTATTGCGTACAGTTTTGGTCTCCAAATCTGAGGAAAGACATCCTTGCCATAGAGGGGGTACAGAGAAGATTCACCAGACTGATTTTGCTGGGATGTCAGTACTTTCATATGAGGAAAGATTGGATAGACTCGGCTTGTACTCGCTGGAATTTAGAAGATTGAGGGGGGATCTTATAAAAACTTACAAAATTCTTAAGGGGTTGGACAAGCTAGATGCTGGAAGATTGTTCCCGATGTTGGGGGAGTCCAGAACAAGGGGTCACAGTCTAAGGATAAGGGGGAATTCCTTTAGGACCGAAATGAGGAAAACATTCTTTACACAGAGAGTGGTGAGTCTCTGGAATTCTCTGCCACAATTCTCTGCCACTTGTGGCTAAAGGGATCAAGGGGTATGGAGAGAAGGCAGGTACGGGATACTGAGTTGGATGATCAGCCATGATCACATTGAATGGCGGTGCAGGCTCGAAGGGCCGAATGGCCTACTCCTGCACCTATTTTCTATGTTTCTATGTGACCTTTCTCAACCCCATTTTACAGAGACTGAGCCACACTCACACTTCCGGGTTTTATAATCTCTCCCCCACCGGAAGAGGCGTGGCTTTCATGGTTTGATTGACAGGACATTTTTTTTAAACACTAATAACAGTTTTATTTTTCATTGATGGGAATAATCCTCTGCACCTGATGAGCGAAGGGGGACTGAGTAAGATGGCCAAAAATCACAGCCGTAAGTGGTAGCATTTTATCTAAAATCAATATACAGTGCAAACAGGAAGTTGTCAAGTTACCATCACCAGCAACCATTTGCAGTTCAGCATTTCAAAGCAGTTACCACCACCAACAACAATTTGCAGTGCAGCATTTCAAAGCACTCACATTTTCATTTTCAAACCACATTAAGGGCACTCACAGTTGAGTAGACATGTGTTCAGTGTTATTCACAGCTCAGAGAGACATGACCCTCTTGCTTCCTCCATCTTGCAGAGACTGAGTGAAGCACAACACTTCTGGGTTTTATAGATTCTCCCCCCTTCCACCAGCAGGGGCAGCAGAGAGGATGTCAACATATTTTAAAAATTAATAACTCTTTTATTTTTCATCAATGGGAAAAATCCTCTTTTCCTGCACAGTGAGTAAGATGGCCAAAAATCAGATCCGTAAGTGGCAGCGTGTTTTCAAAAATCATGAAACAGAAAAACAGGAAGTGGTCAAGATCTTACTTTTAGTAATATTGATAACCTTGCAGATTCAGCTCCCAGCCCCGATCCTCTTGCAGCCACGTCTCTGTAATTCCCACAACATAATTGACTTGTGTTCCCTGAGTTAATTGCAATAATTTGGGAATTTTGGTAAGTCAAATCAGGCAGGAGCTATACGGAGAGTGTGTAGAGCAGCGGGATCTAGGAGTGCAGGAACATGGTTCCTTGAAAGTGGCGTCACAGGTCGATAGGGTGGTCAAGAAGGGTTTTGGCTTATTGATCTACATTAGTCAGAGTATTGAGTCTGGAAGTTTGGTGGTTATGTTACAGTTGTACAGGACATTGGTGAGGCTACATTTGGAATACTGTGTGCAGTTTTGGCGCCCAGTTACAGGAAAGATATTGTTAAGGTGGGACTTTATTCTTTGGATTGCAGGAGGATGAGGGGTGATCTTATAGAGGTGTATAAGATCAGAGAAGAATAGATAGGGTACACGCAGTCATTTAGCCAGAGTAGGGACTCAAGAACCAGGTGACATAGGTTTAAGGTGAGAGATAAAGATTTAAGAGGAATCTGACGGCAGCTTTTTTTACCCAAAGTTGTGGGTATATGCAACGAGCTGCCAAAGGAGGTAGTTGAGGCAGGTATTATCACAATGTTTAAAAGATATTTGGACAGGTACACGCTTAGAAGGATATGAGCCAAACGCAGGCAGATGGGACTATTGTATGTAGGGCTTGTTGGTTGGTGTGGGCAATTTGGGCCGAAAGGACTTATTCCAAGCTGTATGACTGTAATTACATAAATATAAATGCAGTAATATATCCCATATCCCTCTGCAAGGGTAATATGGAAGGAAATATGCCAAACATTTGTTTCATAAAGGGTCTTGGCTACAAAAATCAATGTCAGTAACTTCTCCTTACTTGGATCCACCTATCGTTTTGCCAGCTCTTGCCCCACCGCTTTCCCCTCACATATTTCTACCAACTTCTCCAGTAACGAAAAAGGGTCCCGATTCAACACTATCTGTCTATTTCCCTCCACTGATGCTGCCTGACCCACTCTCTTCGCTCCAACACTCTGTATTTTTAAGGTGGACACAAAATGCTGGAGTAACTCAGCTGGTGAGGCAGCATCTCTGGAGAGAAGGAATGGGTGACCGGGTTTCTTTCCCAGCTCTGACAGTCTTCAGCGTAAAATGGTTACAGTTTCTCTTTCCACAGATGCTTCCTGACCTACCAAATTTGTTTTTAACATGTTATATTCTTGTTTCAGATCTAAAAGTCATAATTTAAAAATAAGAGGTCATGCATTTAAGAGACATGAGGTGAACTTATTTCCCTTCCTCCTAGCTCAGTTTTGTTTAGCCATACAGCGTGGAAACAGGCCCTTCAGCCCACTGAGTCTGCACCAACCATCGATCCCCGCACACGAACACTATCCTACACACTAGGGACAATTTACAATTTTACCAAAGCCAATTAACCTACAAAGCTGTACATCTTTGGAGTGTGCTAGGAAACTGGAGCACCCGGCGAAAACCCACGCAGGTCACGGGGAGAACGTACAAACTCCATACAGACAGCACCCGTGGTCAGGATCGAACCCGGGTCTCAGGCACTGTAAGGCAGTAACTCTACCGCTACGCCACCATGCTGCCTCAAACAAAGCAGACTCTAATATTGATGGATAGTAGACGGGTACCTGTCCATCTCTGTGGATTGTCGCATTGTCATGGTGGAGAAGCTTGTGGCCCTGAGATACTGGGCGCGATGCCCCCTGGAGCTATGCTCCTGGTGGAGTCACCCATGGCGGTAAGGTCGAGGGGGAGGTCTCTGACAAAGAGCAATCCAACAAAGACCTCAACGAAGGAACAGGCGGAGGATGATGGCTGACCTTAGTGGAGCGTCACAACGGCAGGGAAGGCGGATGAAGGCTGCAGCAGAAAATGGTCTCCGGTCATCTTGGATTCCATGCCGCTGGATCCTGACCCAGATCTGTCAAGGACAGTGGGGTGGCTGTCTGTGCTCCAGTCTCCCCACGTTAAACAAAGTCACGCACTGGCGTCCTCCAGCCCTGGAGACACCCATGGTCAGCCATGGGTGTCTCCAGAAGGCCCGTTCCTGGAACTACAGATAAACTGGAATGTGAAAATTACAGTCAGATCAACCATTATCTTGTTATTGGAGGAGGAGGCTCAGTAAAATGAACGGCCTTCCCTGTTGTTAATTCATATGTTTGTAAGATGGCGGCAAAGTGCTCAAGTGTGTTGTGATATTCTTCCTCAAGTTTATAATGTGTTGTACATTTGATGGACCAAAGTAATCTTGTCTCATCTTTCTGTTTCTGCAGTTCACTCAACGGTTCAAACGGTCACCCTGGTGTCAGCAGCAGCTCCATCCCCTGCGTGCAGTCAGACAGTTCTGCACGAAGCCTTCTCTCCAGATCCTGAATTTCTGATGACCGCCGATCTGGATAAGTCTGCAATGCAGATGATTGATTGGTTGGCGCTTATTGATCAAATGATCAAGTCGAACATAATTACAGTTGGTGATCTCGAGGAGATTCATGAAACTATCGTTCGCCTGAAGGTATGGAAATCAATTCCCTTACTATTACAAAAGCTGCCAGTTGTGCCTTTTTAACATTATAAAATATTTCAAACAGTTGCAAACAAACTTCAGCATTGGAGTGTCTAAAAAATGGACAGCCTTATTAGTGTCCAAAGGGTGGACAGCCTTAAAATTTGGGAACTGGAAGCAATTGTAGGTTAATAAAGGCCCTACCCCACGATACGAGTTTACCCAAGAGCTCTCCCGAGTTTAAAAAAAAAATCAGACTCGTGGTAAGTATGTAGCAGGTACGTCGGAGCTCGTGGATGTCCCGTAGCGGCTCGTAATGCTAACGGCAGGTACTCGTGATGGAGTACCACAAGTTTGATTTTTATTTTAACCGGGGAGAGCTCTTGGGTAAACTCGCATCGTGGGACAGGGGCTTTAGCATGAATGAGTGTAGCAGCAGCAGATACAATGTGGAGAGAGTGGTAAAACAGGGATGTTGGCAGGCTGATAGGATGATGTTGGTGGTAGACAAAAGTGCTGGAGAAACTCAGCAGGTAAGGCAGCATCTATGGAGCAAAGGAAAGGCGACGTTTCGGATCCCGAGACCCGAAACGTTGCCTATTTCCTTCGCTTCATAGATGCTGCCTCACCCGCTGAGTTTCTCCAGCATTTTTGTCCACCTTCGATTGTCCAGCATCTGCAGTTCCTTCTTAAACAGGATGCTATTGGTATTGTTTTTTTTATTTACACGTGTACTGAGAGACTGTTCAATGGTTCTTTATTTCTCATATGTACCGAGGTACAGTGACATTTTTTTTGTATACAGTTCAGTCTAGGTAGCACTTAGATGCATCTTAGATAGGCATCTCAGAAACGGTACATGTGTATCACAAAAAGAAGAGAGACACAAAAACCTGGAATAACTCTGCGGGTCAGACAGCATCTCTGGAGAAAAGGAACAGATGACGTTTCTGGTTGAGACCCTTTTTCAGACTGAAGAAGGGTCTCGACCCAAAATGTCACCTATTCCCTTTTCACCAGAGATGCTGTCTGACCCACTGAGTTACTCCAGCTTTTTGTGTCTATTTTCAGTTTAAACCAGCATCTGTGGTTCCTTCCTGCACAAGTGTATAGCAATCGTGAATGGTGAGACAGTATACAGTCGCCAGATTTGGCACCAATTTCAAGTCGCCTTTGTGAAGTGTTCCACTACTCCGTGCAGCTACAGGCTACGTCCAGCCCACGCGCTCGGCCTTTTCATGTTCATAAGTGATAGGAGCAGAATTAGGCCATTCGGCCCACCAGGTCTACTCCACCCTTCAATCATGGATGATCTATCTTTCCCTTTCAACCCCATTCTCCTGCCTTCTCCCCATAACCCCTGACACCTGTACTAATCAAGAATCTGTCAATCTCCACCTTAAAAAAATATCCCTCCTTTGACCTCTGGTTCTAGACTCTCCCACCAGTGGAAACATCCTCTCCAAATCCACTCTATCCAGGCCTTTCACTATTCGGTAAGTTACAATGAGGTCCCCGTCATTCTTCTAAACTCCAACGAGTACAGGCCCAATGCTGTCAAATGCTCATCATATGTTAACCAACTCATTCCTGGGATCATTCTTGTAAACCTCCTGGACCCTCTCTAATGCCAGCACATCCTTCCTCAGATATGGGGCCCAAAACTGCTCACAATACTCCAAATGCAGTATGACCAGCGCCTTATAGAGCCTCAGCGATACATCCCTGTTTTTGGATAGGTGCCTAATCCAGCCGAGCCCCAGGCTGCAGCAGGGTCTCCAGCAACCCACACCAACGTCGAGGTGAACTGCACTGCCTCCCGCAGCCGGTTCGCTAACCTGCCCACTCCTCTCCGCTCCATGGGACAAGCCGGGGTTGGCATCTTGCCTCTCCCCAGGCCAGACCTCCTGTTGGGTATGGCCGCGGCACGTTGGGGTAACCTTTCACCACGCGCCACCTCGGGATGTTGTTCTGCTTGCCATCTAAGCGTTGTTTTGCTTGCCATCTGGGCAAGTCATATTATAAATTACATCAGTTGCACAAAGTAGAAGATAAACAGAAGCTAATCAAACCGAAGAGAGACACAAAATGCTGGAGTAACTCAGCAGAGTTACAGCTTAAAGTGCATTTTTTTTAAATGCAAGCGTTGTAACAAGGCAGGTTGGGAGATCAAGAATTCATCATCAGCATATGAGAGGTCCATTTCAAAGTCTGATAACAGCGGGGAAAAGGGTGATCTTGAATCTGTTGGACGTGGATATAAGTTATTGTATCTTCTGAGTGATGGGTTAGGGGAGAAGAGGGATGCGAGTGGTCCTTGATGATGTTGGTCTTTGACCGAGCTGGCACATGGGCTAATGGGGAGGAGGCTGGTTTGTATGCAAGGCTGAGCTGCGGGGCAGATCGCTGGTCTATCTGTCAATTCAATCATGTTTCAGATTTCAATTTTTCTTAGTTTGTCAGCAACAAAAAATATGGTTGTATTTGAATGCAATTGAGGGATTAGTTTATCCTCCAATGTCCATATTTATCACAATCACATTGCTGAAGAATGTTTGCTGTTGGTTTGTTAGAAGTTAAATTGCATATATGAGCAAAGCACAAGTGCTGGACTACCTCCGCGGGTTAGGCAGCAGCTGTGGAGCACATGGACAGGCGACGTTTTGGACTGGATTGATAGGGAGAGAGAGTTGGGAAACAAGGCAGGTTGGGAGATCAAGGATTCATCATCTGCATGGTTGCTGGTGGGACAAAGTCTCCCTGGGTACTTTCCTCTGCAGCCGCATGAGGTGCAACACCTGTCCCTATCCCTCGTCCCTCACATCCATCCAGCAGCCCGTCCAGCTGGGTCAGAAGTTCCAATGCACCTTCTCTATCCTTAACCACTGCATTCAATGTTCCTGATGTGACATACTTTACATCTGTTAGACCAAGAGTGGGCTAATCAAACCGAAGAGAGACACAAAATGCTGGAGTAACTCAGCGAGACAGGCAGCATCTCTGGAGATAAGGAATGGGTGACGTTTCGGGTCGTTCTCCAGCATTGTGTGTCTATCATCGGTTTAAACCAGCATTTGCAGTTCCTTCCTACACTTGTAGACTAAACAACCGTTGTGTTGAACACTTGCACTTGGTCCGCCTAGACCAGCTGGATCTCGCCGTTTTAAGTCCCCTCCCCATTCCTATACATTGCTGTTCTGGGCCTCCATCATTGCCAGAGTGAGAGCACACGCAAACTGGAGGAATTGCACCTTATATTCTGCTTGAGTAGCTTACAGCCCAATGATATGACCATTGAATTCTCCAACTTTAGGTTCCCGCCGCCCTGGTATATTTCCCTCTATCATCTGAGTCCCACCTGGGTGCTTATCCACCTCCCACTATCACGCCACTTTCCCCTTCCTCTCACCCCCTTCCACCAATATCACTACCTCTAAGCTTCATATTTCACTCACTTTTCTCTCATCTTACACCCTTTTTTTAAATCTCTGCCCTTTGTCCACCCACCTGCCAACCAAAATCCTTCTGACTTAGCGAGGCCTTGTCCTGCCCCCAACTCTTTTCTAGCTTCCCCCTCACTGTCACAATCAGTCTGAAGAAGGGTCTTGACTGGAATCGCACTTGTTCATGTCCTCCAGAGATGCTGCCTGACCCGCTGAGTTACTCTAGCACTTTGTGGTTAACTGAAGATTCCAGCAGCTGCAGTTCCTTGCTTCTCTAAAACTCATTCATGGATCTTTTTGGAACCAGACCACCAAGAATGAGCTGGAGCAGCAGCGTCCCCGGCTAGATGCTATTTTCACTCTTGCTCAGAACCTGAAGAATAAAACAGCTGACTTGGAGGAACGAACTGCAATCACTGAGCGATGTGAGTAAGGTTCTCTCACAAATGCTTGCCGATAACATCTGCGATTTTTTATTCCTGTAAACGAGATGCATTTTTGAATATGTTAACAACAGAAAATGTTTATGAATTCTAAACAGCATTGTTTCTGACTGTGGAGTAATATACATAAGAGGGATAATGTCTGAAGAAGGGTCCCGACCAGAAACGTCACCCATTCCTTCTCTCCAGAGATGCTTCCTGTCCCACTGATTTCCTCCAGCATTTTGTGTCTCTTCAATTTCCAAAAGATTTTGCTTCAGTGAAAGGAGTGATCTAACTGTGGACTAGCATATACAGGGTCCATCTTACATAGAACATAAAACAGTAGAGCACAAGAACAGACTCTTTGTTCTGTGCTGAACACTATGCAAAGTTCTTGTCGACCTGCATCTAATTTATATCATTCCTTATTTATGCTTATGCCTATCCAAATGTTTCGTAGATACCACTATTGTATTAGCCTCCACCACCAACCCCGGCAGCACATTCAAGTCACTTGCCAACCTCAGAGTAACACAATAAAACATGCTCTGCAAATCTCCTATAAACTGTGCCCCTCTCATCTTTAAACTCTGCCCTGACTTTCTGTAAACCCTTAAGTCAGATTTTACGCGTCAGAATCGCCTTAGAACTAAGTAGAAACTAATTAGAAACTGCAAAAATGCATCTTGTCGGCAACTCTGGGGGGGGAAGGAGGAGGCGGTGGTGGAGGGGGGAGTGGCAGACCGTACAAAAGTGACGGCCAATTGGAAGATGTGGCAGCTGGGGAGTAGGGAGCTAGCCCCATGGTGACCGAGGGCAGCCTGAAGAAAGAGCTGTCAGCCAGGGGCTACAACACGAGTCGCAACAACAGCCGCTCAATGGGACGGTACGGCAGCTGGTGAAGAAGGGCTCACTGGTGAACCTTGTTGAAGGTGTCGGCGACTCGGCCGTGAGTTGCTCTCCACCACCTCCCATGTTCTCGCTCACCTTCCCAGTGTCGCACCGACAACGGCCGAAACCGGGAGAATAGCGAGCCCGGGCGTCACTTTTATAACATCTATGAAGCTGACGGGAAGCCCTCACCACCCTCCCATTGAAATAACACAGAGTATTCAGGGAACGGGACCACCTCAAGAGCCCCAACACCCCTGCCTTCTTCATCTCAAATTGCCCTTGCATATTAGTATTCTCCACGCTGATCACACTGTCCTCCGTGTCCTTCTCTTTGATGAAAACACATGCAAAATACTCGTACATCTCCAGACTGCAAGTGCAAATTCTCCTTCCTTTTCTCTGGTTACCCTCTTGGTTTTATATAAGTTTACCAAGTTTGTGAATTTTCTTTACTCTGACTTGCCAAAGCTGTTTTGTGGCCCCTTTTGGCCCTTCTAATCACACGCTTGAGTTCTTCCCTTCTTTCTTTATATTCCTCATTGTCTGATTCTATCATCTTAAACCTTGTATGTGCTTCCTTTTTCTTTTTGACCACATTTACTATCTATTTGGTCTTCCCTCCTCCTCACTGGAACATGCGGACGCTGAGCTTCAATCACCTGGTCTTCAAACAACTCCCACATGTCAGATGTGGACTTACCCAATAACAATTGCTTCCCAAGTCTACCCTCTTGAGCTCCTGCCTAATAATGTTGTTATTTGCCTTACTCCAATTTGGTACCTTTCCACAAGGTCTAGCCTTCTCCCTTGCTCAAAACAAACGTAACATTTATGGAGAAACAAGCAACTATAGATGCTGGTTTTCAAAGGTTCACAAAACTTGTGGATTAATCATCACTAACCCCTTCCATGAAATGACTGATCAGACGGCCAGGCTCATCCCCAATACGAGGTGCAGTATATTTCCTTCTCGGTTTGGGCTGTCCACACACTGTTTCAACAAACCCTCTTGGATACACCTCTCTAGTTCTGCTCTCCAAGCCTTTGGCACTGAGCAAGTCCCAGTTAATATTGGGGAAAGTTAAAGTCACCCATTAAGAGAAGCCTGTTGCTTTGGCATCTTTCGGTAATCTGTCTCCGTATCTGTTCCTCTATCTTCTGCTTGCAACTGGAGAGCCTGTGGTACAATCCCATTAGAGTGCTTGCATCTTTATTCTATCTAAACGCTCCCCTTATTGCCTCAGCAGACAAAGTCTCCAGTGTGTTCTCTCTGAGTGCCGCTGTGACAGTCTCCAGCATTAGTAGCGCAACTCCTCCAACTCTTTTGCCTCCCACTCGATCACATCTAAAATGTTGAAACTCCGCGACCATGAGCCTTCAGTCGTGCCCCTCTCACAACCATGTTTTTGCAATGGTCACAACATCATAGAAAGGTAGAAAATAGGTGCAGGAGTAGACCATTCGGCCCTTCGAGCCTGCACCGCCATTCAATATGATCATGGCTGATCATCCAACTCAGTATCCTGTACTATAATCCTGTACTCAGTATCCAGTATCATAATCCCATCACTGACACCGGCTCTTACATTCATCTGCCTTGCATTGAAATAAACACACTGCAGCCTATCAGCCTCACCACATTGATTCCCCTCTCCCTGCCTGTCCTTCCATTGAGACTTGCTGGTCCTAATCTCCACCTTCCCATCACTCCTTCCAATTTTTAACCTACTGCAGTGGTTTTCATCCTCACCTCCCCCCCCCCCCCCCCCACCCCCCTTCTGTCTCTCGAGTTTAAACCTTCCTGTGGCACCAGCGAAACCCCCTGCAAAGATGTTGTCCCCTTCAGTTAAGGTGCAGCCTGTCCCTCATGTACGGGTCACCTCTGCCCCAGAGATGCCAATTGTCAAAAAATCCAAAACTCTGCCCCCTGGACCAACTCCTGAGCTGCGCATTCATCCTACTCTGCCTGCCTAGGTTGGGAGAATTACATTGAAGTAATTGATGAATGTTCTAGATTATTATCATGTTCCCTTCCTGGTATTTCTATATTTGCTCTTCCTATGTTTTACTAAAATGAAAATAGACACAAAATGCTGGAGTAACTCATATATAAGTTAATGGGTGACGACTCGGGTCGAGACTTGAAGAAGGGTCTCGACCCGAATCCTCACCCATTCCTTCTCTCCAGAGATGCTGCCTGTCCCGCTGAGTTACTCCAGCATTTTGTGTCTATCCTCGGTGTAAACCAGCATCTGCAGTTCCTTCCTACACATTTTACTAAAATGACTATATTTTACTTAAAACTGCAAAATATTTTCACAGTACATAAATGTTTCATGTAATTTCCTTTTATAGAAACCTGTGCACCAGAGATACTGCTTTAAAGCTACTGGGTGCATATTTGCAGAATGTTGCAGACTTGTTAGTGTTTCCAGAAATGTGCTCTGATGTTTCAAGTTTAAATTTTGTGCCTTACCTGAGTATGAAAGGATTTCCTGTATGTGTACCTTACGTTTCTGTTTCTGTGTAGTGGTAAGGGTTCAGAACCAGTGGGATAGCACGCAACAAAGATTAGAGGCACGGCAGCTGCAGCTGGAGAAACTGCTTGGTGATAGCATGCAGTGGGAGGAAGAATGGCAGGCAACTGAACGACTGGTTGGCCAGAGCGACATTCGCCTGCAGTCCCTGCTGCAAGTTACATCAGATCCCTTTGACCCACAGCTCGCAGAAAGCAAGGTAACCTCTCATCTTTGAACAGCACGCCTATTGCAGACTGTTGGTGGAATGGAATACTTTATTGTCACGTGAGATAAGGCAGAGTGAGATTCTTTGCTTGTATACCCCCGGTATACAAATAGCATCCACCTACGGCTCTGACAAAGTTACAAAGTCTTTGTAACTTTGTTCTCCTCCTTTGACTCCTCCTTTGTTCTCTCCCCCTCCCCCACAACGGTTCCCCCACGCCGGGTGTCCATTGTTCTTCTCCCTCCCTCACAGCGGTCCCCCCATGCTCTCATCGACCGCCGAGGCATCGCCATCACGAGGCTTCACCGCCCCCTAGGCCCCAGTGCCGTTGCCGAGGCCCCAATGCCGTGAGGATTCACCGCTGCCAGCGCCCCGCTTGGCGTATCCGTCTCGTTCGTCGGTTGGCGCCATAATCGTCCGCCGCACCGACCTCTCCACAACGCTGCCGAATCCTCTCCTGGTGCCAACCCCGGCTCCGACGACTTCTGCTCCAACCTGCGAGGTGAGGCTCGTCCGACCCGCAAGGCCCCAGCCGGGCTCCGACCCGCAAGGCCCCAGCCGGGCTCCGACCCTGGCTTCTCCGCAGCCATCTGGGAGGCATGGAGACCGCGGCGCCTCGATAAAGGCCTCTCGGAAGCTTTCTGCCGCACGGCCGACAGGAAGATTTTAATTTTGAAAAGTGTTGAACGGCTTGAATTTTATTCTTGAAGTCTCAATAAAAAAAGCTTGTTTGAGGATAGGACTGAGGATATTCCTGGGGGAATGTCCAATGAGGTTATGTGGATAGAAATCAGAAATAAGACTGGGGTAATAATTTTGATGGGATTGTTTTAGAATGTAGAGATACAGTGACACACAGAGTCCGCACTGACCAGCGCTCACCTGTACACTAGTTCAATCCTACACACAAGGGCCAATTTACAGAAGGCGATTACCTTACAAACCTTCACCTCTTTGGAGTGTGGGAGGAAACTGGAGCAAC
The DNA here is from genome assembly GCA_963514005.1 of Raja brachyura. Next base: position 27,188,622 of record OY740788.1, read on the forward strand.
GGGAGAAAGCCCACGGGATCACAGGGTGAATGTACAAACTCCATACAGACAGCACCTGTAGTGTGGATCAAATCCAGGTCTCTGGTGCTGTAAAGCAACAACTCTACCGCTGCGTCATCCTGCTGCATAGGGAGTTAGCGGGAATTGGAAGAGCAAATTTGTAGAATGATCGCAAATAGCTATGAGAATAGTAAGCTTGTACTATGAGGTGATTTTTAACTTCCCTAACTAATATTGATTGGAATACATATTGCCATGGGCTTGGCTGGAGTGGAATTTGTCAAGTGTGTCCAGGATATTACTCAAGCATTATGTATAAGGCCCGACTAGAGAAGGAGCATTACTGGCCTCCCATTGGGAAATAGGGCAGGGAAAGTGACTGAAGCGTCAGTGGGGGAGCACTCAGGACAGTTAGAGTTGTATTTGTTTTAAAATGGTCCTGGGAAAAGATAAATTGAACCATAAATTGAGGAAAGGCTAAATTTAATAGCATTGGTCAGGACTGCAAGGAACAGCTTTTTCCCTACAGCCATCAGGCTATTAAACACTACAACCTCCATTAAGCTCTGAACTACACAGGCTATTATTGTTATTATTGCTTATTGTTAGTTTGTTTTTTATGTGTATGTACAGTGCATTCAGAAAGTATTCAGACCCCTTCACTTTTACCACATTTTGTTACGTTACAGCCTTACATAAAATTAATTAAATTCATTTTTGTTATCATCAATCTACACACAATACCCCGGAACGAAGAAGCGAAAACATGTATTTAGAAAATGTTGCAAAGTAATTAAAAAGAAATAACTGAAATATCACATTTACATAAGTATTCAGACCCTTTGCTATGACTCTCAACATTGAGCAAAATTGTCCTTTCACCTCCGAGACAGGATTGTGTCGAGCCACAGATCTGCGGAAGGGTATAAACCAATTTCTGCAACATTGCAAGTCCCGAAGAGCACAGTGGCCTCCGTCATTCTTAAATGGAAGAACTTTTGAACCACCAGGACTCTTCATGGAGCTGGCCGCCCGGCCAAACTGAGCAATCGGGGGAGAAGGGCCTTGGTCAGGGAAATGACCAAGAACCCGATGGTCACTCTGACAGAGCTCCAGAGTTCCTCTGTGGAGATGGGAGAACCTTTCAGAAGGACAACTATATCTGCAGCACTCCACCAATCAGGCCTTTATGGTAGAATGGCCAGACGGAAGACACTCCTCAGTAAAAGGCACATGACAGCCCGCTTGGAGTTTGCCAAAAGACATGAGAAACAAGGTTCTCTGGTCTGATGAAACCAAGATTGAACTCTTTGGCCTGAATGTCAAGTGTCACATCTGGAGGAAACCAGGCACCGCTCATCACCTGGCCAATACCATACCCACGGTGAAGCATGGTGGTGGCAGCATCACGTTGTGGGAATGTTTTGCAGCGGCAGGAATTGGTAGACTGGTCAGGATCAAGGGAAAAATGAACAGAACAAAGTACAGAGAGATCCTTGATGAAAACCTGCTCCAGAGCGTTCTGGACCTCAGGCTGGGTCGAAGGTTCACCTTCCATAGAAACATAGAAAATAGGTGCAGTAGTAGGCCATTCGGCCCTTCGAGCCTGCACCGCCATTCAATATGATCATGGCTGATCATCCAACTCAGTATCCCATACCTGCCTTCTCTCCATACCCCCTGATCCCTTTAGCCACAAGGGCCACATCTAACTCCCTCTTAAATGTAGCCAATGAACTGGCCTCGACTACATTCTGTGGCAGAGAATTCCAGAGATTCACCATTCTCTTTGTGAAAAATGTTTTTCTCATCTCGGTCCTAAAAGATTTCCCCCTTATCCTTAAACTGTGACCCCTTGCCCTGGACTTCCACAACATCGGGAACAATCTTCCTGCATCTAGCCTTTCCAACCCCTGAAGAATTTTGTAAGTTTCTATAAGATCCCCCTCAATTTTCTAAATTCCAACAGGATAACGGCTCTAAGCACACAGCCAAGACAATGCAGGAGTGACTTTGTGATAAGTCTGTGAATGTCCTTGAGTAGCCCAGCCAGAGACTGGACTTGAACCCGATCGAACATCCCTGGAGGGACCTGAAAATTGCTGTGCATTGACGTTCCCCATCCAACCTGACAGAGCGTGAGAGGATCTGCAGAGAAGGAAGGGAGAAATTACCCAAATACAGGTGTGCCAAGCTTGTAGAGTCATAACCAAGAAGACTTGAGGCTGTAATCTCTGCCAAAGGTGCCTCAACAAAGTACTGAGTAAAGGGTCTGAATACTTATGTAAATGTGATATTTCAGTTATTTCTTTTTAATTACTTTGCAAAAATTTCTAAACACCTGTTTTTGCTTTTTCATTCGGGGGTATTGTGTGTAGATTGATGATAAAAAAGTGAATTTAATCCATTTTAGAATAAGGCTGTAACGTAACAAAATGTGGAAAAAGTGAAGGGGTCTGAATACTTTCCGAATGCACTGTGTGTGCGTGTGTGTGTGTTGGTATGTGTGTATATACACAAACTGAACTTTTTGTCTTGTTTATTATATTGTTTACAGTGTACTGTGTTTACATATTCTGTGGTGCTGCTGCAAGTAAGAATATAATTGTCCTATTTGGGATATATAACAACAAAACACTCTTGACTTGCAATAGTTGATTTAGAAAAGCTGTTTGAGGAAGAGCTGCTTGGTAAGTGGGAGACATATAAAAATGTGATAGGGAGAGAACAGGGGTAGCATGTTCCTGATAGAGTGAAGGGCAAGGCTGACAGGGTTATGGGACCTTGGTTGACAAGGGATATTATGGTACTGGTCCCGAAAAAGGAGGTAAATGTTAAGTGTCAGCAGCTGGGATCAAGCTAATCCCTAGAAAAGCATTGAAGAGGAAAATCAAAAGCCAAAAAGAAGACATGAGGATAGCTTTGCCAATTAGCAACAGTAGAGTGCTTACAGCTCCAGAGACCCGGGTTCAATCCTGACTATGGGTGCTGTCTGTACAGAGTTTGTACCTTCTCATCGTGACTGTGTGGGTTTTCTCCAAGATCTTCGGTTTCCTCCCACACTGAAAAAAACGTACAGGTTTTCAGGTTAATTGGCTTGGTATAAAATTGTCCCTAATGCATGTAGGACAGTGTTAATGTGGAGGATTGCTGGTCGGTGCGGACTCGGTGGGCCGAAGGGCCTGTTTCCGCGCTGCATCTCTAAACTAAACTAATGGCAAAGAAAATCCTAAGAGATTTTTTGTTGTAAAACAAACAGAGAGAATAGGATCCCTTCAGGATCAATGTGGAACCACAGGAGATGGCTTGGACCTTGAATTAATATTTACAGTTAAGAAAGGCAGAGAAGCTAGCGAATTCAGGGAAGAACAGTGATGCCTTGAAACAGATCCACATTACAAAAGGTGATGTGTTGGTTGTCTTGAAGCACATAAAGTTGTATATACTTTTGGACTCCAACCAAGTATTTCCTTCAACATTATGGGAAGCTGGGAAGAAATTGCTGAAGGCCGGGCAGAGATTTGTATCATTGTTAACCCCAGGTGAGGTACTGGAAGCTCACCTGGATATTCATGTTTTTATTTACGGACTGCAAGGACTGCCGTGGGAGCTACAAGAGGTATTTTCTCACCTCCTAACATCAACGTTGGAAAGATTAGTAGAGAGGATTCTGAGAGACAGGAAATACTTGCACTAGGAAAAGTAAGTTCTGATTAGGCACTGCTTTGCCTAAATGGTGGGAAATCGTGTCTCTTGAATATGAATGCATTTTCTGGAGAGATTTTCTGAGGATTGAGGAAGACAGGGATTTCTGCAAGGTCTTTGACAGGTGTGCATGGTAGTATAGTCCGGAGGGTTGGATCGCATGGGTTCCAGGCTGAGCCAGGCAACTGCGTACAAAACTGGGTATAAAACTGGGTATAAAAGGATGATAGTGGAGGATTGTGCTACAAATTAGAGGCCTGTGTTCAGTGGTGTGCTGCAGCGATTAGTGCTGTTGCTTGTCATCAACATTAGCGATTTGGATCAGATTGGAGTTACCATTGTTAGTAAGTTTATGAATGACTCTATTGATTCTTGCAACGTGGAAACTTGCCCTTCAGCCTAACTTGTCCACACATTTCCTATTTACATTAGTCCCACCTGCCTGCATTTGGCCCATATCCCTCTAAACATGTCCTATCCATGTACCGTCTACATGTTTCTTAAGCATTGCAATAGTACCTGCCGCAACCACATTCTCTGGCAGCTTGTTCCATACACCCACCACCCATTGTGGAAAACATTACCCCTCAGGTTCCTATTAAATCACCCCTCACCTTAAACCAATGTCCTCCAGTTCTTGATTCCCCTACTCTGGGCAAGAGAATTGGTGCGTCTACCCAATCTATTCCTCTCATGATTTTTACACCTCTGTAAGATTACCCCTCATCCTCCTGCGCTCCAAGAAATAGAGTCCTAGCCTGTTCAACCTCTCCCTATAGCTCAGGCCCTCGAGTCCAGGCAACATCTTAGTAAAAGTCTGTGGAATTCTCTGCCTCAGAGGGCGGTGGAGGCAGGTTCTCTGGATGTTTTCAAGAGAGAGCTAGATAAGGCTCTTAAAAAATAGCGGAGTCAGGGGATATGGGGTGAAGGCAGGAACGGGGTACTGATTGGGGATGATCAGCCATGATCACATTGATGGCGGTGCTGGCTCGAAGGGCCAAACGGCCTACTCCTGCACCTATTGTCTATTGCCTAAATCTTTTCTGTGCCCATTCCAGCTTGATTGCATCTTTCCTATAACATGGTGTCTAAAACTGAACACACTACTCTACATGCGGTCTCACCAACGTCTTATATAATTGCAACATGATGCCCCCAACTTCTATACTCAAAACTCTTGACTGATGACGGCCAATGTGCCAAAAGCCTCTTTGACCACCCTATCTACCTGCGACACCACTTTCATCGAACTATGTACCTGTACACCTAGATCCCTCTGCTCTACAACACTCCCCAGAGCCCTACCTTTCACTGTGTAGGTTATGTCCATGTTAGTGCTCCCAAAATGCAACACCTCACATTTCTCTGTATTAAATTCCATCACCCATCCCTCAGCCCAGCTGCCCAACTGATCAAGATTCTGCTGCAATTTTGACAACCATATTCACTATCTACAATACCATCGACTTTTGTGTCATCTGCAAACTTGCTAATCATGTCTTGTATGTTCTCATCCAAATCATTGATATAGATGACAAACAGCAATGGGCCCAGCATCGAACGATGAGGCACACCACTAGTCACAGGACTCCAGTCCAAAAAGTAACCTTCCACCACCACCCTCTGCTTCCTTCCATGAAGCCAATTTTAGGTCATAAGTGATAGGAGCAGAATTAGGTCATTCGGCCCATCAAGTCTACTCCGCCATTCAATCATGGCTGATCTAGCTCTCCCTCCTAACGATATTCTCCTGCCTTCGACTTGGCCACTGACTTGGCCTCCACAGCCTTCTGTGTCAAAGAATTCCACAGATCCACCACCTTCTGACATGAAATTCCTCTCCTTCCTAAAGTAACCTCCTTTAATTATTCTGAGGCTATGACCTCTGGTCATAGATTCTCTCACTAGTGGAAACATCTTTTCCACATCCACTCTATCCAAGCCTTTCACTTATCTGAATTGCAAACTTAGTGTGGGCAGCGAGGCAAGCCTTTGGGAAAGGTCCTGTTTCTGCTTGTATGTCTAAACTAAACTAAACTAAACCAAATACTGCTTGACTGAGCAGTGACTCAGACTTCAGGGTAACTGAACATCATGCTCAGTTGATCAATGTTTGGTTTCTACTTCAGAGTTGAGTTATGAATGTTTCAAATGAACAAGTATCCATAATAAAATAGTTTGCTTTTATCCATTGTGTGCACGGAAGGAAAAAGAAAAATGGATGAATTGTTTCGTTTAGTTTCGAGACGCAGCACGGAAACAGGCCCTTTGGCCCACCGTGTCCACGCCGACCAGCGATCCCCGCACATTAACACTATCCTACACCCACTAGGGACAATTTTTTTTATATTTACCAAGCCAAATAACCTACAAACCAGTACGTCTTTGGAGTGTGGGAAGAAACTGAAGATCTTGGAGAAAACCCATGCTGGTCACGGGGTGAACGTACAAACTCCGTACGGACAGCACCCGTAGTTGGGATTGAACCCGGGTCTTCGGTGCTGTGTTCGCTGTAAGGCAGCAACTCTACCATTATTATCTAAATGGAGGCCGATTAGGAAAAGGGGAGATGCAGCGCGACCTGGGTGTCATGGTACACCAGTCATTGAAAGTAGGCATACAGGTACAGCAGGCAGTGAAGAAAGCGAATGGTATGTTAGCTTTCATAGCAAAAGGATTTGAGTATAGGAGCAGGGAGGTTCTACTTCAGTTGTATAGGGTCTTGGTGAGGCCACACCTGGAGTATTGCGTACAGTTCTGGTCTCCAAATCTGAGGAAGGACATTATTGCCATAGAGGGAGTGCAGCGAAGGTTCACCAGACTGAATCCTGGGATGTCAGGACTGTCTTATGAACAAAGACTGCATAGACTCGGTTTATACTCTCTAGAATTTATAGAAACTTACAAAATTCTTAAGGGGTTGGACAGGCTAGATGCAGGAAGATTGTTCCCGATGTTGGGGAGGTCCAGGGCAAGGGGTCACAGCTTAAGGATAAGGGGGAAATCCTTTAGGACCGAGATGAGAAGGAATTTTTTCACACAGAGAGTGGTGGGTCTCTGGAACTCTCTGCCACAGAGGGTAGTTGAGGCCAGTTCATTGGCTATATTTAAGAGGGAGTTAGATGTGGCCCTTGTTGCTAAGGGGATCAGAGGGTATGGAGAGAAGGCAGGTGCGGGATACTGAGTTGGATGATCAGCCATGATCATATTGAATGGCGGTGCAGGCTCGAAGGGGCGAATGGCCTACTCCTGCACTTAATTTCTATGTTTCTATGTTTCTACCGCTGCGCCACCATGACCGCCCGTGACCGCTATTGAGAATTAGATTTTTTTTTAAGTGTTTAGATTTTAATTTTTAAGATTTTTGGTTATCTGCTGACATCTTTATGAACAATGACGGTGTCATATATGTGGAGGAAGGAACTGCAGATGCTGATTTAAACTGAAGATAGACACAAAAAGCTGGAATATCTCAGCTGGTCAGACACCATCTCTGGAGAAAATGAATAGGTGATGTTTTGGGTCGAGACCCTTCTTCAGATATATTATATATTACCATATTATATTTCCAATTGATGAATTCCAAAAATAGTTAATAAGATAATGTATTGCTGAAAAGGATGAAATAGTGTAGGGCAGGTACTCCTGATGTAGTATATGTATTTTGTACTCGGGAGACAACCTGTATCTCTTGATCTGTTTTTCAGCTCTTCTTACAGGAGTTACATAAAGGGCAGACTACACTGACTTCTTTCAATAATCTCGCCAACAACTTGCTGAATGATTACGCAGCGGATGATACTCGGAAGGTGAAAGAAGATACCGAGAAAATCAATATGGCCTGGGATAATATTAACCGCAGGTGAGATTTGGGTCAAAAATGTATTGTTGATTTTATTTGAGAGAAAATCAGTTATTTCTGTACAGCCTGGTCATACAGCATGGAAACAGGGTCTTTGGCGGAGCAAGATGTCTCATCTAACCTTGTCACAGTTTAGTTTATTGTCACGTGTTCTGGGGTACGGTGGAAGCCTTTGTTACCCATTATCCAGTTAGTGGAAAGACAATACATGATTACAATCGAGCCATTTAGAGCCACGATAAGGGAATAACGTTTAGTGCAAGGTAAAGCCAGCAAAGTCCGATCAAGGATTGTCCATATCCCTCTAAACCTTTCCAAGTGTCTTTTAAATGCTATTATAGTACCTGCCTTAACTACCTTCTCTGGCAGCTCGTTCCATATACATCACCCTCTGAGTGGAAAATGTTGCCCCTATTAAATCTTTCCCCTCTCACCTACACCTATGTCCTTTAGTTCATGATTTCCCTATCCTGGCTAAAAGGCTCAATCCACATCTCTACAAGATCACCCCCTCAGCCTGTTGAACTCCAAGGAATAATGTCCTAGCTTACCCAACCTCTTCCTAAGGTGACCAAACATGAGCACAGTACTCCATATGCGGCCTCACCAACAATATTCAACGTACAACTGGAACATAACGCCCCAGCTTCTGTAACAATGTTCTGACTGATGAAGGCCAATATATATTCACAGCCTTCTTTACCACCCTATCTGTGATGCCACTTTCTGTACGTTGCATCTCTTTTTGTACGTTGCAATGAATGCAATTTCTATTATCTCTTTCCACTTCCAAACAAAAATATGGTTATTCAGCGTATGATCAACCTCGGTGAGACCGAGCGCAGATTTGACGATCGCTTCGCACAATACCTACACTCAGTTCGCAATAACCAACCTGATCTCCCGATGGCTCAGCACTTCAACTCCCCCTCCCATTCCGAATCCGACCTTTCTGTCCTGGGCCTCCTCCATGGCCAGAGTGAGGTCCACCGTAAATTGGAGGAGCAGCACCTCATATTTTGCTTGGGTAGTTTACACCCCAACGGTATGAACATCGCCTATTTCCTTCGCTCCATAGATGCTGCCTCTCCTGCTGAGTTTCTCCAGCATTTTTGTCTACCCATTCACACAAATTCTGTTATCCCACTTTCCTCACCCACTCCCTGCACATTAGGGGCAATTTTACAGAGACAAGTTAACCTACAAAGCCAATGTGTCTTTGGGATGTGGGAGGAAACCCACACGCTTGCAGGGAGAATGTGTAAATTCAACACAGACAGTGCCCGAGGACAGGAACGAACACAGATCTCTGGCGTGTGAGGCAGCAAGTCCACCAACTGTGCCACTATATTTTATTTTCCAACAAACCAATAATTATACGTTGAGTTATAAGTTGGTTACTAAAAAAAAGAATATCCATTTTCAGTCTTAAATCTCTAAGTCACGCTATGTCCCCATTCGCAGTTATTGTATGTTTTAATTCATTTCAAGGCTATTGGGACAGTACATTGGCCATAAATTTGCTGCCTAAAATTGCCAGAGACCCGGAATTGATCCTGAATATGGGTGCTGTCTGTTTGGAGTTTTGTTTTCTCGTTTATAACATTGTTTACAGAGTACTATGTTTACATATTCTGTTGTGATGCTGCAAGTAAGGATTTCATTGTTCTAACTGGGACGTGAGAGAATAAAACGCTCTTGGCTTATGTCGCTGATGTGTGGGATAGTACGGGTGATTGGTGGTCAGCGTGGACTCGGTGGGCCGAAAGGCCTGTTTCCACGCTGTATCTTTAAATTAAACTAAAACATTAAAACCAGAGGAAATGTAAAGAAGGGTTTCTACCCGAAACGTCACCCAATGTTTTCTATCCAGAGATGCTGGCTGCTCTGTGGAGTTCCCCCGCACAATTAAAGCATGGAATGGTCTTCACCCTACCATAGGTACCAACCAGACACAACTACATTTAAGGTAGCTTTATTTTTTCCAAGAACCCTTTTTTGCTTAAGTCCAAGTCAAGGGTTTTATTGTCATGTGTCCCAGATAGGGCAATGAAATTATTGCTTGCTGCAGCACAACAGAATATGTAAACATAATACAGAACAGGAGATAAAAGTTCAGTGTGTCTATATACTATAGACCATATATATATACACACACAATAAATAAACAGATAAAATGCAATAGGCTGTTATTTTTCCAGAGTTTGGAGTTTGGTGGTGGTGGGTCCAACAGTTTAAATTCCATTTCGAATATTTTTTGGGGACCAGGAAACCAAGAAGCAAGAGTTACTCCAGGGAGGTACTCCAGCTCCATGGAGTAATTCTGCGTTGTTTTTCAGCTGTCACGTTGAGACAGCGACTGGACAGCAATGGCGGCCAGAACTCCCAATGCAAAGGGAGGGAAAAAGTGGCCGACGCCGACCAGTTGCCGTGGCAGCGCGCATGTGCAGGACCACACACGCGCACAACCACGGCCGATGATGTGCTCGACGGCCAGCCGTGACGAGCGGAGACCCGAGAGCAGAGAGCTAGCGCCTGGCGGAGACCCGAGAACAGAGAGCAGAGAGTGAGAGCAGAGAGCTAGCGCAGAGAGAGAGAGCTAGCGCAGAGAGTGAGAGCAGAGAGCTAGCGCAGAGAGTGAGAGCAGAGAGCTAGCGCAGAGAGCTGGTGCCAAGCCGAGACCCGGACACGGATGGCGGGCGGGTGTCCCGGTTGCTTGCCAAGCCGGACAAAATGGCATGGCTTTTAGGTTGCCCGGCAGGACTGTAGGTTGCCATTGGCACCCGGGCAACCGCTAATTTCGAGCCCTGCTGTACACTACAACACAATCCAGGGCCCACCATTCACTGTGAAGGTCCTGCCTTGGGTTGACTTATCAAAATGCACCCTCATGATTATTTGAATTAAACTCCATTAGACATTCCTCCATTTGCCCGTTGGTCAAGATGCTGATGTAATGATTATTAACCATCTTCACTATCGACGAAACCAGCTACTTTAGTGTTATCTTCAAACTTACTAAACATGCCTTGTATATTCTCATCCAAATCGTTAATATAAACCACAACCAGCCATGTGTCCTGCAGTGATCCCTCAGTCACAGGTCTCCAATCCGAAAAACAATTTTCCACCACCACCCTCTGCTAGGCCAAGGCGAGAGTCTCTGCCACATAGAACAGTACAGTACAAGAACAGGCGTCTCGGCCCACAATGTTTGTGCCGAATATAATATCAAGCTTTATCTACCTGCGCATGATACACATCCCTCCATTCACTGTATATCCATGCCTCTTAATCCTACTATGGTATCTGCCCCCATCACCACCACCCCTGACAATGTGCTCCAGGTACTCACCACCCTCTGTGTAAAAGAACTTACCCTGCACATCTCCTTTAAACTTGGCCCCACATCTTTAGGCTATGCTTCCTAGTATTTGATTTTTCCATCCTGGGGAAAAAATGCTCAGAGCTGCATGCAATACACCAAATGCGACCTAACCATGGTCCTATAAAGCTGTATCGTGGCTTCCAGACTCTGATACTCAATACCCCAACCTATAAAAGCAAGCGGACCATATTCCTCCTTTACTACTCTATCTACCTGTGTTGTCATAGACTTGACCGCAAGATCTCTCTGAACATCAATACTGTTAAGGATCATGCCATTAGTTGTATATTTTCCCCTTACGTTTGACCTCCTCAGGTGCAACACCTCGCACTCGCCCAAAATTAAACTCCATCTGCCATTTCTACAGCTGATCCATGTCCCACTGTATACGTTGACAGCCTTCCTCAACTGCCCAGCAATCTTAGGAAATAGGAAATAGGAAAACTTTTATTGTCACTCAGACCTTTCGGTCTGAACGAAATTTTGTTGCCTTCAGTCATACATATAGTAAAGAGCAAAACACACAATAAACACATATTTAACATCCACCACAGTGAGTTCACCAGACACCTCCTCACTGTGATGGAAGGCAAAAAACTTAAGTCTTTGTCTCTTCCCTTCTTGTTCTTCCTCTTCCTCTGCGCTGAGGCGACCCGGGCCTCCGATGTTGTGACCGCACCGAGAAATGTAAATAAGTCCCGCGGCTGAACCGCACTCCGCGAACGGGCCGGTTCAACTCCGCGGCCCGGGGAGGTCGGAGCTGCCGCCCTCCAGTCCAGCGGACGCAGCTGTTGCCGCGGGAGCTCCGGAAAAACAGGTCACCAACCTGTGACCTGCGAGCTCCCGACGATGTCGTCCACTGGGCCCGCGGCCGGGCCTCCGAAGTCGCTGCCGCCTTGTTGTCATCTGCAAACTTACTAACCAACCCATCCACATTTATGTCAAGGTCATTGATATATTTCACAAACAACAGATGTCCCAGCGCCGGGCCTGTGCTACTCCACTGGTCACTGACCTCCAGCATGTATATTGTCCTTCCACCACAACCCTCTGTGTTCTATCAGTAAGCCAATTCTGAATCCAAGTCACTGTTACTCCCATGCATCTTAATCTTATGGGTCATTCTACCATGGGGGACTTTACCAAATGCCTTGCAAACATTGATGTAGACAATATCCTAACCTCATTGATCGCCTTTGTCATCTGATCAAAAAAACGTGATCAAGTTAGTAAAACATGACATGCTGCGTACAAGGGCATGCTGACTGTTCCTAATTAACCCATTTTCTTCCAAATGGGGAGTAAATCCTATCTCTGTGAATCATCTCGAATAGCTTCCCTACCACCGAAGCGAAGCTCACTGGCCTATAATTCCTTGGATGCTCGGTACTTCCCTTCTTAAATAAAGTCAATCTCCAGTGCTCCCGGGCCTCACTTGTGGCTAGAGAACAACAAATATGTTCGTCAAGGCTCCTGCAATTTCCTCTCTTGTCTCTCTGCCATCAGGTCCGGTGATTTATCCACTTAAACATCCCCAACACCTCCTTTACCCTACAGCAGTCCTACCTTCTCCCTGGTTGTTTTTTAATGTAGGTATAAAAAGCTTTAGTTTAGTTTAGAGATACAGCATGAAAATGCCCAGGGAAAACCTATGTGCTCACTGGGAGACATACAATCTTCGCACTGACCACCCGTAATCACTGATGCTGTGAGGCACCAGCACTACCGCTGCAGTTATTGGGATTTTCTTTCATCTGACTTGCCATGGCCCCTTTTGGTCCTCCTAATTGGCCCATCGCTTCATGTTCTGCTGTTTGGTCAACAGCCTTCAAGGGCAGGGTCAGTGTTTCAGATCAAGGACCTTTCATCAAAACTGGAAATGTGAGAAATTACAGAGAGGGAAAGGGTGGCGATGTAAGCAGAAAAGATTGAAATGTAATATACTTTGAAAAAGCATCTGAATCCGATCTTTCTGTCCTGGGCCGCCTCCATGGCCCGCCACACCTCATATTTCGCTTGGGTAGTTTACATCCCAGCGGTATGAACATTGACTTCTCCAATTTCAGGTAGTCCTTGCTTTCTCCCTCCTTCCCCTCCTCTTCCCAGCTCTCCCACAGCCTTTCTTCTTTCCGCCCCTCCCACCCCCACATCAGTCTGAAGAAGGGTCTCGACCCGAAACGTCAGCTATTCCTTCGCTCCATAGATACTGCCTCACCCGCTGAGTTTCTCCAGCATTTTTGTCTACCTTTGAAAAATCAACAGCTGCAGACAAAGAAGCAAAATTAGACAATAGGTGCAGGAGTAGGCCATTCGGCCCTTCGAGCCAGCACCACCATTCAATGTGATCATGGCTGATCATCCCCAATCAGTACCCCATTCCTGCCTTCTCCCCATTTCCCCTGACTCCGCTATTTTTAAGAGCCCTATCTAGCTCTACCTTGAAAGCATCCAGTGAACCCGCCTCCACCACCCTCTGAGGCAGAGAATTTCACAGACTTACCACTCTCTGTGAGAAAAAGTGTTTCCTCATCTCTGTTCTAAATGGCTTACACCTGATTCTTAAATTAGCTAAAGATATGCAGTCATATTCACAGGGAGAGAGTGATATGTGATATTACATAGAACGATACAGGGAGAGTCCAATATGCCCCATCTACATTAGTCCACCTGCCTACGTTTGGCCCATATACCTCTAAACCTGTCCTATCCATGTACCTGTCCAAATGTTTCATAAACATTGCGATAGTACCTGCCTCAATGACCTCCTCCAGCAGCCCTTGCCAGATACCCTCCACCCTTTGTGTAAAAAAAGTTGTCCCTCAAGTTTCTATTAACTCTTACCCCCCCTTCACCTTAAACCAATGCCCTCTGATTTTTGATTCCCCTGTTCTGGGTAAAAGACTGTACATTCACCCTGTCTATTCCCCTCATGATCTTGTACACAGCTATAAGATCACCCCTCATCCTTCTGAGCACCAAGGAATAAAGTCCTAGCCTGCTCAACCTTTCTCTAGCTCAGGTCCTTGAGTCCTGACGATATCCTCGTAAATGCGTTCTGCAACTTTTCCAGCTTAACAACCTCTTTCCTATAACAGGTTGACCAAAACTGAACACAGTACTCTAAATGTGGCCTCTTAATATGTTTTTATACTGTACTCAATACTCTGACCAATGAAGGAAAATATGCCGAAAGCCTTCCTGACCACCCTATCTCATTGTGATGCCACTTTCAAGGAACCATGTTCCTGTACTAGATCCCTCTGCTCCACAACACTCCCCGGAGCCCTACCATTCACTGTGTGGGCCCTGGTTTGGCTTCCCAAAATGCAACACCTCACATTTCTCCGTATTGAATTCCATTCACCATTCCTCAGCCCACCTGGCCAACTGATCAAGATCCTGCTACAATGTTTGACAACCATCTTCACTGTCTACACTACCACCCACTTTAGTGTAATCTGCAACTGACTAATCATGCCTTGCACAGTCGCATCCAGATCATTAGTTTAGAAGACAAACAGCAATGGACCCAGCATCGAACTCTGAGGCACACCACTAGTCACAGGTCCCCAGTTCGAAAAACAACCTTCCACCATCACCCTCTGCTTCTTTCCATGAAGTCAAATTTATATCCAGTCAACTAGCTCACCTTGGATCCCATTGGATCTAACCTTCCAGAGCAGCCCACCATGCAGAACCTTGTCAAATGCCTTACTGAAATCCATATATACATCTACCATTGGGTTACACAAAAAGCTGGAGAAACTCAGCGGGTGCAGCAGCATCTAAGGAGCGAAGGAGATAGGCGACGTTTCGGGTCGAGACCCTTCTTCAGACTGAAGAAGGGTCTCGACCCGAAACGTCGCCTATCTCCTTCGCTCCTTAGATGCTGCTGCACCCGCTTAGTTTCTCCAGCTTTTTGTGTAACCCTCGATTCTCCAGCATCTGCAGTTCCTTCTTTAACACTATACATCTACCATTCTTCCCTCATCAAGCTTTTTAGTAACATCTTCAAAACTTCCGTCCAAATCTTTTACACTTTAAAATTGCCTGTCATAATTGGGAACATTGAAATTCTTACAACAACCTTATTAGTCCTGCAGCTAGCTGCCTGCTATCTCCTGGCATATTTGGTCTTCTAATTTCCATTGACTATTTGGGGGCTTGTAGTACACTCCCAACAAGGTGATCATCCCTTTCTTATTTCTTAGCTCAACTCATATAGCCTCACTGGATGAACCATCAATAATCTCATCTCTGACCACTGCCGTGACATTCTCCTTAATCAATAAAGCAACACCTCCTCCTGCTTTACTTTAAACGTTAAAGTAAAGTCTAATAAACCAACACCACCTCCTCTTTTACTCCCACCTCTACCTCTCCTAAAGCATCTGTACACTGGAATATTAAGCTGCCTGTTCTGTCCCTCTCTTTACCTGGTTTCTGTAATGGCTACAACGTCCCAGTCGTCACGTACCTATCCATACTCTGAGTTCATCTGCCTGACCCTTCAGGCCTCTTGCATTAAAACAAGTATGATTCAAACCAAAGGTTCTTCCTCGCTCCCAGACTTTTTCCTGCCCATTCTGTCCACTAAACTTTCTTTCACCACATGAAAGTGCAAGGAATAGAGGGATATGGATGATGTTCAGGCAGATGAGATCAGTTTAACTAGGGATCATGTTCGGCACAAACATCGTGGGTCAAAGTGCTCGTTCCTGTGCTACACTGTTCTGTACACAGCCACTGAACCTGCACAGTCCACTTCATCCTCCACCCAAGATCCACAAATGGATGTGCCCTGACAATCTTTGTTTCCTTGACCATCGTGGAGCCTGCTATCCTTTGCCGAGGATCGCCTGTGGAAGAGCTCCGACTATGAGGCCTGTGGACTTTAACACCGTGAAGCCCGCGGTCTCCGGTAAGAAGAGGCCGACTCGGGAGCTCCACGTCACGGAGTGTTCCAATCCGTCCCGACGCCGGAGTTTCGATCGTCCCGACGCGAGGGCTTTGGACATCGGAATGTCGGCAGCGGCGACTGCGGAGGGTTCAAAGGCCCCGACGAAGGGTGAACAAGGAGGAAGATGATTGAACTTTATTACCCTTCCATCACAGTGAGGAATGTGGATTCCGCTGTGGTGGATGTTTATGTCAAATTTTATTTTATGTGGCTGGGTTGCTTTTCACTTAGTGTGGCTGTACGGTAACTCAAATTTCACTGCACCTTAATTGGTGCATGTGACAATAAATTTGAATTTGAACTTCCCACTTGCACACATGTCCCCACTGCCGATTTGATAAATTCCAGTTGCTTCGACAACCAAACCATCTCCATGTGAGCAGAAGAATGAACCAAAGGGCCTTTGCTTCCTTCTTCCTGGAGTTTGCTGTTGATTTCCGGGATGGCAGGACTGACATAAGATGAAGGAATGGGTCGACTGGGCATGTATTCACTGGAATTTAGAAGGATGAGAGGATATCTTATAGAAATATCTAACATTCTTAAAGGATTGGACAGGCTAGATGCAGGAAAAATGTTCCCCATGTTGGGGAGTCCAGAACCAGGGCTCACAGTTTAAGAATCGGGGTTTGGCCATTTAGGACTGAGATGAAGAAAAACATTTTCACCAAGAGAGTTGAGAATCTGTGGAATTCTCTGCCACAGAAGGCAGTGGAGGCCAATTCACTAGATTTTTTCAAGGGAGAGTTAGATTTAGCTCTTAAGGTTAACAGAATCAAGGGATATGGGGAGATACAGGAACGGGGTACTGATTGTGGATGATCAGCTATGATCATATTCAATGGTGGTGCTGGCTCGAAGGGCCGAATGGGCTACTCCTGCACCTGATTTCTATGTTTAATCTGCGCAAGTGTGAAGGGTTGTACTTAGCGAGGTAGAATGTAAGGGGAAGGTGTACAGTTAATGGCAATGCCCTTAACATTACTATTGTACAGAGGGTTCTTGGGGACCCTCTGTGTATAGAAGAGGATAGTGTGGTATAGAAGGCATATGGTCTGCTTGCTTTAATCAGTCGGGGCATTGAGAGTAATATAGCAGGTTTATAGGAGTGTGGATAGTCCACAGATTACATGTGGGAGTAATTTTAAGGCCAGCTGATCAAAGTACAGGATCAGTAAGTTCCAAGACGTACAGGTTTGTTGGCTAATTGGCTTGGTAAAATTATAAATTGTCCCTAGTTTGTGTAGGATTGTGTTAACGTGCAGGAATCACTGGTCGGCGTGGACTCGGGGGGCCGAAGGGCCTGTCTCTGCACTGTATCACTAAAATTAAAACTAAATGGCTAAATTTTCCGTCACAAATTAAATCCTTGATTTTGTAATTTATTCCTTTTCACTTTACAACACATGTTGTAGTCTTGTTTGTAATTATTTATTCCAGTATTCTATATTTTAGTATGTTGGTGTCAAATGTGTTTTCAATACTATTTCTTTTAGAGCCAGTGAAAGAGTTGGGTACCTGGAGAGTGAACTGAAACAACTGCAGAACTTACTGCAGGATCGAGAAGACTGCTTGCAATGGCTGCAGGAAGTCAATGGTGCTCTTGATGACTTGGCTAACGCAGCTGAGAAAGAAAAGACTTTAATGGATAGTACTGAAGTCAAGGAACTGAAACATCAATTGTATGTGAGTACTGTTTGAGGCAACTCTCAGTGAATCCATAGTTAACACAAATTTGGTTCTAATTTGGATCACCTACTGACATCTGAACAGGGACGCTCATCTCATCCGCAGCAATTTAAACAATCGTGCAAATGCTATTCACATTGCACAAAGATAAATCTAATTGAGCAGGAAGGAACTGCAGATGCTGGTTTGCACCGAAGATAGACACAAAATGCTGCAGCAACTCAGCGGGACAGGCAGCATCTCTGGATAGAAAGGTATGGGTAATGTTTCGGGTCGAGACCCTGAACATCACTGGACCCTGGACCCTTCTCTCCAGATATGCTGTCTGTCCCGCTAAGTTGCTCCAGCATTGGTGTCTATAAATCTAATTGATATGTACATGTATTCTGTGTATGCTGCTTCTCTTGAAAAGATTAGACCAGTTTGAGGGATGCAACTGCTGTAGGTTGGTTTGTGATCATTCTGCTGTTTTGAATCATGTTCTAATTAAATTGATGTGACCTAAATCAGTGCAATGTGAATGCATTAGAAGTTTAAAGGGCCTGTCCCACTTTCCCCGAGTCCTCTGCCGAGTTGAAAGGACCTTAAAAAAAAAAAAAAATCAAGATCTTTGTGATTTACGAACTCCTCCTCCCGACTATCTTTTTATTCATGGACTTTTTTGACATGCTGGAAAAGACGTCCCGACTTACCTGATGCCCCGAGTACCTACGGCTGGCATAACGAGCCACTACGATATATCTACGGACTCGCTACGGACATTCTCCGAGTTTGAATCAAGGGGAAATCTCGGGAGAATTTGTGAGTAACTCGGGAAAGTGGAACAGGCCCTCAAATAAGACGGTTGCATTATTGGTCAATGTAGGGTTGTGTTATATTAAGGAAATGCACATGAGTTTGTTTATCTGGGTTCCACCAAGATCCAGATCAGAACGCCACAATCCCACAAACCCCCTGATTCTTTGCACATCTCCAATCCTTTCCATTTGTCACTTTAATTTTATGTATTTTGTGGTTAATGACTGTTGGCGATCCTGGGATGAAGTTCTGTCATTTCGTGTGGGAAGTGACAAACTCCAAGTGATTTGCTAACCTACATATAGTGTTCGACTTGAGATTAAAAGAGGTGTTGCATTTGAACTTTGGGTCCTGGTAAATTGTACTAATTACCCAAATCTAGTTGGGTTGTGAGGAAGGTAAGACAGCTTTCAGCAGGTGCAATACATTTGGCTTACAGAAATCCCCTGTAGTGGCGATAATGGCACAGCGGTAGAGATGCGTAAAGAGGTGACTCTATAGGCGACTGCCAGGGACTAGTTTTAATGGAATTACGACACCTGGCGAAAACCTACGACAGCACCTACGTCAACCTACAACAACCTATGACAGCAAATATTGTCGCCACGGTCGCCGAAAATTTTTCAACATGTTGAAAATGATGCGACAATCGCCTGTAGTCGCCCAAAAAATCGCCCAAGTGGGACAGGCCCATTCCACCACCTGAGACCGGATTCGATCCTGGTGCTCCCTCCTACACTCCAAAGACATACGGGTTTGTAGGTTAATTGGCATTGGTAAAAATTGTAAAATGTTCCTAATGTGTAAGATAATGCTAGTGTACGGGGTGATTGCTGATTGTCGTGGAGTCGTGGGCCGATGCGTCTGTTTCCCACTATATCTCTCCTCAAGTCTAAAATCCACTGAATACTCATACCTAGTCAACGTTACATTGGAAGGAAAGTAGTTTTACCCAAGTAATAATTTGGTCCTTTAGTCTCACTCCAAGGCCTGCTGGAGGTGCTAGGTGGCTTTAATTAGTTATCTCTGTAAATTAATGACATGAGTTAGCATAGGCTGGTGTTTCATCTTTCAAAGGACTCAAATCTAGTCACATTTTCCATTTGAAGACCTGAACTTTCCAACTGTGAAAATGTTTGATGTACATTTTACAACACTTTATACATATTTTTGCAAACTAAATACGTCCAAATATAGAAATATATCTAGGCTGGCTGTGATGCAGATTAATAGACACTATGCAGATGAGAAAATTAGGCATCCTTAAATCAAGATTACCTTTACCTTGAGGTCATGTTCCTGCACAGTTAATAAAAGTTCATACCTACTTGCAATACTGCGAGGTCAGTCACAAAAAGATTCTACATACAGGCTGTGTAAAAGCATTATGGTCGGAAGGAACTACAGATGCTGGTTTAAACCGAAGATAGACACAAAAACCTGGAGTAACTCAGTGGGTTAGACAATGAAGAATTAAAAAAAAATATTGGCCATGTATGTACACATACAAGGAATTTGCCTTGGTGCTTTGCTCGCAAAGGATAAAAACATGATATACAGTAGACAGTTACAAATAAAACATTATAATTTGAATGGTTCATGCAGCTCAAAACTAAGAAAGGTGCAAGCACTATAATGGGAGAAAATGGGAGAAAACTCAGAGAATTTGTGAATAACTCGGGAGAATTTGTGAATAACTCGGGAAAGTGGGACAGGCCCTTAAGGCTTTTTATCCCTACATTAAAAACAAGAGGGTAGCCTGGGAGAAAGTAGGATCACTCAAGGATAAAGGAGGTACATGCTTAGTGTTGTGATGTAAATGAGACTCTAAATGAGTACTTTGCACCTGTATTCACCAAGGAGAAGGGCATGAAGAACAGTGATATCCGTGTGGAGAATACTAATTTGCAAGGGCAGTTTGAGATCAAGAAGAAGGAGGTGTTGGGGTTTTTGAAGAGCATTATGGAGAGTAAAAGACGAGAAAACAAAAGAGAAACTTGGCAAAAAGGGTGGCACGGTGGCGCAGAGGTAGAGTTGCTGCCTTACAGCGAATGCTCGATCCCGACTACGGGGGCTGCCTGTACGGAGTTTGTACGTTCTCCCCGTGACCTGCGTGGGTTTTCTCCGAGATCTTCGGTTTCCTCCCACACTCCAAAGACGTACAGGTTTGTAGGTTAATTGGCTTGGTTATAAATGTAAAAATTGTCTATAGTGTGTGTTGGATAGTGTTAATATGTGAGGATCGCTGGTCAGCGCGGACCCGGTTTGGCCAAGGGGCCTGTTTCCGCGCTGTTTCTCTAAACTAAACTAAAAATCAAGTGGGAAGTCAAACAAAGGTTGAGAGTATAAGGCAAAATAGATTGATATTGCGATGAATAAAGAAAGAAATGCGTGCCGTCATGGGACTGCTTGGAATGCTCTTAAGAAGCTGGCATGAGTCCAATGAGCTAAGTGGCCATCTCCTGTACTTGAGTAATTCAGTGTTCTAGGGCCAGTTATGTCCATAACTTAAAAATCGCCATTGGCTACTGGCGGCAAAAATGGCGGCACCAGCATGTGTAATATGCGCAATAAGAATTTCACTGTGCAGTTGCATGTGTGAAAAATAACACACCATTAAACCGGAAGAGATGGGAATAGTGATTCTAATATTCAAGAGTCAAGAATCAACAGTGTTTTATTGTCATATGTCCCAGATAGAACAATTACATTCTTATTTGCTGCATCACAATAGAATGTAAACATAATGCACTGTAAACAATATAATAAATAAGAGAAGAACAATTCCGTGTGTGCATACCCACATACACAAAGATCGACACAAAATGCTGGAGTAACTCAGTGGGACAGGCAGCACCTCTAGATAAAAGAATTGGATGATGTTTCGGATCGAGACCCTTTGTCAGACTGAGTCCGGGGAGAGGTAGTTACGGAGATTGTATAAGGTGTGAAAATGGGACAAAATGGATGGAGATCAAGGCAAATGTAGAATAGAATGATTGTTAGCTGGGAGAAGGTATCAACAAAGTGAACAGGTAAAATGTAAAAGAGGACAGTCAGACTAGTGGGAGAACTAGGGAGGGATGGAGAGAGGGAAGGCGAGAATTTGTTTGAAGTTAGAGTCAATATTCATTACGCTGGGGTGTATGCTGCCTGAGCTAAATATGAGGTGCTGTTCCTCCAATTTGTGCTAGAAAGGTCTGAAAGGTCGTGTGGGAATGGGAGGGGGAGATGAGGCGTTTAGCAACCGGGAGATCATGTAGGTTTAGGCGGACTGAGCGGAGGTGTTCAGCGAAACGATCACCGAACCTGCGCTTGGTCTCGCCGATATATGGAAGTGTCAAATCAGGTTTATTCGTCACATACACATACGAGATGTGCAGTGAAATGAAAAGTGGCAATGCTTGCGGATTGTGCAAAAAAAACTACAAAACAGAATGGAGCAGAATCACATTTTCACATATTCCATATTTGTGGGAGGAAAATAAAACCCAGCAAATTTAAAAAGATACCACAAAACAGTAAATTGGTACAGTAAAGTTAGTCCCTGGTGAGATAGGAGTTTACAGTCCTAATGGCCTCTGGGAAGAAACTCCTTCTCATCCTCTCTGTTTTCACAGCATGGCAAAGGAGGTGTTTGCCTGACCATAGCAGCTGGAATAGTCCGTTGCTGGGGTCGAAGGGGTCCCCCATGATCTTGTTGGCTCTGGAGTTGCACCTTCTGATGTATAGTTCCTGCAGGGGGGCGAGTGTAGATCCCATAGTGCGTTTGGCCGAACGCACTACTCTCTGCAGAGCCTTCTTGTCCTGGGCAGAGCAGTTCTCAAACTAAATCATGATGTTTCTGGACAAGATGCTTTCCACAGCCGCTGAGTAGAAGCACTGGAGGATCCTCAGAGACAATCTGAATTTCCTCAATTGCCTGAGGTGGTAAAGGCGCTGTCTTGCCTTGCTCACCAGTGCGGCAGCGTGTGATGTCCATGTCAGATGCTCTGAGATGTGGACTCTCAGGTATTTAAAGCAGCTCACCCTATCCACAGTATCTCCATTTTTCTTCAATAATGTGTACGTCCTCGGATGATGTGCCCTAATAAAGTCCATGATCAGCTCCTTAGTTTTTTTTGATATTCAAGAGGAGGCTGTTGTCCTGACACCAGAGTGCCAGATCAGCCGCCACCTCCCGGTAGGCCTCATCATTATCGGAGATCAGGCCCACCACCACAGTGTCATCAGCAAACTTGGTTATAGAGTTGGAGCTGAACCTGGCCACACAGTCCTGTGTGTACAGGTAGTACAGTAGGGGGCTGAGGACGCAACTCTGGGGGGATCCTGTGCTCAGGGTGAGGGACTACGATGTATTTCCTCCTATCTTGACTACCTAGGGCCTGGCGGTGAGAAAGTCCAGGACCCAGGCACACAGGGGGGTGTTGAGCCCCAACTCCAGCAGCTTCTCGGCCAGTCTGGTGGGGACTAGCGTGTTGAAGTCTGAACTGAAGTCTATGAACAGCATCCTCACATAGCCCCCCTTCTGGTTGTCAAGATGAGAGAGAGCGGTGTGCAAAATCTGGGAGACCGCATCGTCCGTGGATCTGTTCGGACGGTATGCGAATTGTAACGGGTCCATGTTGCGAGGGAGGAAGGCGCAGATGTGTTTCTTGACCAGCCTCTCAAAGCATTCCTAGGTGAGGTGACTACCGAGGTGAGGGCCACTGGACGGTAGTCATTCAGACAAGCTGGGGAGGCATTTTTAGGTACAGGTACAATGATGGATCTTTTGAAGCAGGCAGGAACCATGGACTTGGCCAGGGAGAGGTTGAATATTGTAGTGAGCACTGGAGCTAGCTGTGTAGCACAAGACTTAAATAATCACCCTGAGATGCTGTCTGGGCCTACAGCTTTCCTCGTGTTCACACGTGTCAGAGCCCCCCTCACGTTGTGCTCGGTCAACTAGACTGTGTGCACATCCCCAGCGATGGACCCCCCCTCTAGCTTCGCTAACCAGCGCGCTGGCGGTATTGTCGATAGTCAGCAGACCTGGGGTGATGTTGCGTAGAAGGAGTTCAGGTCATCAGCTAGGGAGGTGCCGGCACTTCCAGTTGTGTGGGTGCTGCTCCGGTAGTTGGTTACAGTCCGTAGCCCCTGCCACAGGTGTCTGGTGTCCTGCTGCTCCATCTGTGACTCCATCTTGTCTCTGTACCTCCTTTTAGCATCCTTCACAGCCCTTCGCAGTTGGTAGGACTCTACCTTGTAGACGTCCATATTTCCGGATGCCAGGCCAGAGTTGTAGGCAGCGGTGCGAGCATTCAAGGCAACACGAACGGACCTGTCCACCCAGGGTTTTTGATTCGGAAAGATGCTAACCTTTACTGTGGGGATAATGTTATCGGCTTTTGTTGCGATGAAGTCCGTGACTGCTACCGCGAACTCACTGACGTCACTGGAACTTGCTTGGAACATGTTCCAGTCGGCATCTGTCAGTGCATCTTGCAGCATGGCCTCTGACTGGTCGGACCACCGTTTTACGTCCCTCGTCACTGCTGCTTCCCGAACTATCCTCTGTTTATACTCCGGCAGCAGGAAAATGGCAGCGTGATCAGATTTTCCTAAAGGAGGGAGTGAAACGGCCTTGTAGCCCTTCTGGAACGGCGTATAGCAGTGGTCCAATGTTCTTTCCACCCTGGTGGCACATGTGATGTGTTGGTAGAAGTTCTGCATGACCTTATTGAGATTTGATTTATTAAAATCTCCGGCCACCACCATAGCCGTCTTGTTTTGATGTTGACATAGCACATCGTGTTGGGCCGATAGTGCCACATCGGTGTCCGCATGCGGTGGAATGTAGACGGCTGTGACGAACTCCCGGGGAAGGTAGAATGGGCGGCATGAGATCATCAGATGCTCCAGGTCCAGCGAGCAGCAACGGGAAAGCATCTTGATATTTCCAGGGTTGCACCAGATGTTATTGGTTATGTAGCAGACTCCTCCACCCTTGGGTTTCCCAGATTCTTCTGTTCTGTCAGCATGGTATACAGTGAAGGACTCGGCTGGGCAGATTACCTGATCTGAAACCAGCGAGGTCAACCATGTCTCGGTCAGGCAGAGGATGTTGCAGTCCCTTGTGTCCCACTGGATCTGACCCTCGCCCTGATTTCATCCAGCTTGTTTTCTAGGGACTGGACGTTCGCCACACGAAAGGCTTGGGCTCTCAGCCTATTCCGAATCTCCCCCCACCCCGCTTACCCCAATATTTTCTCCGGGTTTTCCTTGGAGCCGCGCTCCCATTGTTGTTGCCGTGGCGTTCTCTGTTGATCTCTGCTGGCCACGCTGGATCGGTGAGTACAGTGTATAAAAAGTCTCCGTTTTCGCTAGTGTTTAGGTTTAAGAGAGTTTCCCTGTCGTACTTTGTTATTACTAGGGAGTTGGAACTTAGAAATAAGTTAAAAAAGACCATGAAAGTTGAAAATACGCGCAGTTTCCGCAGAGCTGCCACGTTGACGACTGGACAGGGCCACGCCATCTTGGAAGCCGCCCGCACACCTGGAACAGCGGGCTCAGTCGATGAGGATGGAGGAGGTGCAAGTGAACCTCTGTCTCACCTAAAAAGACTGTTGGGGCCCTTGGACAGAGTCGAGGGAGGAGGTAAATGGACAGGTGTTACAGGGGAAAGTACCTGGGAAGGGGTTGGTTTGGGTGGGAAGGGACAAGTTAACGAGGGAGTGGTTTAGGCTGACTACGCCTATATATATACACAACTCGGAATCAGGAAGACTGCAAAATTTCCAATTTTAAAAAAAGTTGGGGATTGTATTTCAAGTCTACTTGAGTTTTTGTGGAATGGTCTTGGAGCTGAAGGACAGCGAGTTCAGACTGGGAGTAGAAAAGAGAATAAAATGTTGAGGGACAGATGCAAAATGAAAGGTTGTGCTTGGAGCTTGATCAGCAAACTTGGCTTACAGAATGCTGTGAGTACAGCCAAGTGTTTGTTGGATTTTATGCCTCACACTGAAGGTGGCAGACGTTAATGATGAATGTAAAATTGTTGACAAGGCCAACCAGTAGCTCCATCTTCAGATTTTGAACTTGGGTATTCTGCTTTCAATTTGAGAAGTAAATTAGTAAGTTTTAATGAAAGAGAATCAGATTGATTAACCATTTAACAATAACTTCTGCTCTTCGTCCATCATCAGGCTAAAACCCGTTAAATTGTAGATTTACTGGCATTAAAGATATCTTTAAGGTCCTTGGCACGAGTAAAGCCTCCTCTCCATCATCATTTTATAAAATGTCAGACCACGGCTCTTATCTCATTATTCACTGCATTTCACTTTTATTTAAAAAAATGAAATACAATATCTGCAGTAACCTTGGTGTGACTTACAATATAGACTCATGCAGCATGGAAACAGGACTTCAGCCCCAACGCTCCATGCCCACCAACATGCCCCATCTACACTAGTCCCACTTGCTTGTGCTTGGCCCTGAACCCACTCAACCTATCCTATCCATGTACCTGTCTAAATGTTTCTTAAACGTTGTCATAGTACCTGCTTCAACTACCTCCTCCGGCATCCTGTTCCATATACCAGCCGCCCTTTGTGTAAGAAAAGCTGCCCCTTAAGTTCCTATTAAATCTTTCCCCCCTCGCCTGAAACCGATGTTCCCTGGTTCTTGACTCCCATACTCTCGGTAAAAGACATTTATTTACCCTATCTAATCCTCTCATGGTCATGTACACCTCTATAAGATCACCTTTCATCCTCCTGTGCTCCGTCATAGCATGCACAATTTCTCCCTATAGCTCATGCCTCGAGTCCTGGCAACATCCAAGAGTCATCGAGTGATAAAGTGTGGAAACTGGCCCTTTGGCCCATTTGGTTTGGAGGCTGGGTGGAAAGAATTTTAAAGGATAGGTATGTCACTGAAGAAAAGATTCATGGACTAAGATTTATGGGACACGCACACACACACACCGCTTCCTTCACCAGCCCATTATGCAGGCGGGGGACAGGGCAAGCGGGGGGAGTGCTGTCTGAGTTAAATTCACACGGTGCAAAGCCAATGTGGGGGCCGGGGGGTTGTGGAGGAGAGGGGATTGTGGGGGCTTGGGGGGTTGTGTGGGGGGAGAAGGGGATGGGTGTGTGCGGAGAGTGGTGTGTGTGTGTGGGCGGGGAGGTTGTGTGTGGGTGGGGGGAAGTTGGGGGAGAGGGGTGTGTGGGTGGGGGGAAGGAGTGAGCTTGGGGAAAAGACGGGGAAGAGCTATGGGGGAGAGCGGGGGGGCATTGCGGGGGAGGGGAGAGGAGCCAGTGAGAGGACCAGAAGGGTAGTGGCTGGAATTGGCGGTGCGATGGGGACTCACAGCGATCGCTGGTCGTTCTCCGCCGGTTTCAGAGTCTCCACTTTCCATTTGGCGATATCGGCGACATCTCCGACTCCGGGCAGGGCTGGGTCTCAGACACTGGGCTGGGTCTCCGAGTCTGGGCTGGGTCCGTCTCTGGGCTAGATTGGGTCTCCCACGCTGCACTGCTGCTTGGGGCGGGGCTGCTGCTTGGGGCGGGGCTGCTGCTTGGGGCGGGGCTGCTGCTGGGGGCGGAGCTGCTGCTGGGGGCGGAGCTGCTGCTGGGGGCGGGGCTGCTTGGGGGGGGGGCTGCTTTGTGGGGAGGGGCTGCTGGGGGCGGGGCTGCTTCGGGTCCCTCCGAAAGGTCGGTTGGAAACCTCCGTCGGCCATGCTCAGCGCCAGTAAGGACACAATGGCGCAGGAAGGGGCGGACCGTCGCGGGGAATGACAGGGGAAGAGACGAACCCACGCGGCGCCGACTGGCAGGAGAAGAGATCGATTTGTGCACACGTGGTTATTAAGATTTTTTAAACCTCGCTAACTTTTACGACATCTAACCGATCGGAACGGAACTTGGCGCACTCACGGCACAGGAAAACGGTGAGTGAACTGGTGAGAAATCGTTGAGCTATCGCGAACCGTTTTTGCACAAATAGAAGGACCGCCAAACCGGAAAATAACAAGATCAGTTTTAGTTATGGATGGATGGATGGATAGATGGATAGATAGATGGATAGATAGATGGATAGATAGATGGATAGATAGATGGATAGATAGATAGATAGATAGATAGATAGATAGATAGATAGATAGATAGATAGATAGATAGATAGATAGATAGATAGATAGATAGATAGATAGATAGATAGATAGATAGATAGATAGATAGATAGATAGATAGATAGATAGATAGTCTCACTCATAGAGTGGAAGCAGGCCCTTCAGCCCAACATGATCGATCGATCGATCATGTTGGGCTGAAGGGCCTGCTGAGACTCTATGACTCCAAGGGTCTCAATCCGAAACGTCACCCATCCATGTTCTCCAGAGATGCCTGGTTGTGACGTATTGCTTTGATTTGTAAAGTCAATGAGAACAGACTTTTCTTTCTGTGATTTATTACTGGGCTCTGCAGCATTACCAAGTTTAGATTTTTATTGAATGAGGCCAAATATTTCATCTTTTGTTCTCTCTTCGCCCCTTTGCTCCATCGTGGTAAATTTTATCTGCAGAGCTAATTTATTTTTAATGGATAAATTATTTGTAAAACACAAAGAATTAACTTTTATTTCTCACTGCCTATCCTAAGAAATCTCTTTGATTTCCAAGGTTGCAACAAGTCACACGCTTGATTTCAGTGATGTGAGATGGCTGTGCTGAACATGACTGTCTAATTCCCTTTTCCAACAACCCTCCACCTTGCGCTGAGTAAATTAAATGAGTGCAGTTAGTTCCTTGATGCTTGTCTGAAAGATGGAAAGTGAGCATGCTCAAAACTGGCAAATCAAGTCCGCTGACAGAAAAAGGAAATGATTTTTGCACCATCTATAATGTAAATTTTACAGTGCCTTCTGCCAAGCTCTCAATGATGGCTGCCGTGAGGACGTCTCTGCAAAAAGTTTTAGTCTTCTTACAGAATTTGCAAAGAATTGCAATTTCCAGTCCACGGTATCAAAACCTGTGCAAGGTGAGTGTGACTGACACAGTCTGTCGCATCTTTATATCATTCTTTCACCATACTGGGAGCACAGTTTTGAGATCAGTGGCAGAGGCAACGGCAGACAGAATAACAAAATTAGATGTAATTATTGATAAATCCCACTGTGGGCTGTCACAGTGAATTGCCTGTGCATGCAATTTTGTTAGGCCTTGGACAGACCGCATTAAGGCACTTTGACTCGACTGCATGCCTGTAAGTAACTATAGTCTCCATTCTTTGTGTGGTTGTGGCATTTTAAAATTACGGCTGGTACTATTTGGAGCTTGGGACTGATGATTGATTATTACTGACAAATAGAGTCACCTGCCCTTTTTCTGGCCTCCTTTCCATACTGAATAAGTATAAGATTTAGTATTACTATGCTTCAATAGAATGATTTCTTTGAAATTTGGTTCTGTACAGATGTTTTTTATGTCGATTCATAATTTCAATGGCTAAGAGCTTATCGTCTCTTAGGATAGTTAAAATTTTTGTTTACAAAATTGGTTATATTTTGGGTCTACTGATGATTCTTACTTTTATGAACTGTCGAAGCTGGCAGTTCTCAGCGGTTGTTTGCTCCAAATGCAGTCCTGTTGAGTTGCATCATGACTTCCTGTCTTATACTCAATGCCCCAACCTCTGAAAGCAAGCGTACTGCACGCTTTCTTTACCACTCTATCCACTTATATTGCCACTTTCAACGAGTGATGAGTTAACCATGATTGTCAGTCAGTAAATAAGTTTGTTAATTTAGTTAGACCATTTTGTTAGATTTAGAATCTGCCCAAAATGAAACAATGGATAACTCCAGATATCAAGATATCTCGGGGCCTAGGAATCTAGGGCACAGCGATAGAGTTGCTGCCTTACAGCACCAGATACCTGGATACGATCCTATCTACGGGTGCTGCCTGTACAGAGTTTGTACGTTCTCCCCGTGACCACGTGGGTTTATTTCAGGTACGCCCATTTTCCGCCCACATTCCGAAGAGATGCAGGTTTGTATGTAAATAGGCTTCTGAAAAATGCCCCTAGTGTGTAGGATGCAAAATTGGGATCACATAGAACTAGTGTACGGATGATCGTTGGTCGGCGTGGGCCGAAGGGCCTGCTTCCATGTTGTATCTATAAATTAAACTCAACTAAGGAAAGGAAAGGGAACAAAGTGAATTGCTCCTATTGATTGCAATGCAATTATTCACTCCACTGTTCAAGGAACTTTTTTTAATTTGATTGAATAAACGTTGTGAATGTGAGTTTGGCATGTGACCACAGAACAATCTGACTGAAAGGAATCACTCTAAGCAGTGCTTATCCTTCTTTACATTGCCAGGGTGTTTGAGGCATTTAGAGGAATTTGATTATTCAAACTTGAGGCCGTTATGTTTGTGCTCGTTACATTTTACAGGGATTTCACATGATACCTTATTGAAGATCACTTGATGAGCATTGCAAAAAGACTCGCCTTTTATTGGTAACTAGGCTAAGTGGGACCCGTTGGGTCCCTGTCACACGGGAGGCCTGGTCCCCCAACGCAACCTTTTCCCCAACGCAATATTCCACCACTCACCCATAGCTCTCAACTGCGCAGACGTGGCTCATTTCCCCTCATCCCCAGCACTCTCTCCTCCTCCCTCTTCTTTCCCCTCTCCTCCTCCCCAATCCCTCCCTCTCCTTTCCCCTGCCCTCAAACATTCCCTCCCTACCCCCGTCCTATACCTCCATTCCCCACCTCCCCACTCCTCACCTCCCCCTGCCCCCTCCCCAACTATCTCTCCTCACCTTCCCCATGGCCCTCCTCTCCCTACTTCCCACTCCCCCCTCCTCTCCCTCTATTCCCCCTCCTCCACTCTCCCTCACCTTCTCTTCTTTCCCCTCTCCCCTTACCCTCCCCTAATCCCACCCTCTCTTCTCCCCCACCCTCAGTTCCTCCCTCCCTCCATCCATAACTCCTCTCCCCTCCCTACCCTCTCCTCTCCCTCAGTTCCCCCCCTCTCCGTCCTCACCTCCCTAGGATCTCGAGGTTGCCGCTCCTCTGACCAGAGGCTGACTTAACCCGACGTTGCCTTGACCGGAGGCCCCGCCGACAGGAAGCCGAGGAGGGTGGGCACCGGCAGAAGCGGGCGGGTGCTGGTAACTGACAACGGACGCGGTCAATTAGTGAGGCGATGGTGCAGGAAGGGGCGTCGCCGTCACAGCGGTGACGACAGGAGAGGAGGCCAATCTGCACATATGCAGTTTTTAAGGTTTTTAAACCGTAATAACTTTTAAAATATACCATTGAACGGAACAAAACGTGTTGCACTTGCAGCACACAGGAACGGTGTGTAAGGTGGCGAAATATCGTAGCGCTATCGCGTACAGCTTTTGCGCAAATAGAAAAACCACGCAAACCGGAAGAGCACAAGATCAGAGTTTATGTATAGATATACTTGAGCTGTTAATAAAACATATCTGGAGGGTATTGCTGAAAAGACAATGTTCTCTGCAAATAATTACCCAAACAAGGATAATTTCACTGCAGATAGACACAAAGTGCTGGAGTAACCTAAGACTGAAGAAGGATCTCGAACCGAAACGTCACCCATTCCTTCTGTCCAGAGATTTTGCCTGTACCGCTGAGTTACTGCAGCACTTTGTGTCTATCTTCGATTTAAACCAGCATCTGCAGTTCCTTCCTACTAATAATGTTACTGTAGATGGAAAGGAGACAACTACAACAGTATCTGAGAAAGGATTGCTGAATGACTTTGGCTGTATTGAAAGTTGTCTTTCTGCAATCTATCGGATGCAAGGTTGAAGTGCAGGCTCCAATCCAAGAGTTGCATATAAAATCAATGTGAGATTTATGTATCGCTGGATTGCCGTCTTAGAAATGCTTTCCCAGAAAAAATGTCCTGTTTCTTTCCGGTAGAGTTGCTGCCTCATAGCCGGCTTTGATCCTGACAACTGGTGCTGTTTGTACGTTCTGCCTGTGACCATGTGTGTTTTCCCTGGGTGCTCCAGTTTTCTCCCACAATCCAAAGACGTGCAAGTTTGTAAGTTAATTGGCTTCGATAAAGATTGTAAATTGTCCCGAGTGTGCGGGATAGTGCTAATGTATGGAGGGATCGCCGGTTAGCGTGGACTCAGTGGGCCTGTTTCTGCGCTGTATCTCTAAGCAGCGACAGGAGATTTGAAAAGGAGCCATTTGACTGACTCACAGCCCATAAGAAGAAGGAATTGTATAGCGAGTGCCTATTAGGAGTTGCCATGTGGGGAGAGGCTGTGTTGGGATCAAGTACTTTGTTAAAGGTAGTGGCTGAGGCTTTGGCTTGAGAGGCTTCGGCAAGGGCCGCTGAAGAAAGGTGAAGGTACACAAAAAGCTCTAGTAACGCAGCGGGTCAGACAGCATCTCTGAAGAAAAGGAATAGGTGACGTTTCGGGTCGAGACCCTTCTTCAGCCTTAGAGTCAGGGAAAAGGGAAACGAGATATAGACGGTGATCATAGAATCATAGATGTAGAGAGATATAAAACAAATAAATGAAAGACGTGTTAAAAAGTAACGATGATAAAGGAATCAAGCCATTGTTAGCTGTGTGCTAGGTGAAATGGGTTAGACAATGAGACTCAACAAGACGATTTTGAAGCTAGTGCAATGACCGGGATGGGGGTGGGATGGAGAGAGTGGCAATGCAAGAGCTACCTGAAGTGAGAGAAATCAAATTCATAGCACTGACTATAAGCTACCCTAGCGAAATATGGGATGTTGTTCCTCCAATTTGTGTTTGGCCTCACTCTGAAAAAGGAGGAGGCCCAGGACAGAAAGTCAGTATGGGTATGACGAGGGGAATTATAGTATTTTGCAACCGGGAGATCAGGTAAGTCCAGATGAACAATGCAGAGGTGTTCAGTAAAACGATCATCCAGTCTGCGTTTGGTCTCGCCAATATATAAGAGTCCACATCTTGAAAAATGGATACAGTAGATGAGGTTGGAGGATGTGCAAGTGAACCTCTGCCTAACCTGAAACGACTGTCAGGATCCCTGGACAGTCAAGGCAGAGAGTGACCACCAGGAAAGGGAGTAGGCAGAGAGTGCAGGATGCACCTGTGACCATTCTCCACAAAAACAGTTGCAGGTATAGCGACAGGTGTTGTATCTCCTGCGGTTGCAGGGAAAGGTTCCTAGGGAGGGGGTGGGTTGGATGGGATGAGTTAACCAGTGAATTGCAGTGGGTACTCTGCGGAAGGTAAGGGGTGAAGATGGGAAGATGTGACTGGTGGTGGGATCCCGTTGGAGGTGGCGAAAATGTTGGAGGATTATGTGCTGTATGCAACAATTGAAGGGGTGAAAGATGAGGATTAGAGGGACTGTCTCTGTTGCGACTAGGGGGAGGGGGAACAAGAGCGGAGCTGCGGGGTACAGGGGAGACACGAGTGAGGCCCTCATCTATGATGGGACAGGGGAACCCCAGGTCCCTAAATAATGAGGACATTTCGGATGTCCTGGTATGGAACTCCTCATCTTGGGAGCAGATGCAACATAGACGAAGGAATTGGGTGTAGGGGATAGTAGAATCTTTGCAGGAAACAGGGTGGGAAGAAGTGGGATAGTTGTGGGAGTCAGTGGGTTTGTAATACAGGTGAAGAAAGGTGAGGTCTTCTCATATTTCTCTCGTGGTAGTATAGTGAAAGTACTCCTCCAGGATATAAGAGTTTAGGGAGACTTCCACTTTTCCTAAGTTTGATGTGCGTCCAGCTGCAGTTCCTGACTGCCCGACTAAAGGAACTGGAGCTGCGGCTGGAAAACTTGAGAATGGGGAGTAACATAGATGAGGTCTGTAATGAGGTGGTCACATCTAAGGTACAGGCAGAGAGTACAAGGGTTACCACCAGGAAAGGGAGTAGGCAGAGAGTGCAGGATGCACCTCTGGCCATTCTCCGCAAACACAGTTGCAGGGGAGATAACTGGTCAAGGGGAGAGATGCCGCAACAGTCAGGTTTGTGACACTCGGCCTAGCTCTGGGGCATCGCGGTGAAGACACTGGACAGAGCATGAATGAAAGGCAACTAATTAGTTACTCACGGGAGGGGGAGTTATAATGCTTAGATTTAGGCAAACTGGGTGGAAATGTTCAGTAAACAATCGGCAAGCCTGTGCTTGGTCTCACCAACATATAGGAGTCCACTCCTGGAACAGCAGATGAGGTTGGAGGAGGTGCAAATTAATTTCTGGCTCACCTGAAAAGACTGTGGAGGTTCTTGGACGGAGTCGGGGGGGGGGGGGGGGGTAATAGGGATAGGTGTTGCATCTCCTGCGGTTGCAGGGGAAAGTACCTGAAGAGGGGGTGGATTAGGTCGGAAGGGAAGAGTTGACCAGGGAGTTGTGGGGGGAACGGTCTCTGCGGAAAGGGATGTAGATGTGGTGAGATCCCGTTGGAGGTGGCAAAAATGTTGGAGGATTAAGTGCTGTTTGCGACGGCTGATGGGTGAAAGGTGAGGACTAGGGGGACGCAAGTCCCAGTTGTGACTGGGGGGGAGGGGGAGCAAGGGCGGAGCTGCGGGATAATAGATGTCAGTCGATAGTCCATCTCCTGTGATGGTGACGGTGAGATCAAGAAACGGTAGGGAAATGTCGGAGATGGTCCAAGTGAATTTGAGTGCAGGATGGAAATTAGTAGTAAAGTTAATGAAGTCAGTGAGTTCTACATGGGTGCAGGAGATAGCCCCGATGCAGTTACCTCAACCTACCTGATCTCCAGGTTGCTCAACACTTTAACTCCCCCTCCCATTCCCGCACTGACCTTTCTGTCCTGTTCAGAGTGAGGCCCCACGCAAATTGAAGGAACAGCGCTTCATATTTCGCTTGGGTGGTTTACACCCCAGCGG
Source organism: Raja brachyura (assembly GCA_963514005.1). The sequence goes on from OY740788.1 coordinate 27,222,932, forward strand.
TATGAGTATTAACTTCTCCAAGTAACCTTTGCTTTCCCTCTCTCTCCGTCCCCTCCCCCTTCCCAGTTCTCCCACCAGTCTGACTGTCCCTCTGATGACATTGTATCTCTGCTTACTATGTTGTTACCTTCTCCCAACTAACAATGATCTGTTCTATGTTTTCCTTGATCAGCATCTCTTTTGAACTCTTCCAATTTTGACCTCTGTAACACCCTCTCCCCCTGACTCAGTCTGAAGAAGGGCCTCGACCCGAAGTGTCACCCATTCCTTCTCTCCAGAGATGCCGTCTGTCCCGCTGGAGTTACTCCAGGATTTTGTGTCTATCTTCGATGTAAACCAGCATCTACTGTTGCTTCCTGCTCTTAAGTTATGGAGGCAGATTGGAGATTCTGTAGCTGCAGGTGAGATGCAGGATGGTGTGTTGCCAATATCATTACAGGGAGGTTTTAATTAGAGTGGCAGTCTGGCAAACTTGTAAATTGAAGTGGATTTCGCATTTGCTGAAAGTGAAAACAGCAGTCTTTAAGATTTTACGAGTTCTTAAATTGAAGAGCACACTGTCTGTTTAGAACAGTAAAGGTTGGTGGAAAATATTTGAAATGAGGTGGCATTAATTTGAACTGCTGCACTAAAAATTAATTTGATGTTGGTTTTCCAGACGTTTTATGGAAAAGATGAAAAGTGCTTTGTGCAGAGTTGCATTTATGTAAATGTATATTCTTTGCTTTCTATATGATGATCAATTCTCATTCCATTTCAGTATTTTACCTCCCCAGTTGTTTGGGATCAAACCTGTGTAGAAGCCGTTTGGCGACGTTTCGAGTCTGAAGAAGGGTCTCGACCCGAAACGTCACCCATTCCTTCTCTCCAGAGATGCTGCCTATCCCGCTGAGTTACTCCAGTATTTTGTGTCTGTCTCTTTTGCTTCCTTATCTATTCTAGTCATCATGTCCACAAATACTTCCAGCAGATTAACTGTACTTTGCTCAATTCTGATACTCTTTTCAAGGTGTTCTGCCATTACATCCTCAAGCACTTAGACCAACAAGTCGGCAATTTACTGTTTTTCATGTCTCCCTTCTTTCTAAAGAGTGCACTTTACATTTGCTGCTTTCCTCGAGTCAGAGTGATACAGCGTGGTAACAGGCCCATCGGCCCAACATGTCCCAGCTGCACTGGTCCCACCTGCCCGCGCTTGGTCCATATCCCTCCAAACCTGTCCTATCCATGTACCTGTCTAACTTTTCTTAAATGCTGGGATAGTCCTAGCCTCAACTACCTCCTCTGGCAGCTTGTTCCATACACCCACCACCCTTTATGTGAAAAAGATACCCCTCAGATTCCTATTAAATCTTTCCCCTTCACCTTGAACCTATCCCCTCTGGTCTTCGATTCACCTAGTCTGGACAAAAGACTGTGCATCTGCCTGATCTATTCATCTCATGATTTTATACACCTCTATAAGATCACCCCTCACCCTCCTGCACGCCAAGGAATAAAGTCCCAGCCTACTCAACCTCTCCCTATAGCTCAGACCCTCTAGTCCTGGCAATATCATTGTAAATCCCCTCTGTATTCTTTCCAGCTTGACAACATACTGCACACTAGGGCCAAATTACATTAATACAAAGCCAATCACCCTACAAACCTGTACCTCTTTGGAGTGTGGGAGGATAGGGAAGACCTTGGAGAAAACCCACGCAGGTCACGGGGAGAATGTACAAACTCCGTACAGACAGCAGCAGTAGTCAGGATCGAACCCAGGTTCTATAAGACAGTAGCTGTACTGCTACACAACCTAGAGTGGTTGGGTTGTTTTCTTTGGAATGTTAGAGATTGAAGGGAGACTTGATAGAAGTATATAAAATTACGAGAGGCATAGATAGGGTTGACAGTCAGAACCTTTTTCCCAGGGTGGAAATGTCCTACACTGGACGGCATGGCTATAATGTTTAATAAAGATGGGCGGGCAAGTTTTTTTTATACACAGAGGCTGGTGGGGGGCTGAAATTCATTGACCGGGGTGGTGATGGAGGCAGATACAATAGTGGCACTTAAAGAGGTTTTTGGATTGGCGCACAGAAATGCAGGCAGTAGAAAGATATAGATCACGTGTACACAGATGATCACAGATGATCAGTTCACACAGGCTCTGTTTGGTCTGGGACAGAAGTGCTGGTCATAGAGTTATACGGTTGTACAGTACGGAAACAGGCCCTTCAGCCCACCTTGTCCATACCGACCATTGGCATTTTGGGCCAGTCCCATTTGCCTGAATGTTGCTCATATCCCTCTATACTTTTCCTATACATATGTCTATTCAAATGTTTGTACGGTTATCATTGTGTCTGCTTCTATAGCTTCCTTTGGCAGTTAATCCCAGATACGACCACTCTTCACGTGAAAAAGTTTCTGAGGTTCATCTTAAATCACTGTGCTCTCATGGTAAGCGTAGGCAGGACTTCCACAGTGAATGGTAGGGCTCTGGGGAGTATTGTAGAGCTGAGGGATCTAGGAGTACAGGTACATAGTTCATTGAAGGTGGCATCACAGGTAGACAGGGTGGTCAAAAAGGCTTCATCAATCTGAAAATTGTGTATAGAGGTTGGGAAGTCATGTTGCAGTTGTATAAGACGTTGGTGAGACCTCGTTTAGTTTATTGTGTTCAGTTTTGGGCACTCGGTCGGTGTTGGGGCTGCTAATCTTTACTTTGTATATAGACAATAGACAATAGGTGCTAGAGTACGCCATTTGGCCCTTCGAGCCAGCACCACCATTCAATGTGATCATGGCTGATCATCCCCAATCAGTATCTCATTCCTGCCTTCTCCCCATATCCCATGACTGCTATTTTTAAGGGACTCCGCTATTTTTAATGATTTGGACGAGGGGATTGAAGGCTGTGTGGCCAAGTTTGCGGATGACACGAAAATAGGTGATGGAGCAGGTAGTGTAGATAAAGCAAGGACTCTGCAGAAGGACTTGGACAGGTTGGGAGAGTGGGCAGAGACGTTGCAGATGGAGTATATGGAGCAAGGTGTGGAGTCATGCATTTTGGTAGTAGTAATAAAGGTGTAGACTATTTTCTAAATGGGGAGAGAATCCAGGAATCGGAGGTACAAAGGGACTTAGGAGTGCTGATGCAGGATTCCCAAAACGTTGAATCGGTAGTAAAGAAAGCAATTCTCTCATTTATTTGAAGAGGGCTTGTATACAAAAACATGCTGTAATGCTGAGACTGGTCAGGCGGCATTTGGAGTATTGTGAGCAATTCTGGGCACCATATCTGAGGAAGGAGCCCCTGGCTCTTTAGAGGGTCCAGAGGAGGTTTACAAGATTGATCCCAGGAATGAGTGGGTTAACATATGATGAGCGTTTGACGGCACTGGGCCTATGCTCGCTGGAGTTTAAAAGAATGAGGGGGGACCTCATTGAACCGTACCAAATAATGAAAGCCTTGGATAGAGTGGATGTGGAGAGGATGTTTCCACTAGTGGGAGAGTCTAGGACTAGAGGTCACAATTAAAATCAGAATTAAACGACTTTCCTTTAGGAAGGAGATGAGGAGGAATTTCTTTAGTTAGAGGGTGGTGAATCTGTGGAATTCAGTCAGTGGATATTTTTAAGGCAGAGATAGATAGATTCTTGATTAGATCGGGTGTCAGGGGTTATGGGGAGAAGACAGGAGAATGGGGTTGGGAGGGAGAGATAGATTAGCCATGATTGAATGGTGGAGTATGATGGGCTGAATGACGTAATATGACTTATGAACTTATGAACTCAGGCCCTCGGATCCCGGCAACATCCTCGTAAATATTCGCTGCACTCTTTCCACCTTGACAACATCTTTCCTAAAACATAGGAAAGATGTTGTCAAGGTGGAAAGAGTGCAGCGAATATTTACAAGGATGTTGCCGGGATCCGAGGGCCTGAGTGAGCTATAGAAAGAGGTTGAGCAAGCTAGGACTCTATTCCTTGACACGTAGAGGATGAGCGGTGATCTTATAGAGGTGTACAAGATGATTAGATCTGTTAGATGCACAGTCTATTGCCTAGAATCAAGAACCAGAGGACATAAGTTTAATGTGCGGAGGGAAAGATTTAATGGGAAACTGAGGGGTGGCAGGTGTATGTATCGAGCTGCCGGCGGAGGTAGTTGAGACAGGGACTAATGCAGCGTTTAAGAAACATTTGGACAGGTGCATGGATAGGACAGGTTTAGAGGGATATGGGCCAAATGCAGGCAGTTGGCACGTGTAGATGGGACAATGTGGCCGGTGTGGACAAGTTGGGCCGAAGGGCCTGTCTCCACGCTGTACGACACTCTAAATCTGAATCCCTGTGTCCCTGTACCAAATCCTCAGCCACACATTCATCTCCCCTATCTTCCAGTCCTTGCTCTCACTAACATATGCCACCGGAGGCAATTCAGAGATCACTACCCTGGGTGGTCCTAATTTCAGCTTTTTACCTAACTCCCTACCCACATACTGCAGAACCTCATTCCTGCCGTGAACTATCGAGTCACCTGCCACGATTGCCCTGCCTGACATTGCCCTTCCCTGCTGAGCCTCGGCACGAGGGTTGGTATCACAGCCCTGTGAGCTATCAACTTGGAGCTATTCACTTTCTACACACGAATGCTGTTAAGGGTTTTGCCATTAGCTGTATATGTGTGCGATCTTGCAGTAAATTGAAATTTGGGCCATTAACTGTTGGCAATGAATGAACCTCTAAAAATGTAATTTGTTGTAAGATCTTTGGAAAATAGTCAGGTTGTAAAAGGTCCCCATATAGTTTGTTGCTTCTTCTATTGCTGGAAACATTGCAACTTCAGGATCAGCAACTTGAGTTGGGCAACATCGCAGTCAGTGGGCAGATTTATGTAAACAAATGGCATGCAGCAAAGCTTTCATGGTGTCATTTGTGCTTATGGCAACAACATCATAAAACAGTACAACAGTACAGCACAGAAACAGGCCCTTCAGCCCACAATGTCTTTGCCGAACGATGCCAAAACCAAATCTTAGCTGCATATAAACAATATCCCTCCATTGTCTGCGTTTCAACATGTCTCTCCAAAAGTCTCTTAAATGCCACTATTGAATTAGCCTCCACCACCGACCCAGGCAACACATTCCTGGCACTCACCAGCCTCTGCATGTAAAAAAAAAGACTTGCCCCGCTCATCTTCTTTACACCTGCCCCTCTCACCTTAAATATCTAATAGCATTTGATTTTTCCAACCTGGGGGAAAAGGTTGTGACTGTCTACCTTATCTACACCTCTCATCATTGTATATACCTCTATCAGGCCTCCCCAGAACCAGAGAACACAATTCAAGTTTGTCCAACCTCTTCCTGTGGCTTCTTCCCCCTGATCAAAACATCATTCTGGTAAACCTTCCCTGCACTGTTTCAAACGCCTCCACATCCTTCCTGAAATGGGGTGACCAGAACTGCACACAATACTCCAAATGTGGTCTAACCAAAGACCCATAAAGCTGCAGCATGATTCGCTGACTATAGACTCAATGACCCGACCAATGAAGGCAAGCATTACGTGTGCCTTTACCACTCTATCTACAGTGCACTCCATAATGTTTGGAACAAAGACCCATCATTTATTTATTTGCCTCTGTACTCCACAATTTGAGATTTGTAATAGAAAAAAATCACATGTGGTTGAAGTGCACGTTGTCAGATTTTATTAAAGGGTATTTTTATACATTTTGGTTTCACCATGTAGAAATTACAGCTGTGTTTATACATAGTCCTCCCATTTCAGGGCACCATAATTTTTGGGACACATGGCTTCACGGGTGTTTGTAATTGCTCAGGTGTGTTTAATTGCCTCCTTAATGCAGGTATAAGAGAGCTCTCAGGACCTAGTCTTTCCTCCAGTCTTTCCATCGCCTTTGGAAACTTTTATTGCTGTTTATCAACATGACAACGAAAGTTGTGCCAATGTAAGTCAAATAAGCCATTATTGGACTGAGAGACAAGAATAAAACTATTAGAGACATTAGCCAAACCTTAGGCTTGCCAAAATCAGCTGTTTGGAATACCATTAAGAACAAAGATAGCACTGGTGAGCTTTCTAATCACAAAGGGACTGGCAGGCAAAGGCGCACCTCCACAGCTGATGACAGATGAATTCTCTCTATAATAAAGAAAAATCCCCAAACACCGACAGATCAGAAACAAGCTTCAGCAGTTGGGTGTGGATTTGTCAATGACCACTGTCCGCAGGAGACTTCATGAACAGAAATACAAAGGCTACACTGCAAGATGCAAACCACTGGTTAGCTGCAAAAATAGGATGGCCATGTTACAGTTTGCCAAGAAGTACTTAAAAGAGCAATGACAGTTCTGGAAAAGGGTCTTGTAGACGGATGAGACGAAGATTAACGAAGATCAGAGTGATGGCAAGAGCAAAGTATGGAGGAGAGAAGGAACTGCTCAAGATCCAAAGCATACCACCTCATCTGTGAAACACAGTGTGGGGGTGTTATGGCCTGGGCATGTATGGCTGCTGAAGGTACTGGCTCACTTATCTTCATTGATGATACAACTGCTGATGGTAGTAGCATAATGAATTCTGAAGTGTATAGACACATCCTATTTGCTCAAGTTCAAACAAATGCCTCAAAACTCACTGGGCAGCGGTTCATTCTACAGCAAGACAATGATCCCAAACATACTGCTAAAGCAACAAAGGAGTTTTTCAAAGCTAAAAAATGGTCAATTCTTTAGTGGCCAAGTCAATCACCTGATCTGAACCCAATTGAGCATACCTTTTAGAAACATAGAAAATAGGTGCAGGAGGATGCCATTCGGCCCTTCGAGCCAGCATCGCCATTCATTGTGATCATGGCTGATCATCCCCTATCAGTAACCCGTGCCTGCCTTCTCCCCATATCCCTTGACTCCACTAGCCCCTAGAGCTCTATCTAATGCCCCCGTCCCACTTAGGAAACTTGAACGAAAACCTCTGGAGAATTTGCGCCCCACCCAAGGTTTCCGTGCAGATCCCGTAAGTTTTTGTCCTCCGGCAACCACCTTCAACTAGCATCGCAACCGGCTTCGACTAAAAAATAACCGATTTTTTAAACGAAAACTGCTTTCGACCATTAGGGAGACTGACAAAAGCCTCCGGGAACCGCACGGAAACCTTGGGTGGGGCACAAAGTCTCCAGAGGTTTCTGTTCAGGTTTCCTAAGTGGGGCATAACTCTCTCTTTAATCCATCCAGTGACTTGGCCTCCACTGCCCTTGTTGGCAGGGAATTCCATAAATTCACAACTCTCTGGGTGAAAATGTTTTTTCTCACCTCAGTCTTAAATGACCTCCCCTTTATTCTAAGACTGTGGCCCCTGGTTCTGGACTCGCCTAACATTGGGAACATTTTTCCTACACCTAGCTTGTCCAGTCCTTTTATAATTTTATATGTTTCTATAAGATCCCCCCTCATCATTTTAAACTCCAGTGAATACAAGCCTAGTCTTTTCAATCTTTCCCCATATGACAGTTCCGCCATCCCAGGGATCAATCTCGTGAACCTACACTGCACTGCCTCAATCACAAGGATGTCCTTCCTCAAATTAGGAGACTTAAAACTGTACACAATACTCCAGATGTGGTCTTACCAGAGCCCTATACAACTGCAGAAGAACCTCTTTACTCCCAGACTGAAATCCTCTTGTTATGAAGGCCAACATTCCATTAGCTTTCTTCACTGCCTGCTGTACCTGTTAGCCAACTTTCAGTGACCGGTGTACAAGGACGCCCAGGTCTCGCTGCACCTCCCCCTTACCTAACCTAACCCCATTGAGATAATAATCTGCCCCCTTGTTTTTGCCGCCAAAGTGGATAACCTCACATTTATCTATCTTATACTGCATGTGCTACGCATCTGCCCACTCACTCAACCTGTCCAGGTCCCCCTGCAACCTCCTAACATCCTCTTCACAGTTCACACTGCCATCCAGCTTTGTTTCATCCGCAAATTTGCTAGTGTTGCTCCTAATTCCCTCTTCCAAATCATTAATATATATGGTAAACAGTTGCGGCCCCAACACCGAGCCTTGCGGCACTCCACTCGCCACTGCCTGCCATTCTGAAAAGGACCCGTTCACTCCTACTCTTTGCTTCCGGTCTGCCAACCAATTTTCTATCCATGTCAACACCCTATCCCCAATACCATATGCTCTAATTTTAGTCACCACATCCACTGGCACCCCTTTTATCCATTTTACTTGTCACATCCTCAAAAAATTCCAGAAGATTAGTCAAGCATGATTTCCCTTCCATAAATCCATGTTGACTTGGACTAATCCTTTTACTGCTATCCAAATGCTCCATTATTACCTCTTTAATAATTGACTCCAGCATCTTTCCCACCACCGAAGTCAGGCTAACTGGTCTGTAATTCCCCGTTTTCTCTCTCACTACTTTCTTGAAAAGTGGGATAACATTAGCTATCCTCCAATCCACAGGAACTCATCCTGAATCTATTGAACATTGGAAAATGATCACCAATGCGTCCACTATTTCTAGAGCCACCTCCCTGGGGACCCTGGGATGCAGACCATCAGGTCCAGGGGATTTATCATCCTTCAGTCCCATTAGCCTACCCAATACTATTTCTCGCCTAATGAAAATTTATTTCAGTTCCTCTACCCCCTTAGATCCTCTGTCCTCCAGTACATCTGGGAGATTGTTTGTGTCTTCCTTAGTGAAGACAGATCCGAAGTACCTATTCAACTCTTCTGCCATTTCCTTGTTGCCCATAATAATTTCACCCGTGTCTGCCTTCAAGGGACCCACATTTGACTTTGCTACTCTTTTTCCCTTAACATATCTAAAGAAGCTTTTACTGTCCTTCTTTATATTCCTGGCCAGCTTACCTTCGTACTTCATCTCTTCAGCCCGTATTGCCCGTTTTGTTTCCTTCTGTTGTCCTATGAAAGTTTCCCAATCCTCTGGCTTCTGGTTACTTTTTGCTGTGTTATACATCTTTTCTTTTAGTTTTATTCATAGAAACATAGAAACATAGAAAATAGGTGCAGGAGTAGGCCATTCGGCCCTTCGAGCCTGCACCGCCATTCAATGTGATCATGGCTGATCATCTAACTCAGTATCCCGTACCTGCCTTCTCTCCATACCCCCTGATCCCTTTAGCCACAAGTGCCACATCTAACGCCCTCTTAAATATAGCCAATGAACTGGCTTCAACTACCTTCTGTGGCAGAGAATTCCAGAGACTCACCACTCTCTGTGTAAAGAATGTTTTCCTCATTTCGGTCCTAAAGGAATTCCCCCTTATCCTTAGACTGTGACCCCTTGTTCTGACTTCTCTTGTCAGCCACGGTTGCCTCCTACTCCCCTTAGAATCTTTCTTCATTTTTGGAATGAAATGATCCTATGTCTTCCGGATTATGCCCAGAAATTCCTGCCATTGCTGTTCCACTGTCATTCCTGCTAGGATCCCTTTCCAGTCTACCTTGGCCAGCTCCCCTCTCATGCTTTCATAGTCCCCTTTGTTCAACTGCATCACTGACACCTCCGATTTAACATTCTCCTTCTCAAATAGCAGATTAAAACTAATCATATTATGATCACTACCTCCAAGCGGTTCCTTTACCTCGAGTTCTCTTATCATATCTGGTTCATTAAACAACACTAAATCCAGAATTGCCTTTTCTCTGGTCGGCTCCATTACAAGCTGCTCTAAGAATCCATCTCGGAGGCATTCTACAAACTCTCTTTCTTGGGGTCCTCAACCAACCTGATTTTCCAAGTCTACCTGCATATTGAAATCCCCCATCACCACAGTGGCATGACCTTTGTTACATGCCAGTGTTAACTCCTGCTGCAACTTACACTCTACATCCGGGCTACTATTTGGGAATCAATTTTATATGCGGAAGAGAAAATTGATGAAAACAAGCATAAGCTAGAGATGGCTGCAATACAGGCCTGGCAGAGCATCACCAGAGAAGACACCCAGCAACTGGTGATGTCCATGAATCACAGACTTCAAGCAGTCATTGCATGCAAAGGATATGCAACAAAATACTAAACATGACTACTTTCATTTACATAACATTGCTAAATCCCAAACATTATGGTGCCCTGAAATGGGGGGGGGGGGGAGACTATGTATAAACACTGCTGCAATTTCTACATGGTGAAACCAAAATATATAAAATTGCCTTTATTAAAATCTGATAATGTGCACTTTAACCACTTGTGATTTTTTTTTCCTATTACAAATCTCAAATTGTGGAGTACAGAGGCAAATAAATAAATGATGGGTCTTTGTCCCAAACATTATGGAGGGCGCTGTATTTGTGTTGCCACTTTCAGGGGGTTTTGGACCTAGACCCCAAGATCCCTCTGGACGTCAATCCTGTTAAGGGTCATATGACCTCCCAAAGTGCAACACATCAAACTTGCTCGGATTAAACTCCACCTGCCATTCCTCTGACAATTCTGTAGCAGATCTATATCCCACTGTATTCTTTTATAGTCTTCCTCACAGTCCACAAGCATAGCAATCCGGTGACATCTGAAAACGTACTATTCATCCCGTCTGCATTCCCGTTCCAAGTCATTAATTTATACAGTATCCCAAACAGCAGATATCCCAACACAGATCCCTGTGGAGCTCCACTGGTCACAGAGCTCCAGCTGAATATTGTCCTTCGATCACAACCCTCTGTCTTCTATCAGTAAGCCAGTTCTGTTTCCATACGACCAAATCTTATGCATTTTAATCTTCTTGATCAACTGACAATGGAGGACTTATTAAAATGCCTTACTAACATCCATACAAACTGCATCCATGACCTTGCCCTCATTAATCGCCTTGAAGTAAATCCTTTCCTGAAGATTCCTCTCCAATAGCTTTCTTACTAATGATGTGAGGCTTACCAGTCTGAAATTCTGTGGATTTCCTCTACTTCCCTATTTTACACAAAATAACAACATTATCATCTCTCCAGTCTTCCGGGCCCTCACCTGTGGCTACAGAAGTCGCAAAGATCTTCATCAAGGCTCCTGCAATTTCCTCACAATAACCTGAGAGAGATGTCATCAGTACCTGGGGATTTATCCATCTTAATGCTCTTCAAGATTCCAACACTTTTTAATCTCAAACTGGATTTGCATGTTAGTATTCTCCACACTGATCTCGCTGTCCTTCATGTCCGACTTCTTGGTGAAAACAGATGCAAAGTACTTTAGTACCTCACGTACGTCCCCCGACTCCAACCATAAATTCCCTGCTTTATCCTTGCCCTACCTTCTCCCTGGTTGCCGTCTTGTTGTTAATGTAGATATAAAAACCTTTGGGATTGTCATTAATCAGACTTGCCAATGATATTTTATGGCCTGTTTTGGCCCTTGTAATCACCAGCTTGAGTTTTTCCTCCTTTCTTTATATTCCTCAACGGTCCTGTCTGATTCCATCCTCTTAAACCTTGCATACGCTTTCTTATTCTCTCTGACCAAATTTACAACATCTTTGATTCCATTACTTTGCCATCCTTATCCCTTCGTTATGTTCATGGGTGATAGGAGCAGAATTAGGACATTCAGCCATTCAAATCATAGCTGATCCCTCTCCCTTCTAACCCCATTCTCGCCTTCTAACCCCTGACACCTGTACTAATAGATCTGTTGTAGGTACATTTACTGGTGCCCTTCCCTAATTCCCCATTTACTGGTGCCCTCCCCTAATTCCCCATTTACTGGTGCCCTCCCCTAATTCCCCATTTACTGGTGCGCTCCCCTAATTCCCCATTTACTGGTGCCCTCCTCTAATTCCCCATCTACTGGTGCCCCCCTCCCCTATTTCCCCATTTACTGGTGCCCCCTCCCCTATTTCCCCATTTACTGGTGCCCTTCTCTAATTCTCCATTTACTGGTGCCCTCCCCTAATTCCCCATTTACTGGTGCCCTCCCCTAATTCCCCATTTACTGGTGCCCTTCTCTAATTCCCCATTTACTGGTGCCCTTCTCTAATTCCCCATTTACTGGTGCCCTTCTCTAATTCCCCATTTACTGATTCCCCATTAGATCCCTCTCCCTTCTAACCCCATTCTCACCTTCTCATAACCCCTGACACCTGTACTAATTAATAGATTCTGTTGTAGATACATTTACTAGTACCCTTCTCTGGAATTCCCCATTTACTGGTGCCCCCCTCCCCTAATTCCCCATTTACTGGTGCCCCCCCCCCCAATTCCCCATTTACTGGTGCCCTTCTCTAATTCCCCATTTACTGGTGCCCTCCTCCAATTCCCCATTTACTGATGCCCTCGAATTCCCCATTTACTGGTGTCCTCTAATTCCCCCTTTTACTGGTGCGCTCCCCTAATCCCCCATTTACTGGTGTCCTCTAATTCCCCATTTACTGGTGTCCTCTAATTCCCCCTTTTACTGGTGCCCTCCCCTAATTCCCCATTTACTGGTGTCCTCCCCTAATTCCCCATTTACTGGTGTCCTCTAATTCCCCCATTTACTGGTGCCTTCCCCTAATTCCCCATTTACTGGTGCCCTCCCCTAATTCCCCATTTACTGGTGTCCTCTAATTCCCCCATTTACTGGTGCCTTCCCCTAATTCCCCATTTACTGGTGCCCTCCCCTAATTCCCCATTTACTGGTGTCCTCTAATTCCCCCATTTACTGGTGCCTTCCCCTAATTCCCCATTTACTGGTGCCCTCCCCTAATTCCCCATTTACTGGTGTCCTCTAATTCCCCATTTACTGGTGCCTTCCCCTAATTCCCCATTTACTGGTGCCCTCCCCTAATTCCCCATTTACTGGTGTCCTCTAATTCCCCATTTACTGGTGCCTTCCCCTAATTCCCCATTTACTGGTGCCCTCCCCTAATTCCCCATTTACTGGTGTCCTCTAATTCCCCATTTACTGGTGCCTTCCCCTAATTCCCCATTTACTGGTGCCCTCCCCTAATTCCCCATTTACTGGTGTCCTCTAATTCCCCCATTTACTGGTACCTTCCCCTAATTCCCCATTTACTGGTGCCCTCCCCTAATTCCCCATTTACTGGTGTCCTTTAATTCCCCCATTTACTGGTACCTTCCCCTAATTCCCCATTTACTGGTGTCCTCCCCTAATTCCCCATTTACTGGTGCCCTCCCCTAATTCCCCATTTACTGGTGTCCTCTAATTCCCCCATTTACTGGTGTCCTCTAATTCCCCCTTTTACAGGTGCCCTCCCCTAATTCCCCATTTACTGGTGTCCTCCCCTAATTCCCAATCTACCAGCATCTTCATAAAAGGGACAGTACCTGCCTCAGTATGCACGTGTCATTTGTTCTTGCCTGTGGTGTAATTTACCTTATTCCAATTTTGTTCCATCCTGCAAGGTCCGGACTTCCATTTCAAAATGATCTTAAAATTTACAGGTAGACAAAAATGTTAGAGAAACTCAGCGGGTGAGGCAGCATCTATGGAGCGAAGGAATAGGTGACGTTTAGGGTCGAGACCCTTCTTCAGGCTGATGTGTGGGGTGGGGGAGGCGGGAAGAAGAAAGGAAGAGGCGGATACAGTGGGCTGTGGGAGAGCTGGGAAGGGGAGGGGAAAGAAGGGGAATGCAGGGACTACCTAAAATTGGAGGTCAATGTTCATACCGCTGGGGTGTAAACTACCCAAGCAAAATATGAGGTGCTGCTCCTCCAATTTACGGTGGGCCTCACTGGCCATGGAGGAGGCCCAGGACAGAAAGGTCGGATTCGGAATGGGAATTCGAAATTTACAGAGCTCTGATCACTAATCCCAAACTGCTCCTCCATTGTAACACCAGTCACCTGGCCAGTTTAATTTATTATTGTCATGTGCATCGAGATACAATGAAAAGCTTTTGTTTGTGTGGTATCCAGTCTAGAAAAAGGCTATACATTGATACAATCAGGCTGTGAAGTTAAAGGATACAACATTTAGAGCAAAGATATTGGTCCGAATTTTTTTTAAAAGCTACAAGGTCTCCAGTGAGGTAGATGGGAAGTCAGAACCACACTCTAGCTAATGAGGAGACTGTTCAGTTGCCTGCTAACAGTTGGGGGAAACACTGCTCTTGAATCTGGAGGTATGAGAAGAATAGATCAGGTAAACGCAGGTGTGGGGGATTTTGGGAGAACAAAGGGGGGCCCAGTGTGGGCCAAATGCAGGCAGGTGGGACTAGTGTAGATGGGCATGTTGGTCTACATGGGCAAGGTGGGCCGAAGGGCCTGTTTCTACGCTTTATGACTGTGTATTCAAACTTCTGTATTTCTTGCCTGATGGGAGAAAGAAGAAGAGGGTGGCCTAGGTGAGACTGGTGGACAAAAATGCTGGAGAAACTCAGCGGGTGAGGCAGCATCAATGGAGTGAAGGAATAGGTGACGTTTCAGGTCAACGGCCCTCTTCAGACTGGTCAGGGTGAAAGTGGTCCTTGATTATTCCGGTGGCCTCGTTGAGACAGCGTGAAGTGTAGATGGAGTTGATGGAAGGGAGGCTGGTTTTTGTGATGGTCTGGGCTACATCCATAACTTTCTGCAATTTCAAGAAAATGTCTATTTCAAGAAAAGGGATTTTTTAGAGGAGGGTGGCATGAAACCAGGCGAAATCTTGGTTGGAAGATTTAATTCCAGGTGAATTTTAAAATGTTGCTGCTGCCTTGAGCACCTTTCTGAGCATTTGGCACATTGTGATTTTTAATTCAGTTACTACTTTCCACATTCACCGGTTTCTATTCTGGGACTTGTTTGAATTTGCTGTTCCCTGGTGCATATTCTCTGCCAATGGATTGTAAATTGTATAATATAAGCAAAATAAATGCCATTATTTCCCTGCTATTTTGCCAGGAATCTCAAATTGTTTTATATTTATTACATAAAAGGGTAAAGAATTTCTAGTATTCATTACTTGTGTATCAGAGATTCCAGTAATCACCAAAGGCAGCTTCAGGAGTCATTTCCGATTTGTAGGAATTTAGATTAAAATATCCTTCAAGTGAATGGAATGTTAGTGTACGAAAGAGAAAAGTAAGAACAGGATTGAGGGTGTTGGTGACAAGAGCAAGTCAAATTAGCTCAGAACTTGCTGTAATATATTTCTGAAATACAATTCGCTTTTTAAGTTGAGGGGGTAAAGATTTAATAGACAAAGGGTGGTGGGTGTATGGAACGTGCTGCCATAGGAGGTAGTTGAGGTAGGTACTATCACAATATTTAAAAAATACTTGGATATGTCTATGGATAGGGTAGGTTTAGAGGGATATAGGCCAAATGCAGGCAGGAGGGATTAGTGTAGATGGGCATTTTGGTTGGCATGGGCAAGTTGGGTGGAAGGGCCTGTTTCCACGCTGTATGACTCGATGACACTTCTCTATGACGATTAAACATTTTCATGTGCTATGAATTTAGCTGTTAGTTGATGACAATTCCATGAATCCTGGAGTCTTTTTAAAAATCCCTTTTCATTAGGTCTTAAGTTCATTGGCCAATTAATATAAAAATTCCACAAATAGAATAATGTCCTTAGCCATCTGAAATGATAAAATACATCTGGGAAGAGAAAAGTGTAATAGGAACTTTATTCTTAGAATAAAAGGGAGGCCATTTAAGACTGAGATGAGAAAAAACTTTTTCACCCAGAGAGTTGTGAATGGAGGCCAAATCACTGGATGGATTTAAGAGAGAGTTAGATAGAGCTCCAGGGGCTAGTGGAATCAAGGGATATGGGGAGAAGGCAGGCACAGGTTATTGATTTGGGACGATATGGCGGTGCTGGCTCGAAGGGATGAATGGCCTCCTCCTGCACCTATTTGTTATGTTTCTATGAACTAGCTAGAAAGGTGAATAACTTAAGAGCAAATGTTTTGTGTATTGGCTTAAAATACAAAACCTCAGATCATCTGAAAATCATGCCAGATTTTGTTTTGGACAGAGAAAGTTTGGACTTGAAGTCAGTAATAGCATTTGCCTTTTTTTGTGTGCGTTTTCCTATTATTAAGTGAAGGTCTGGCTCTTTGCACATTTCTCCACCATTGAAGCCCTGCCAAAAATGAGGCCTCAGGAAGTGGGAGTGTATCTGGCTCTGAAATTGAGATGCATAATAAAATAACAAACAGCTGCTGAAAATAGATTGTTACTACAGACTACTGGTACAGCGCGTATAAAAATAATTTCCCACATTAGAGTGGACATTGTGGAGATGTGGGAGCTGGGAAATCTCAGCTGGAGCAATGGACACAGTTTCTCTGAATACCCTGCCTTCCCCTTCTTCCACAAGAAAAAAAACAAATCCTGGACTTCCAGGAAAATTGAGCTGATGATTTGTGAACATATACCAACTTGCAAATCAATGGTTCGTGTTAAATATGTTGCTGTTCCCTCCCATCCCAGTGGACCAAAGTCCTGTTTGATACCATCTCCTCGATCTCTGTTTATGATGGAGTTGATTGGAGGATTGCTGTTGCTTCTGCACAGAAACTCTTTCAGAAAATTTCACAAGCGACTATGTCAATTATGCTTCACTTGTACTTTCTGTCAATTCATGAGATTAGTTTTTCAATCGTGGCTGAGTCTACGAACAAGCGCTTTAAAGAAATAACAACTGGGTTGCCATTGGGCCAGTGAATTTTAGACTAAATTTTAGATTGAGTACTAACTCAGAAATGAAAATACAATGGAGCCTGGTTGAAACCTGTAGAAAATTCCTCAGCATCCTGGATCTAGGTAGCTTTGGCCGAGTTCTTCGGAATTGATGGATGGATGAAGCTGTTCATATGTAAATGTTTGCAGATGGATTTAGTGTGCACTAGAAGATTTTGTGCTGTAAAAGCAGCTGAACCTTCTGTTTGCAAATGTAAAACAGCAGCAAAAGTAACAGCAATGGAACAGTTTTATGTAGAAAGATGTAGACTGTATCAAGGATGATTGGCCTGAATTTCAGCTTGCAGGAATTGCTAAGAAATATTGAACAGGTATAGTAAGTAAAAAATTATTTAATCTTATTATGACGTGATGTTTAGTTCCCTTCCTAAATGATTCACTTGGATTTAAGTTATGTTCTTGCAATTCTATCATGTGGAAATCTTCTGCACATTGAATTAATGATTTATTAACTTTTTTTTGCAGTGGGGTTAAGAACTCTTATGTTTGTACTTCAAAGACGTTAGTGAATGCATCTTAGAAAAAAATGCCTGTGCATTTACAGAGAATTGCTGAGGATTGGAAAGTGTTCTAATATATTATAAATTTAGTTTCATTTACATTTTGTTATGGTGTTGCCTCCCATGTTTGCAAAGATCATTTCCATGAAATAGAGAATGTAGCGTTTTCTTTCTTCTTGAAATAGGTTAGTTCTGAGATTTTGCTGGTTCTGCTGTGTGAAGTGAAGCAGTTTACGCAATACTCAAACTGACTATTCCTTAACATCTGCAAACTTCTACAACTTTTCATCAAGTGGGTAGCCAGAGGAGAAGAGTTAAAGTATCAAAGTAAATATTTATATGATATGTAATATTTCTTAACATGTTTATGAAAAGAGAAAGCGGGTTTTCTGACATGATGGACGCCGCAAGAGCATCAGTTCAGGTTAACTGTTAACAGTGGAGGTGCCAATATTTTGTAATCTATGACTAATGAAGTTGTCATTAATTACTTTAATTTAGATTAGATACAGCGCAAAAATAGGCCCACTGAGTCCGTACTGACCAGCGATCCCCGCACATTAATACTACACACTAGGGACAATTTTATACTTATACCAAGACAATTAACCTACAAACCTGTACGTTGTTGGTGTGTGAGAAGAAACCGAAGATCTCGGAGAAAATCCACGCATGTCACGGGGAGAACGTAGAAACTCCTTACAGACAGCACCCGTGTCAGGATCGAAGCCTAGACTTTGGCGCTGTAAGCGCTGTGAGGCAACAACTCTACTGCTCCACCACCGTGAAGCCCTTGAATGGATGAAAGATTCAGTGTGTGGATTTTACGCTTGACAGCTTGGAATTACCTTTATAGATCTAATTACACCTGTCCATGTAGGCTGTTTGTGGCATACAAGTGAGCGCAAACTTCTCATTTGCATAATTCTGTGACCGAACCACGGAGGGAGTGCTCATTGTATGTACCTGGAGAAATTCAGCTCTTATTTTATTTCCTGAAATGCAGAGAATTGTAATATTAAGAAATTATGATTACAGTTCCTCTCCATAGCTATAATTGGGGGCAAATCTGAATAATGGTTTGTTATCTAATGTTACAAATTTAGTGTTATTAAAATAATGTTTAGTGGATGCTATTTGTTTTAGCATTAAACTATGATGCCTAGGTGCTATATTCAATATTGAGATGTAGTACTTCTAAGGCAGAATGACATGGATATGTACGGCATTGCAATCATCTAAATGTGTCGCTTTTTGCAAAAACCAAGGTTGTTGCTTTTAAATGTGACTGAATACCAGGAAATGGGATACGTGCACATCAAGAAGGTGAAATGATCAAGAATTGTTAAAAATATACAATTATACTGTGTTTGAAATGGAGTTGAATAGCATGCACAATGTTTGCATTTTTTCCTAAGATAGGCACAAAATGCTGGAGTAACTCAGCGTGTCAGGGAGCACCTCTGTGACGTTTCAGGTCGGCACCTTTCTTCAGACTGATTGTGTGGGGGGGGGGGGGGGACTGTAAGCAAGAAAAGAGCAGGACAAATCTGTTGATTTAGAGTCCTTGTAATAATAATGACCTCACACCATGTCAGGTTATACAGTTTATTAGGAATAGGCAACTACAAGTTCTCACTTGAGAGTTCACTTTTTAGACTAACGGAGTGCAGTAGGCAAGCTAACAAGATAGTGGGCGTAATTACAAATGCAT
The DNA here is from genome assembly GCA_963514005.1 of Raja brachyura. The sequence goes on from OY740788.1 coordinate 27,241,829, forward strand.
GACTCATAGCATGAGCCACTAATCTACACCCCCCCCCCCCCCCCTTAAAGAATCAATAACATTGCATCCCCATAGCTAAGCAAAGCAAATATCACAACCGATGACAGACGTATGTAAAGTCAAACATAGTCCGGATACTTCACGACCGGCCTGCAAACACGCACGTGTACGATAGAGGCCATCTCCATTCTTTTTCCCCCGGGGACAGAGCTGGTGATTTCACCACCGTGTGGGAGTGGACCAATGCCTCTGGGGTCGAAGCAGGAGACTGTGGCACAGGCGAAGATGGGACAGACAGAGGAACTGTCACAGGCATGGATTGTTCTGCTGGCAAGAGCATGCGAGGGTCACTAGATGCAGATTTAAATGAATTTGTACGATCCGGATAATAAGGAGGAGGGATTGGCTCCTTCACAGGCAGAAGATTTGCTCCTTCACAGGCAGAAGGAGGAAAGACATGTAGGATTAAAGTTTGTTCTGCGACGGGCAATGGGGTACAGGTCTGCCTTGACAATAATCGTTGAACAGGTGAACCCAAGGCAGGGTCACGGGAAATGGTGCGTAAGTTGAGCAAATCCAGGAATACGTCAGATTTGGCCCTGTGAGAGCGCTCCATGAGTTGTTTTGCACTTGAGACAGCCCGTTAAGCCAGCCCGTTAGACTGTGGATACTCAGTGCTCATTGTACACACCCGGTGATGTCCAAATTCCAGCTTCTGGCAAACTCTCGGAATTGTTGGCTGGTGACCTGGCTGCCATTGTCAGTCAACAGCTTGCCTGGAGATCCATGAATTGAAAAATGACGAGATAATTTCAAAATCACGCTGCTGGAAGTGGGGGTGCTGAGACAATCAATGTCGAACCGCCCTGAATACGAATCCACGAGCACCAGGTACTGCTTGCCGTGCCACTCAAATCAGCTGCCACTGTAGACCATGGGAGCGCAGATACAGGATGTGGCAGAAGTGGTTGCATTTGTCGATGAGGTGCCAGGCTATTGCACACCGCACAAGCTGCCACATTTTCGTTGATGTATTCGGCCATGCCTGGCCAGTAAAACATGCTTTTCACGCCAGGCCTGTGAAACAGTGGCTTCAGCACCTGGGTGACCTGCATGGACAGTGTCAAAATACCGGTGATGCAGCTAAACAGGAACCACGGCCTTGTGTCCTTTTAAAACAATTCCGTGCACTAGCTCGTCCCGAACAGGGAAGAAAGATCGGACTGGCAAAGGAACGTTGTAGTGCTTGTCTGGCAAGCTGCGCTTAATGACAGAAGTTAGCGACTGTAGGGTCCTGTCGGTGGCAGTGTGGGCAACTAAGTCCTCCATCCATGATGAAGGATACGGACATCACAATAAAGTCATCGTCCTGTAAGGGTAGATCCTCACAGGTCTTCCGAGGTGCACGTAACAGAGTGTCTGCCAGGTGCATATCCTTTCCACGTTTGTCGGTGAGGACGATGTCATATTTTTAAAGTTGTAGTAACATCCGTTGTAGGCGCGCAGGAGAGTTATGAATAGGTTTATTGAAAATGCTGATAAGAGGTTGGTGGTCGGTTTCAATTGTAACAGTGCGACCAAAGATGAAATCGTTGAACTTTTTGCAGGCGAAAACAACTGCTAGTAATTCCTTTTCGATTTGGGCGTATCGTTGTTCTGTGTCAGACATAGTGCGCGAGGCATAGGCGACAGGCTTATTGCCATGGCCGTCATTCTGAAGGCATGCAGCGCTCAGGCCGTGTGGTGAGGCGTCACATGTAAGTGTAATAGGCAGTCTATGATCAATGTGGGCTAGAGTAGGAGTGGCCGTCATCTGCCGTTTAAGAGTGTTAAATGCTGTCTGTTGTTGCTCATGTCAGGTCTTTGTGTGTGAGATGGCGCAATGGGGTTGATATTTCGCTGAAATCTGGAATGAATTTGCTCAAATAGTTTGTCACATCAAGGATTCTCTGCAAGCTGGGCAAATCCGTGGGTGCTAGAAGTTCATTAATAGCACTCGTTTTAGCTGAATCAGATTTCAGGACGTCCTTGGTAAATATATGGCCTAGGTATTTTACCTCATTCACTCTGGATCTGCATTTTTTGGGATTGAGTTTGAGATGGATGGCCTCGGCACGCTTCAATACTTTTGTCAGATTGGCGTCGTGTTCCTCGATCGTTTTCCCAGTAATGAGGATATCGTCCACTCCAATTGGAGGCATGGGATCGAATCCCACTTCTGACACCATGTTAATTTAGAGTCCTTGTAATAATAATGACCTCACACCATGTCAGGTTATACAGTTTATTAGAAATAGGCATAGACAAGTTCTCACTTGAGAGTTCACTTTTTAGACTAATGGAGTGCAGTAGACCGCGACGCTAACAAACTAGTGGGCATAACTACAAATGCATAACTCATAGCATGAGCCACTAATCTACAAAATCCCCCATCCACCCCCCACCAGGAAACCCATAACACAGTGGCACAGCAGTAGAGTTGCTGCCTTTACCGCACTATAGTCCCGGGTTTGATCCTGAGTACGGGTGTTGTCTGTACGGAGTTTGTACGTTCTCCCTGTGACCGCGTGGGTTTTTTCCATGTACTCTGGTTTCCTCCCACACTCCAATGACGTGCAGGTCTGTAGGTTAATTGGCTTCTGTAAATTGTCCCCAGTTATTATGGGTGATCGCTAGTCAGCTCAGGCTCGGTGGGCTGAAGGATCTGTTTCCACGCTGTATTTCTAAACTCCATCCCCCACCAGGAAACCCTCTACACCTTCATCCCCCACCAGGAAATCTTTCAACTCTTTAATCACTTTCAGTTTCCAGAACCCCGTTCACTCATCCCTGTAATAAGTGGGTTAACTTATAATGAACGTTTGATGGCACTGGGCCTGTACTCGCTGGAGTTTTGAAGAATGAGGGGAGACCTCATTGAAACTTACCGAATAGTGAAAGGCCTGGATAGAGTGGATGTGGAGAGGATGTTTCCACTAGTGGGAGATTCTAGCACTAGAGGTCATAGCCCCAGAATTAAAGGACGTTCCTTTAGGAAGGAGACGAGAAGAAATTTATTTAGTTAGAGGGTGGTGAATCTGTGGAATTCCTTGCCACAGATGGTCAAGAGGTAGGTACGATGGATGTGATGTCCGAGAGCTGGTGCCTGGCCGTAGGAAGATAGGGGTCAGCTCGCCAGACTGCAACGGCACCTCCCTTATCAGCGGGTTTAATGATCAATTCTGGATTGTGGTGAATTGAGTGGAGAGCTGTGCGTTCAGAGGGGGTGAGATTGGAACGATTAAGTGAAGGGGTCAAGAAGGTTGATGCATCTGTGGAATTCTCTGCCACAGAAGGTAGTTGAGGCCAGTTTGTTGGCTATATTTAAGAGGGAGTTAAATGTGGCCCTTGTGGCTAATGGGATCAGGGGGTATGGAGAGAAGGCAGAATATAGAATAGTTTCTTTATTGTGATTGTAACATGGACCATGTACAACGAAATTTAAAAATGTCAACCAGTCAGTGCAACATTCAAACCATAAAAGCTAACGATACATACAAGGTAAAATATTAAAAAAGATAAATAACTAAAATAATTATGAAATATGAAAATGGCACGCATATACACACAACCCTACATCCTTCTGTCGATTTCACAGTGTACCAACCACAGTCCCTTAGTCCTCCCGTTCCTTGGTGGCTACATTTAGTGCCTTTATAGCAGTGGGGTAAAAACAGGTACAGGATACTGAGTTGGATGATCAGCCATGATCATATTGAATGGCGGTGCAGGCTCGAAGGGCCGAATGGCCAACGCCTGCACCTATTTTCTATGTTTCTATGTCTCTCCAGTTGTTGGAAATAAAAAAGTCCACAGAGAGTAGAAGGCTGATGCAGGCAGTCCAAAAGGAGGAGGAATGTTGGAGGCAGGAGAAGCGGCCATCACCGGGCAGTGAGGACTCCTTCCCATAGAGAAAGGTGCGCAGGCTGAGGCCACAAGAAAGCTCTGCATCATGGCGAGTGGGGAACTTGTTGAGGTTGGGGCGGAGGGCTACAAAGTAAGGCCTCTGTTGAGGACAGACTGTTGTATATCGCAAACAGGGAGGTCAGGGGAGATGGTGAAATCACCACAGAGGTAAGGGCTGGGGTCAGAGTTTATTTTAGTTTAGAGATACACCACGGAAACGGGTCCATGCTGAACAGCGATCCCCGCGCACTGACACTATCCTACACACATTAAGGACAAATTGCAGTTTTACCAAAGCCAATGAACCTTCAATCCTGTACGTCTTTGGAGTGTGAGAGAAAACCGGAGGACCTGTAGGAAATCCACGCTTGTCACAGGGAGAACGTAAAAACTCCGTTCAGACAGCACCCGTAGTCAGGATGGAACCCAGGTTTCTGGTGCTGTGGGGGGCAGAGTGGCGGAAGGAAGCTTGGGCGAGCTACTGTGGGGGATGATGGGGATGCAGAGAGAAGTGAGGAGTGGTGTACGGGTGGGGGTAGTATGAGTAACAAGGTTTAAAGAGGGGAAAGGGCAGCAGGACCCAGTGGGCCCATTAGAGCGGTTCCCTGTTGTAAGCCGGACCCAGGATCGTCAGACCATGTGGGTGTGGGGGACAAGAACGTAGAGGCTGTCAGCCTGGAGCTCAACTGTTGAATGTGGGCGGGAGAGAGGCGAGGATCGGCATAGTCGATGGTGGCTGGGAAGATGGGGGAGTGCAGGTAAGGGTGGGTGGTGAACTGGATGACCTCGTAGTGTGACACAGTTGCATCCTTAACTTTCAAGTCAACTGCATCCTCAAAATTGAAATAGAATCACTTGACCATAAACACCTCTAATCGGGGCATTGAGTATAAGAGTCAGGAAGTCTTGCTGCAGCTTTATGGGACTTTGGTTGGACAACATTTGGGGTATTGTGTGTGTGTGTGCAGTTTTGGTCGCCCCATTACAGGCAGGGTGTGGATGCTGTGGAGAGGGTGCAACATACGTTTACCAGAATGCTGCCAAGGTTTGAAGGTATTAACTATAAGGAGAGGTTGGCAGGACTTGGATTGTTTTCTCTAGACTGCTTTTCAGGTTAGGCAGAGGTTCACTTGCACCTCCTCCAACCTCATCTACTGTATGGATCATCTCCGACACCTCCCTCCCCTTTCTTGATCTCACTGTCTCCATCACAGAAAATAGGCTATTGACTATCTAATACAAACCCACTGACTGCCACAACTATCTCGACTACACTTCTACCCAACCTGCTTCCTGCAAAGACTCTATCCCCTACTCCCAATTCCGCCGCATCTGTGCCCAAGATGAGGTGTTCCATACCAGGACATGAAAGATGTCAGAGATGTCCTCATTCTTTAGGGAACGGGGGTTCCCTCTCCCATCATAGATGAGGCCCTCACTCGTGTCTCCTCGGTACCCTGCAGCTCCGCCTTTGCTCCCCCTCCCCCTTGTCGCAAGAGACAGAGTCTCTCTCGAAAAGAGGGGGAAAAGATTTAATAGGAATCCGAGGGGTAACTATTTCGAACAAAGGGTGGTGGGCGTATGGAACAAGCTGCCAGAGGAGGTAGTTGAGGCAGGGACTATCCCATCATTTAAGAAACAGACAGGTACATGGATAGGACAGGTTTGGAGGGATATGGACCAAGCGCTGGCAAGTGGGACTAGTGTAGTGTGGGCAAGTTGGGCCAAAGGGCCTGTTTCCACAATGTAACACTCTATGACACTAATCCTTACTTCCGCCCCATCAGCCGTTGCATACAACACATAATCCTTCGAACTTTCCGCCACCTCCAACGGGATCCCGCCAATGGCCACATTTTCCCATCTCCATCCCTTTCTGACTTCTGCACAGACCGTTCCATCCACAACTCCCTGGTTAACTCATTCCCACCCAAACCATCCCCTCCCCCAGCACCCTCCCCTGCAACCGCAGAATATGCAACACCTGTCCCGATACCTCGTCCTTCGACCCTGTCCAAGAACCCGACAATTCTTTCAGATGAGGCAGAGGTTCACTTGCACCTCCTTCAACCTCATCTACTGTATCCGTTGTTCAAGATGTGAACTCCTATACATCAGCAAGACCAAACGCAGACTGGGCGATCGTTTGTTCAGCCCGCCTGAACCTACCTGATCTCCTTATAGTTATTGGACACTTTAATTCTCCTTCCCATTCCCTACACAGACCTTTGGGTCATCGATACCAGGCCTTTGGAGATGTCCTCATTCTTTAGGTACCAGCTTTAGAGACCATTCCTTCCGCAACTCCCTGTCAACTTGTCCCTCCCCACCCAAACCACCCCTTCCCTAGGTACTTTCCCCTGCAGCACTGTCCGTTTACCTCCCCCCTCGACTCCATCCATGGACCCCGACACTTTCCAGGTTAGGCAGTGGTTCACTTGCACCTCCTCCAACCTCATCTACTGTATCCGCTGTTCCAGGTGTCAACTCTCGTACGTCGGCGAGACCAAGCACAGGCTCGGCGATCGTTTTGCTGAACACCTCCGCTCAGTCTGCCTTAACCTATCTGATCTCCTGGTTGCTCAGCATTTGAACTACCTCTCCCATTCCCAATCTGATATTTCTGTCCTGGGCCTCCTCCATTGTCAGTGAGGCCCATCGCAAATTGGAGGATCAGCACCTCATATTTCACTTGAGCAGCTTACACCCCAGTGGTATGAACATTGACCTCTAACTTTAAATAGCCCTTGCTTTCCCTCTCTCTCCATTCCCTCCCTCTACCACCAGTCTTACTGTCTCCGACTACATTCCATCTTTGTCCAGCCCCCTCCCCTTTTTTCAATCTGAAGAAAGGTCTCGACCTGAAACGTCACCCATTCCTTCTCTCCAGAGATGTTGCCTGTTCTATTGAGTTACGCCAGCATTTTATGTCTGCCTACACAGACCTTTCTGTCCTCTGTCTCCTCCACTGTCAGAGTGAGGCAAAATGCCAATTGGAGGAACAACATCTCATATTTCGCTTGGGCAACTTACAGCCCAGTGGTAAAAATATTGATTTCTCTCATTTCAGGTAGCCCTGGCATTCCCTCTCTCTGTCTCTCTATCCCTCCCCTAGCCAAGTTGCACTAGCTTCTCATTTTCACCTTACAAACAGCTAACAATGGCCTGTTTCCATTATCATTGTTACTTTTTTCCATATCTTTCATTCATTGTTCTTTATCTCTCCACATCACCGTCTATATCTCTCATTTCCCTTATCCCTAACCTGTCTGAAGAAGGGTCTCAACCCAAAACGTCACCCATTCCTTCTTTCCAGAGATGCTGCCTGTCCCGCTGAGTTTCACATTGGGACCATGGGAGAGTTTGAGAATTGTGAAGCTAGAGGGAGGAATGTAGGTGGAAGGGAGGACCTGGGTACAAGTCCAGGCGGGGTGCAGAGAAGGTGGGTGGGAGGGGGAAAGAGAGGGAGGGTGTTACCCAAAATTAGATAATGAATGTACCTACATTTGGATTGTAGAAACATAGAAAAATAGGTGTAGGAGTAGGCCATTCGGCCCTTCGAGCCTGCACCGCCATTCAATGTGATCATGGCTGATCATCCAACTCAGTATCCTGTACCTGCCTTTTCTCCATACCCCCTGATCCCTTTAGCCACAAGTGCCACATCTAACGCCCTCTTAAATATAGCCAATGAACTGGCCTCAACTACCTTCTGTGGCAGAGAATTCCAGAGACTCACCACTCTCTGTGTAAAGAATGTTTTCCTCATCTCGGTCCTAAAGGAATTCCCCCTTGTCCTTAGACTGTGACCCCTTGTTCTGGACTCCCCCAACATCGGGAACAATCTTACAGCATCTAGCTTGTCCAACCCCTTAAGAATTTTGTAAGTTTCTATAAGATTCCCCCTCAATCTTCTAAATTCCAGTGAGTACAAGCCGAGTCTATCCAGTCTTTCCTCATATGAAAGTCCTGACATCCCAGGAATCAGTCTGGTGAATCTTCTCTGTACCCCCTCTGTGGCAAGGATGTCTTTCCTCAGATTTGGAGACCAAAACTTTACACAATACTCCAGGTGTGGCCTCACCAAAACCCTGCACAACTGCAGTAGAACCTCCCTGCTCCTATACTCAAATTCTTTCGCTATGAATGCTAACATACCATTTGCTTTCTTCACTGCCTGCTGCACCTGCATGCCTACTTTCAATGACTGGTGTACCATGACACCCAGGTCTCGTTGCATCTCCCCTTTTCCTAATCTGCCACCATTCAGATAATAGTCTACCCTCATGTTTTTGCCACCAAAGTGGATAACCTCACATTTATCCACATTATACTGCATCTGCCATGCATCTGCCCATTCACTCAGCCTATCCAAATCACCCTGCAGCCTCCAAGCATCCTCCTCACACCTAACTATACCCCCCAGCTTGGTGTCATCTGCAAATTTGGAGATGTTGCATTGAATTCCCTCGTCCAAATCATTAATATATATTGTTAATAGCTGGGGTCCCAGCACTGAGCCTTGCGGTATCCCACTAGTCACTGCCTGCTATTCTGAAAAGGACCCGTTTACTCCTACCCTTTGCCTCCTGTCTGCTAGCCAGTTCTCTATCCACATCAATACTGAACCCCCAATACCGTGTGCTTTAAGTTTGTATGCTAATCTCTTATGCGGGACCTTGTCGAAAGCCTTCTGAAAGTCTAGATATAACACATCCACTGGTTCTCCCTTATCCACTCTACTAGTTACATCCTCGAAAAATTCTATCAGATTTGTCAGACATGATTTACCTTTCGTAAATCCATGCTGACTTTGTCCAATGATTTCACCACTTTCCAAATGCGCTGCTATCCCATCTTTAATAACTGACTCTAGCAGTTTCCCCACTACCGATGTTAGACTAACTGGTCTGTAATTCCCCGCTTTCTCTCTATCTCCTTTTTTTAAAAGTGGGATTACATTAGCTACCCTCCAATCCTCAGGAACTACTCCAGAATCTAAGGAATTTTGAAAAATGATCACTAATGCATCCACTATTTCTGTGGCTACCTCCTTGAGTACTCAGGGATGCAGACTATCTGGCCCTGGGGATTTATCGGCCTTCAATCCGTTCAATTTACCCAACACCACCTCCCTGCTAACCTGGATTTCACTCAGTTCCTCCATCTTATTTGACCCCCGTTCCACTGCTATTTCCGGCAGATTATTTATGTCTTCCTTAGTGAAGACAGAACCAAAGTAGTTATTTAATTGGTCTGCCATGTCCTTGTTCCCCATGATCAATTCACCTGTTTCTGACTGCAAGGGACCAACATTTGTTTTAACTAGTCTCTTTCTCTTCACATATCTATAAAAACTTTTGCAGTCAGTTATTATGTTCCCTGCCAGTTTCCTTTCATAATCTATTTTCCCTTTCCTAATTAAGCCCTTTGTCCTCCTCTGCTGGATTCTGAATTTCTCCCAGTCCTCCGGTAGCCTGCTTTTTCTGGCAAATTTGTATGCCTCATCTTTTGTTTTTATACTATCCCTGATTTCCCTTGTTATCCATGGATGCACCACCTTCCCTGATTTATTCTTTTGCCAAACTGGGATGAACAATTTTTGTACTTCATCCATGCAGTCTTTAAATACCTTCCATTGCATATCCACTGTCAACCCTTTAAGAATCACCTGCCAGTCTATCTTGGCCAATTCACATCTCATACCCTCAAAGTTACCTTTGTTCAAGTTCAGAACCCTTGTTTCTGACTTAATTTTGTCACTCTCCATCCTAATGAAGAACTCAACCATATTATGGTCACTCTTGCCCAAGGGGCCACGCACAACAGGACTGCTAACTAACCCTTCCTCATTACTCAATACCCAGTCTAGAATAGCCTGCTCTCTCGTTGGTTCCTCCACATGTTGGTTGAGAAAACTATCCCGCATACATTCCAAGAAATCCTCTTCCTCAGCACCCCTGCCAATTTGATTCCCCCAATCTACATGCAGATTGAAGTCACCCATTAATGGGCCATTATAGCCCTTAGAGTTTTGCAGCTCTACCTATATCGATTCCACATCATCCACGCTAATGTCCTTCCTTTCTATTGCATTAATCTCCTCTCTCACCAGCAACGCTACCCCACCTCCTTGTCCTTTTCGTCTATCCCTCCTGAATATTGAATAACCCTGGATGTTCAGCTCCCAGCCTTGGTCACCCTGGAGCCATGTCTCCGTGGTCCCAACTATAGCATAGTCATTAATCGCTATCTGCACCTTCAACTCATCCACCTTATTACGAATGCTCCTCGCATTGAGACACAAAGCCTTCAGGCTTGTTTTTACAACACTCTTACTCCTTATACAATTATGTTGACAAGTGGCCCCTTTCACATCGATCCCTATTACACTTGGCCATACTCTCCTATCCCTTTGTGAGCTTTCTTTCCCGTTAATTCTGGGGTCATTAACCATCCCTTTACTCTCTTTCCCTTTAACTCCATCCTCGACTATCCTATTTGACACCCCACCCCCCTTATTCAGTTTAAAACCATCCGTGTAGCAGTGGCAAACCTGCCGGCCAGAATGCTGGTCCCCCACCTGTTAAGATGCAATCCGTCCCTTTTGTACAGTTCCCCCTTACTCCAAAACAGATCCCAGTGATCTAAGAATCTAAATCCTTGCCCCCTGCACCAGTTCCTCAGCCACACATTCAGGTCCCGTATCTCCCTGTTCTTGCTCTCGCCAGCACGAGGAACTGGAAGCAAACCGTAGATAACAACCCTGGAAGTCCTGCTTTTCAGCATTTTTCCGAGCTCTCTGAAGTCCCGCTGCAAAATATTCATCCCCTTCTTTCCAACATCATTTGTGCCAACATGCACGACCACTTCTGGCTGTTCACCTTCGCCCTTGAGGATTGTCTGCACTCTGTCCGTGACATCCTGGATCCTGGCACCAGGAAGGCAGCACACCATCCTCAAATCCCGTCTGTTGCCGCAGAAACCCCTGTCCATACCTCTCACAATGGAGTCTCCAACTACAATGGCGTTGCCCGACTTTGGCCTCTTTGGTTTTGGCCCTACAGCCCTTTTTGTTTTGCAAGCCAGTCCGCCGCTCAGTGAGATACCATCTTCTGTCCCGGCAGCTTCCACGTGGGTGAACCTGTTCACAAGAGGTACAACACCCGGGGACCTTTGCATTCCATGTTTTCCTCCCTTTCTCACAGTCACCCACCTTCTCTCTTCTAGTGCCTTGGGTATAACAATCTTACTGTAGGACGTCGAAGCAGAATACAAGGTGCTGTTCCTCTCGTTGGCATGTGGCCTCACTCCGGCAATGGAGGAGTGATCATTCGTATACTGACCTCTCTGTCCTGGGCCTCTTCCATTGCCCGAGGGAGGCCTTACACAAACTGGAGGGACAACAACTCATTACTCTCGGGTAGCTTACAACCTAACGGTATGAACATTAAGTTCTCCAGCTTTGGGTAACTAACCAAAACACCTCTCTCCCCTCCTTTGCCACCGCCTTATCTTCCCTGTGCCCTGCACCCATTTCTCCCATCCTCTCCCCTTCAACCCACATTCCTGCCTCTGGCTTCATCATTCGCAATGCTTTTACCCTTATCTTACACCGTTTTCCTTTATCTCTGGCCTTTGTCCAACCATCTGCCTTTGAAAACCTCCCGCCTCACCTGTATCTACCTATCACTTGCCTGGCTTTGTCCTGCCCCTCCTCTCTTCCAGTTTTCTTTTCATCCTCCTTCCCCCCTCCCCACCATAATCACTATGAAGAAGGATTCCAACCTGAATGGTAACCTTTCCATGTTCTCCAGAGAGTTGCCTGACCTGCAGAGTTACTCCAGCAGTTTTTTCTGGTGTAGGCAAGTAGCCTGGTGGTATAGGGCATCTGTCGTCGATATCCCCTGCCCTTCTGTGGAAGTGAAAGAAAGGCATGGCCAGGATGCTGGGGATTCTTGGTAATTGATGCCACCTTCTTGAGGCTGCAACTTACAGATGCTTTCAATGGTGGGGAGGACTGTGCCTGTGATGGATTGGGATGTGCTCAACTTGGCTACAAGTGTGCAAAGGCATAGCTAGGATCTTGTCAGGTCCAGGGCACTGAAGCACATGATTTATGGTGGAGTAAATAGATTTGGTGGAGATGGATCATCCACGTGGCTTCTGGTAAAAGTTTCTGTCCAAAGTTTTGATTGTTCACCATTAATGAAGATGGGAAATCACAGGCTGTCATGCCCTTGTGTAACCATTGCATTTCCACCTGCATTCACGACAGGATATTGCAATGCTGCTTTTCTTATTTAACATGCATATTGCCTCTTGCAGGTTCACCTGGTTGGCAACTTGTATTTCGGTAGACCTGGAATTGTTTCCCGTTTTCACTCTTGATTAAACCAGTGGTGCTTCCCTGCGTATAGTGAAGAATTAGTCATGCAGTTAGACTATAGGCGGTGCTGCAGTAAAATATTTGCAGCTCCTGCATACTTACAGTGCCTTGTGGATGCCGAGTTTAGAGCTGCTTCTGAATCCAACCCGTCCATCACACTGCAAGTAAGAAAACACACTGAGGGCTGAAGACTTGACTTCATTTCCACCACAGTTATGTGATCATCACTCCTAAAGGGCCTGTCCTACTTTCACAACCTAATTCACAACCTCTTCCGAGTTTGCCCTTGACTTGTACTCGCTGCATGGTCGTCACGGGGTCGTAGGTAGCTCGTGATGCTAGTCGTAGGTACTCGTGGCATCAAGTAGGTTAGGGCGTTTTTTCAACATGATGAAAAATGTCCACGAGTAGAAAGGGTCCTGAATTAGGTTGTGAAAGTGGGACAGGCCCTTAACACTAATTGGCTGATTTATCTGTGATACATTGTTCAGGAGAAGCAGGTATATCGCACATTTTAGTTTAGTTTAGAGACACAGCATGGAAACAGGCCCTTCGGCTCACCGAGTCTGCACTGACCAGCGACCCCTGCACATCAACACTATCCCACACACATTAGGGACAATTTACATTTATACTAAGCCATTTAACTACAAACCTGTACACCTTTGGAGTGTGGCAGGAAACCAAACATCTCGGAGAAAACTCACGCTGGTGACGGGGAGAACGTACAAACTCCGTACAGACAACACTCATAGTTAGGATCAAATCCATGTCCCTGGCTCTGCAAGGCAGCAACTCTACCGCTACGCCACTGTGCCATACTACCAGTTCTTCCAGTTTGCCAAGTCTGACAGCTATGTCCTTGGGACGTCAGCTAATGCATCAGTTGTTAATGGGTTTTGGCAATGCCTTTGCAGAATGCACTCTGCAATGACGATAGTCTCAGTGATTCTTACAAGTGTATTGAGTGTGGAAGTATACTGATTAATCAGCTGAAGGGCAGGAGCAAATCAGTAGCTTCCTTTGCCCCTGCTTGACCAGAAATCATGAAAGTGAAGACGAGCCAAAGTGATCAATACAGTTCCCCACGTACAATCATTTTAATTATATGCGCAGGTAGTTGTGGGAAAGAAATACATGGGGGAAAGAACAGCCCACTTTGTTTAGAGGGAACAAGGGAATCTGAATCCAGTGAGAGGGAGGTGGGACTCCGGTGAGAAGGAGGAAAACACGGGAGCTGGCACACCCACTGAATGGACTGGAACTGCGGAATTGGGGCCCGTGTTTAAGGTGAAGGGGGGGAAAGGAATAGGAATCTGAGGGATGACCTTTTCACATAAAGAATGTTGGGTATATGGAACAAGGTAGTTGAGGCAGGGACTATTACAACGTTTAAGAAACAATTAGACAGGTACATGGATAAGACAGGTTTAGAGGGAAATGGGCCAAGCGCAGGCAGGTAAGACTAGTGTAGCTGGGACATGCTGGCTGGTGTGGGCAAGTTGGGCCATAGAGCCTGTTCCCACAGAAGGCAGTAGAAGCTAATTCACTGGATGACTTTAAAAGGGAGTTAAATAGAGGTCATGGGGCTAGCGGAATCAAGGGATATGGGGAGAAGGTAGGCACGGGTTACTGATTGTGGATGATCAACCATGACCACAATGAATGACGGTGCTGGCTCGAAGGGCCAAATGTCCTCTTCTTGCACCTATTTTATATGTTTCTAGGACTTTCATATGCTCTATGACGTCCAGTAATTCCTCAACCATAATGTGGACTATCCTCAACATTTCTATGAACTGTCCCAAGTTCTCTAGCCTCTCCATGGAATAGAAAAAGAGGGGAAATAATCATTAAGGACCTTGCCCATCTTCTGTGGACCCACCACATAGACTTGGTAACTAACTCTTGCCCTACTCTGGTCAAGAGGGCATGTGCATCCACCCAATCTATTCCTTTCATTCCTCTCAATTGTTTTCTCTGCCCTTTCTAAAATATCTCCAAATCCCTGAGAACGGCATTGGATGATAATGACCAGGACGTTGCAGATTCTGGAAGAATAGTTCTTTGGCAGTGGCCCGTGTATATCCTGCAAAATGTATCCTGGACCTGTCCCACTTCACATGCTGCGAAGTGTGAAGATGGGACCTTAACTCTACCTGTTCATATCAGCATATGGACAAATGCACACGTGAGAAGCTGTTCAAATGGGTCTTTTCCACGTTGAATAATGTGAGAGAGGGCAAGTTTAATGGAGAATGCAGTGGTGGTTTTGTACTGGTGGGTGCCTGGAATGCATTGCCAAGGATGGTGGTGGAGGCAGATATGATAGTGGTGGTTAAGAGGCCTTTAGATAGGCACATGGAGGTGAGGGTATAGAGGAGTATGTATCGTATGCAGGCAGAGGAGATTAGTTCAGCTCAGCATCATGTTCAACACATATATTGTGGGACCTTTCCTGTGCTGTACTGTTATATGTTTTATTAGTAATCTAGCAACATAACTACAGTACCCCTGACTTGAATGTGATCAGAGCAACACTTGGGGAATTTACATGGTAATGAGGTGTTTAAGAAGAAACTGCAGATGCTGGAAAAATCAAAGGTGGACAAAAATGCTGAAGAAACTCAGTGGGTGAGGCAGCATCTATGGAGAGAAGGAATAGGCAACGTTTCGGTTCAAGACCCTCCTTCAGACTGATCTCGGGGAGAGGGGGCAGGAAAAAGAACGACTTGTGGGAGTGCTGTGAAGGGGAGGAGAAGGAGGGAGAAAGCAAGGACTACCTGAAATTGGAGAAGTCTGTTCATACCGCTGGGGTGTAAACTACCCAAGCAAAATATGAGGTGCTGTTCCTCCAATTTGCACTGGGCCTCACTCTGGCCATGGAGGAGGCCCAGGACAGATAGGTCGGATTCGGAATGGGAGGGGGAGTTGAAGTGCTGAGCCACCGGGAGATCAGGTTGGTTAATGCAAACTGAGCGGAGGTGTTGGGCGAAGCGATTGCCAAGCCTACGCTTGGTCTCGACGATGTAAAGAAGTTGACACCTGGAACAACGGATGCAGTAGATGAGGTTCTGCCTCAGGTGAACCTCTTCCTCACCTGGTGAACCTCTGCCTTACCTGGAAAAACTGCTTGGGTCCTTGGGTGGAGTCGAGGGGGGAGGTAAAGCGACAAGTGTAGCATTTCCTGCAGTTGCAAGGGAAAGTACTCGGAAAGAGGGTGGTTTGGGTGGGAAGGGACAAATTGACCGGGGATGAGGTGTAGTCAGTTTTTAATTTTCTACACTTAACTCTCCACAGATGAGTTTAGAATTAGTCAGAGGCCAATTGTCTTTGAGATGTGGCAAGAAACCAGAGCACCCGGAGGAAACCCACACGGCCACAGGGAGAACGTGCAAATTTCACGTAGAGAGCTCCCAAGGTCAGGATCGAACCCAGTTCTCTGGCACTGTAAGGCAGCAGCTTTACCAACTGTGCCACTGTGCCCCAGTACAATAGTTAGAGTGAAGAGATATCCTTGAAGAATGTATTTGTTGACTGTTGTGACCTTGCTTTCCGCAGGATATCCAGGCTGAGATTGATGCTCATAATGACATTTTCAAGAATATTGATGGCAACAGGCAAAAGATGGTGAAGGCTCTGGGTAATTCAGAGGAAGCCGCCTTGCTCCAGCAGCGACTCGATGATATGAACCAGCGCTGGAGTGATCTGAAGACAAAATCTGTCAACATTAGGTTTGTACAGTGAAACAGGTGTTGTAGTGTAAAAGGACACAATGTGCTGGAGTAACTCAGCATCTCTGGAGAACATGGATAGGTGACGTTCCGGCTTGAGACCTCTCCGACTGATTGTAGAGGGGACAGAAGAAAGCTGGAAAAGGGGAGAGGCAGGACAAAGCGTGGCAGGTAATAGGTCGACATAGGGGGGTTTATGATAGCCAGATGGCTGGACAAAGCCCAGAGATAAGAGCAGAAGGTGTCAGTCAGGTTTGAAATGTTGAGAATTGTGAAGCCAGGAGGAGGAAAGTAGAAGGGGGTGGGGGGAGCTGGAAGGAAGAAATAGGTGGGAATTCAGTTTGGGGTTGGGGGAACAGAGAGTTGGGGGCAGGAATTTGGTGTGGGTTGGTTAGGGGTTACCTAAAATTGGTGAATTGATTGTTCATACCATTGCGTTGCAAGCTACACATGCAGAATAGCACGTGATGTTCTATTATACCATGGAGTTGTAAACCTCTTTATTGAAAAACGTAAGTCTAGGGTGAAGGATGTACATTTGAAAAGTATTAGGAATAAAATGAAACATAATTATGATGTGTTAACAAGCTTTGACTTTAAAATTCTGCATTCTTTGGGAATATAACTAAATGTCGAAATTCGCAGAACATCAGTAATTGTAGTTTATAGGTCTTTGGAATGAAATTGAGTGATGGAGTCATAACACAGGTAAACAAGCTCCTCGGCCTAACTAGCCCATGTCAACCAAGCTGCCCCATCTAAGCTGGTCCCATTTATCTGCATTTTACCCAAATCCCTCCAAACCTTTCTTATCCATGTACCTGTCCAAATGCCTTTCAAATGTTGTTATTGTATCTGCCTCAACTACTACTTCTGGCAGCTCCTATATCCATACCGCTTCTGTGTGAAACGGTTGCAGTGAGGTTCCTGTTAAATCTTTAACCTCTCACACAAAACCCATGCCCTCTAATTCTTGATTCTCCTATCCTGGGAAAAAGACTCAGCATTCAACCCATCTATTCTCCTCATGATTTTATACGCCTCCATAAGCTCACCCCTCAGCCTGCTGCGCTCCATGGAATAAGGTCGTAGCCTGCCTAATCTATAGCTCAGACTGTCAAGTGGCAGCAAAATCCAGGTAAATCTTCTCTGTACCCAGTCCAGCTTAATGACACGCTTCTTTTCGGAGGGTGACTAAAACTGAACACAATACTTCAAATACAGCATCACCGGCATTTTATAGAACTGTAATATAACGTTAGTGTGCGGGGATCACTGGTTGGCACAGACTCGGTGGGCCGATGTGCCTGCTTCCTGTATGTCTGAAAACTGAAAGTACCATTCTCTGCTTGCTGCCATGAAGCCAGCAGGACTGGCTAAGGGAAAGATGCTGTCCTGAACTGGTAGAGGTCACGGGCCAGGTGATGATTCTCTTGCTTTTTATCTTAAAAGTGGAAATGTAGAAAATTAAATCTATAGAAAAGTGGGGTCAGTCATACATCTAGCATAAATGAGAAGTCATACAGCAGAAGGCCCCATTGGCCCAACTTGCCATGCCGACCAAGGTGCCCCACCTACACTTGTCGCACCTGCCTGCATTTGGCCCATATCCCTTTACACCTTTCTTATCATTGTACCTAGAGTCATTCAGCATGGAAACAGGCCCTTCAGCCTAACTTGCTCATACCAACCAACATGACGTATCTGTGCTCGTCCCACCTGCCTGTGTTTGGCCTATATCCCTCTAAACCTGTGCTATCCATGTACCTGTCTAAAGGTCTTTTAAATCCTGTTATAGTACCTGCCTGAACATCTAATGTTCCTATTAAATCTTTCCCCCCTCACTGTAAACCCATTTCCTCTCGTTCTCGATTTCCTTACTCGAGGAAGAGACTGTGTGTTTCCCCTATCTATTCCTCTCATGATCTTATACACCTCTTTAAGCTCAACCCTGCTCAATTTCTCCCTATAGCTCGGCCCCTCGGGTCCTGGCAACAACCTTCTCTGCTCCCTTTCCAGCTTAACAACATCCAAACTGAACTCAAAATGTAACTA
The DNA here is from genome assembly GCA_963514005.1 of Raja brachyura. The sequence continues at coordinate 27,259,952 of OY740788.1, forward strand.
CCAATTTCCATCCTGCACTCAAATTCACTTGGACCATCTCCAATACCTCCCCTTTCTTGATCTCACGGTCTCCATCACAGGAGATATACTATCGACTGACATTTATTATAAATCTACTGACTCCAACAACTATTTAGACTACACTTCTTCCCACCCTGCATCCTGCAAAGACTATCCCCAACTCCAATTCCTCTGTCTATGCTGCATCTGCGCCCAAGATGAGGTGTTCCGTAGCAGGACATTCGCGATGTCCTCATTCTTTTAGGGAATGGGGTTCCCCTCTTCCATCATAGATGAGACCCTCACACCTGTCTCATCTATACCTCGTAGCCTCGCTCTTGCTCCCCCTCCCCCTGGTCCTCACCTTTCACTCCATCAGCCGTTGCATACAACATATAATCCTCCATCAATTTCACCACCTCCAACGGGATCCCACCACTAGTCACATCTTCCCATCTCCACCGCTTTCCACAGAGACCATTCCCTCCACAACTCACTGCACTACTCGTTATCACTTTCCCCATAACCAACAATAGACCATTGTGGGCTCCACCTGTCCTTGATCATCGTTGCTGGCTTTCATTTGTCCTTTTGCATTTCTTTCATTCATTCGTTCTATGTTCCTTTTCATATCTCTCATCTCCCTCTCCCCTGACTCTCAGTCTGAAGAAGGGCCTCAACCCAGAAACGTCACCTATTCCTTTTCTCCAGAGATGCTGCCTGATAGAAACATAGAAAATAGGAGCAGGAGTAGGCCATTCGGCCCTTCGAGCCTGCACCGCCATTCAATATGTTCATGGCTGATCATCCAACTCAGTATCCTGTACCTGCCTTCTCTCCATACCCCCTGATCCCTTTAGCCACAAGGCCACATCTAACTCCCTCTTAAATATAGCCAATATGGCCTCAACTACCTTCTGTGGCAGAGAATTCCAGAGACTCACCACTCTCTGTGTGAAAAATGTTTTCCTCATCTCGGTCCTAAAGGAATTCCCCCTTATCCTTAGACTGTGACCCCTTGTTCTGGACCTCCCCAACATCAGGAACAATCTTCCTGCATCTAGCCTATCCAACCCCTTAAGAATTTTGTAAGTTTCTATAAGATCCCCCCTCAGTCTTCTAAATTCTAGCGAGTACAAGCCAAGTCTATCCAGTCTTTCCTCATATGAAAGTCCTGACATCCCAGGAATCAGTCTGGTGAACCTTCTCTGTACCCCCTCTATGGCAAGAATGTCTTTTCTCAGATTTGGAGACCAAAACTGTACGCAATACTCCAGGTGTGGTCTCACCAAAACCCTGTACAACTGCAGTAGAACCTCCCTGCTCCTATACTCAAATCCTTTCGCTATGAATGCTAACATACCATTTGCTTTCTTCACTGCCTGCTGCATCTGCATGCCTACTTTCAATGATTGGTGTACCATGACACCCAGGACTCGTTGCATCTCCCCTTTTCCTAATTTGCCACCATTTAGATAATAGTCTACCCTCCTGTTTTTGCCACCAAAGTGGATAACCTCACATTTATCCACATTATACTGCATCTGTAATGCATTTGCCCACTCACCCAGCCTATCCAAGTTACCTTGCAGTCTCCTAGCATCCTCCTCACACCTAACACTACCCCCCAGCTTAGTGTCATCCGCAAACTTGGAGATGTTGCATTCAATTCCCTCGTCCAAATCATTAATATATATTGTAAATAGCTGGGGTCCCAGCACTGAGCCCTGCGGTACCCCACTAGTCACTGCCTGCCATTCTGAAAAGGACCCGTTTACTCCTACCCTTTGCTTCCTGTCTGCCAGCCAGTTCTCTATCCACATCAATACTAAACCCCCAATACCGTGTGCTTTAATTTTGTATACTAATCTCTTATATGGGACCTTGTCGAAAGTCTAGATATAACACATCTACTGGTTCTCCCTTATCCACTCTGCTAGTTACATCCTCGAAAAATTCTATCAGATTCGTCAGACATGATTTACCGTTCGTAAATTCATGCTGACTTTGTCTAATGATTTCACCACTTTCCAAATGTACTGCTATCCCATCTTTAATAACTGACTCTAGCAGTTTCCCCACTACCGATGTTAGACTAACTGGTCTGTAATTCCCCGTTTTCTCTCGCCCTCCTTTTTTAAAAAGTGGGGTTACATTAGCTACCCTACAAACCTCAGGAACTACTCCAGAATCTGAGTTTTGAAAAATTATCACTAATGCATCCACTATTTCTGTGGCTACTTCCTTGAGTACTCTGGGATGCAGACTATCTGGCCCTGGGGATTTATCGGCCTTTAATCCATTCAATTTACCCAACACCACTTCCCGGCTAACCTGGATTTCACTCAGTTCTTCCACCTTATTTGACCCCCAGTCCCCTGCTATTTCCGGCAAATTATTTATGTCTTCCTTAGTGAAGACGGAACCAAAGTAGCTATTCAATTGGTCTGCCATGTCCTTATTCCCCATGATCAATTCACCTGTTTCTGACTGCAAGTGACCTACATTTGTTTTATCTAATCTCTTTCTCTTCACATTTCTATAAAAACGTTTGCAGTCAGTTTTTATGTTCCCTGCTAGTTTTCTTTCATAATCTATTTTCCCTTTCCTAATTAAGCCCTTTGTCCTCCTCTGCTGGACTCTGAATTTCTCCCAGTCTGTCCCTCCTGAATATTGAATATCCCTGGATGTTCAGATCCCAGCTTTGGTCCCCCTGGAGCCACGTCTCCATGATCCCAACTATAGCATAGTCATTAATAGCTATCTGCACATTCAACTCGTCCACCTTATTATGAATGCTCCTTGCATTGAGACACAAAGTCTTCAGGCTTGTTTTTACAACACTCTTAATCCTTATACAATTATGTTGACAAGCGGCCCCTTTGATTTTTGCCCTGGAAACCCACCACCTCTTATTCTCTGTTTATTTTTTTTTTCTTCTTTCCCCCCTACATGTTGGGTCTGAGTGCTTCCTCCTGCCGCAGACCCTGTCTACTGGCTTTCTCTATTTGAGTCCCTCCCCCCCCAACCGTTCTAGTTTAAAGACCCCCCGGGTCTTTGCAAATTTCCCTGCCAGGATACTGGTTCCCCTCGGGTTCAAGTGCAACCCGTCCTTTTTATACAAGTCACTCCTTCCCCAAAAGAGGTTCCATTGATCCAGAAACTTGAATCCCTGCCCTCTGCACCAGTCCTTCAGCCAGGCATTTATCCTCCACCTTGCTCCATTCCTACTCGCACTGTCGCGTGGCACAGGAAGTAATCCTGAGATTGTTATCTTTGCAGTTCTTTTCCTTAACTCTCTTCCTAACTCCCTAAATTCGCCTTTCAGGATCTCTTCTCTTTTCTTACCTATGCCATTGGTACCAATATGTACCACGACCTCAGGCTCCTCTACCTCCCTTTTCAGGATATCTTGGACACATTCAGACACATCCCGGACCTTGGCACCAGAGAGGCAAACTACCATCCGGGTCTCCGGACTGCATCCACAGAATCGCCAATCTGATCCCCTAACTATAGAGTCCCCTATTACTAATGCCCTCCTCTTCTTTTCCTTACCCTTCTGAGCAACAGGGCCAGTGTCTGTACCGCAGGCCAGGTTGCTGTTGCTACCCCCAGGTAGGCTGTCCCCCCCAACAGCACTCAAACAAGAGTACTTATTTCCAACGTGTACAGCCACTGGTGTACTCTCTAGCGCCCGCCTCTGCCCCTTGCCTCTCCTAACCGTGACCCACGCGTCTGCCTCCTGTGGTTTTGGAGAGACTACCTCCCTGTAACTCCTCTCTATGACCTCCTCACTCTCCCTGACCAGACTGAGGTCATCGAGCTGCTGCTCCAGGTTCCTAACACACTCCTTTAGGAGCCCCATCTCGACACACCTGGCGCAGATGTGGACGTCTGGAGGGCTACCCGACTCCATGACCTCCCACATCTGACATCCAGAACAGTAAGCTGCCCTGGTACTCATACTTCCCTTACCCTAGATACAACACAAAATACAATGTACAATACAAAAAAACAATACAAAATACAAAGTACAGTACACTACAAACTGCTGGAATCTGACTGCCAATCAGCTGCGTACTCAAGTCCACCAATCAGCGGCTTCCTCAAGCCCCGTTAATTGCTTAGAACGTTACGGATTTAGAACGTTACGGACCTCCCTCACCAACGGCTCCTGGGCCTCTATAAAAACAAAGCCCCGCGCTGGGTTTTTACACTCACCGCTCGGACGTCGCTCCTCCCTCACCAACGGTTCCCGAGCCTCTGTCGGTAGGAAGCAGAGCATGATGGTGGAAGGTTGTTTTTTTTGGACTGGAGGATGTGACTAGCGGTGTGTTTCAGGAATTGGTGGTGGGTCAATTTGTAATCTACATCAATGACTTGGATGAGAACTTACGAGGTATACTTGGTCGGTTTGCAGGTGATACTGAAATAGGTGGTATCGTAGGCAATGACGATGGCTATCAAGAATTACAACAGGATCTTGATCAGCTGGGCAAGTGGGCCGAGAAAAGGCTAATGGAGTTTAATTCATATGAGATCGAGGTGTTTCAAACCTGGGCAGGACCTTCACAGTAAATTGTAGGGATCCGGGGTGTGTTGTAGAGCGGAGGGGTGGAGGATTACAAGTACAGAGGCAATAAAATTCAGTGTGGCATCACAAGTAGATAGGATAGGGAAGAAGACTTTTGGAATGCTGTCAGGGAATGCTTTCATCAGTCAGGGAATTCAGTATAGATTGGGATGTTATGTCTCAGTTGTACAATTTGTTGGTGAGGCTGCATTTGGTCATCCTCCTCTAGAAAGGATCCTATGGAAAGCTCGAAAGAGTGCAGGGAAGATTTACTGGGATGTTGCTGGGACTTGAGCTATCAGGATCAGAATCAATTTATTGGCCAAGTATGTACACATACAAGAAATTTGACGGTGCTGTGCTCGTACATGGTAAAAACACAATATATGCAGACAATATTGTTTAAATATTAATATAATTAAAGAATGTAAAAATAAAGTGCAAGAGTAAAAAGGGGCAGCGATGCTATATATTGCACATGTTGATATCTACATGGGGAGAGGTTGGCAATGTAGGATGAATGCAGAGTCTTTTTCCCAGGGCAGAGGATCAAGAACTAGAGGACACAGATTTAAGGTGAGAGGGGAAAGATTTAGTCGGTATGTGAGGGACAACTTTTTTCACACAGAATGTGGAGGGGGTATATGGAACATGCTGTCAGAGGAAGTAGTTGAAACAGGTACAATAACCCTTTGAAATGACATTTGTACAAGTGTATGGAAAACAAAGATTTAAAGTTTCATGGGCAAAACGCATGTAAAATGGACAAGCTTAGAAGAGTCATCTTGGTCCACATGGACTACTTGAGCCAAACAACCTGTTTTTGTGGTGTATAACTCTGTGACTATGGTGCTTGAATAAGGGGATCAACTGCAATGTTTAGAAATTGATAGTTAATTAGTACTTCAAGCAATTTTATGTTTTCCTGCAGCAATTCCATATTTTAAACAGACGCAGTATTGATTGTTTTGAATTGATTATGTAGAAATGTTTTTTTTAAGTTTTCATTATAGACATTGTGAATAGTTGGCTCTATCCATTTCCTGATCAGGGTTCATTTGGAAGCGAATGCAGAACGATGGAAAAGGTTGCTAACATCACTAGAAGAATTAAACAAGTGGTTAAATCTCAAAGATGAAGCACTGACAAAACAGATGCCTGTTGGAGGTGATGTTCAGACATTATTGCTGCAGCGGGACCACTGTTCGGTAAGTTTTCTTCCCCCATGTCTTCTCAGTCCTGCTTTTGAATTTAGAGTGTTTATTCATGCCTCTGAATCAGATTTGGGATTCTGATGGTTTGATATGAAGTAAAATTTGGTTTGTTTTGGTGTTCGGCGGCACAGTGGCGCTGCAATAGAATTGCTGCCTAATGGGGCTGTCCCACTTAGGAGTCTTTTTAGGCGAGTGCAGGAGACTGCGCTCGCCACATGTTCGCTGGTGGTCTCTGGCTTCATGGTTGCAAGGAGTTCCCGCATTCTAGGAACTAGTCGCAGTCTCAGTATGGTCGCCGCAAATTTTTCAATATGTTGAACATTTTTCTGCGAACAAAAATTGGTTGCCATGGAGATAATTGATCATCCTGCAGTCGTAGGTACAGTTGTAGTGGGGTCCGCATTTAGTTGAAGGTAGTTTTAGTTAATCGCCTTTGCTGACCGGTCATTTTCATTGGGGAAACAAAATTAAGCAGTAGTTTTCAGAACAAACGATAGACGACCGGTAATGTTAAATGTCCGCCGAGCTTCACAGCTGTGTGTCTCTGGCTTATTTAAAGTTCTCTCCACTCCTTCTCCCTCCCCTTTCCCCCCTCTTTTAAAGGACTTACCGTACACTGTGCTAGCCATCTAAATTACAGCGCCAACCTTCCTGTTCATCGTGGTGTGTGTCTGTATCACCTTGGCTTTGCACCATGTGAATTTCAGGCAGCCCTCCCCTGGCCCCCGCCTTTGCGATGTATGTGTGTGTGTGTTGCACTCTGACAGTCGCCGTTCCAGTTCCCGGTTTTTCAGGCCACTGTCGGCAACGTGACAGCCACCGGCAGTCCGCTGAAAAATCACCTGTGGGACAGGCCCATTACAGCGGCAGAGACCTGGGATTGATCCCGACTACGGGTGCTGTCTGTACAGAGTATGTTCATTTTCCCCGTGAACTCATAGGTTTTCTCTGACATCTTCAGTTTCCTCCCACACTCCAAAGACGTACAGGTTTGTAGGTGAATTGGCTTGGTATAAATATAAATTGTGGGTAGGATATTGTTAATGTGCGGGGATCGCAGGCTCAGTGAGCTGAAGGGCCTGTTTCCGCGCTGTATCTCTAAACTACCCCACTCTCCTACTTCAAGTGGAATTATTAGATTAGTTAGTGGTTTTGCAGATAGTAAAGATGGTTGTGAACGATTGCAGCAGGATCTGGAAGGATTGGCCCGGTGGGCGGAGAAATGATAGATGGAATTTAATACAGAGATGTGTGAGATGTTGCACTATGGGACGTCGAACGAGGGCAGGACCAACACAGTAAATGGTAGTCCTCTGGGTAGTGTTGTAGAGCAGAGGGATCTAGGAGTACAAGTGCATGGTTCCTTGAAGGTCGATAAGGTGGTCAAAAAGGCTTTTGGCACTTTGGCCTTCATCAGTCAGAGTATTGAGTATAGAAGGTTGGAGGTCATGTTGCAGTTGTATAAGACGTTGGTGGGACCGCATTTAGAATATTGTGTTCAGTTCTGGGCACCATGTTATAGGAAAGATTGTCAAGTGTCCAGAAAAGATTTACGAGGATGTTGCCAGGACTAGAGGGTGTGAGCTATAGGGAGAGGTTGAGTAGGCTGGGTCTCTATTCCATGGAGCGCAGGAGGATGAGGGGAGATCATGAGAGGAATAGATCGGGTGGAAGCACAGAGTCTTTTACCCAGAGTAGGTGAATCGAGGACCAGAGGACATAGGTTCAAGGTGAAGGGGAAACAAATTAATAGGAATCCGAAGGGTAACTTTTTCACACAGAAGGTGGTGAGTGTATTGAACAAGCTGCCAGAGGAGGTAGTTGAGGCTGGGACTATCCCATCGTTTAAGAAACAGTTGAACAGGTACATGGATAGGACAGATTTGGAGCGTTATGGACCAAGCATAGACAAGCGGGACTAGGGTGGCTGGGACATTGTTGGCCGGAGTGGGCGAGTTGGGCCGAAGGGCCGGTTTCCACGCTGTATCACTCTAAGACTGGGCTTGTAATCACTGGAATTTAGGATGAGAGGGGATCTGATAGAAACATATAACATTCTTAAAGATTGGACTGGCTAGATACAGGAAAAATGTTCCCCATGTTGGGGGAGTCCAGAACCAGGGGTCGCAGTTTAAGAATAAGGGGTAGGCCATTTAGGACAGATGAGGCAAAACTTTTTCACCCAGTTGTAAATCTGTGGAATTCTCTGCCACAGAAGGCAGTGGAGGCCAATTCACTGGATGTTTTCAAGAGAGAGTTAGATTTAGCTCTTAGGGCTAACGGAATCAAGGAGATACAGGAATGGGGTACTGATTTTGGTTAATTAGCCATGATCATTTTGAATGCTGGTGCTGGATCGAAGGGCCAAATAGCCTACTCCTGCACCTATTTTTCTATGTTCTAAGTAACATTCTCACCCTTTGTGAAATTCTCTCATGCAGGGACTCAAGCATGAGTTACTGGATAAGGAAGACGCAATCCTGACTACACTAGATTCTGCACGATTATTCCTTGCAGATCAACCTATAGAGGGTCCCGAAGAACCACGACATCATTTGCACATTAAGACTGGTCAGTGGATTAACAGTTCACTTTAAGAATGAGCAATTATCCAGAAATTGGCCCTTAATCTTGTCATAGTGATGAAAAATGAATTAATGATAAATTGTGGAGTGAAGAGTGCTGCAGTGCTAATGAAAGCAATTTTGTTCAAACTCTGGTAATAGTGTTGATGCAGCAGCTTAAAGAGAGATGCTGTTGCATTGAGTTAGTATTGCCACAATGTTCCGGAGATAATTCCTCTCCTGATCCAGTGAATCCAGTTACTTCACTTTAGTTTAGTTTAGTTTAGAGATACAGAGCGAAAACAGGCCCTTCATCCAACCAAGTCCGCACCGACCGGCGATCCCCACACATTAACACTATCCTACATACACTAGGGACAATTTACATTTATACTAAGCCGATTAACCTACAAACGTGTACGCCTTTGGAGTGCAGGAGGAAACCAAAGATCTCTGAGAAAACCCACACGGTCACGGGGAGAATGTACAAACTCCGTACAGACAGCACCCATAGTCAGGTTCGAACCTGGGTCTCCGGCACTGCAAGCTCTGTAAGGCAGCAACTCTACTGCCACCCATACTTGAAACTTTCTAGTGAGCATATTTTGAAATCAGGCGTGGACATAATGGCTGAATTGCCTTGTTCTGTAAATTCCAATTATTGTAATTCGTATTGTGCCCTTACATATAGCTCTGACTTTCAAACTGGACCTGTCCCAACTATAAATTGGGATTCTGAGAAGAAATACGTGTATTTATTTGATCTAACATATTAATGTGTTCTTTCTTTGAAGAGAATAGTTGAAGTGCCATAAAATGTCCTTAACCATCTCAATGTTTACACAATGCTAGTCCAGTGTAACTGAGAGTAGGAGAAGTTGCAACAGAATCTAACTGAATTATCATTTTACAGCTATGTAGGCAATCTATATAAACAAAACGGCAATTTATCTCTATACTTCTAAAACTCTGATCGTGTATTTGTGTGTGTGTGTGTGTGTGTCACTTCTCCTCAAAAACCACGACGCACTAATGGTAAAATTTTTACATATTCCGATAGAGATTTACGCCATGACATCAAAACTCGCCTCATCTGAAAGTTTCATGCATTATTTCTCGAAATAATTTCATGCATCATTTATGAAAATGTTCACAAATCTCAAATAACTTAAATAAACAAGATGGTCGTGCTGATAACGTCGCAATGGATCTGACTGCCTGCCTCTGCTCACGCTGTGAGTGACGTCACCCCTGTTCTGTCTTCTGTACTCTTGGCTTCTTAACTTTTACTTCTTAAAATTTATCACTTAGCGTTTTTAAACTGCTGCTCAGGTCGTGCTGCGTGTTCTGCTGGGCTCCTTGAAGTTCTAGAACATGGCGGCAGCGGTCGTTATCGCTGGGTTATAACCATATAACAATTACAGCACGGAAACAGGCCTTCTCGGCCCTTCTAGTCCGTGCCGTTTCAGAAGGCTTTCGACAAGGTCCCGCACAAGAGATTAGTATACAAACTTAAAGCACACGATATTGGCGGTTCAGTATTGATGTGGATAGAGAACTGGCTGGCAGACAGGAAGCAAAGAGTAGGAGTGAATGGCTCCTTTTCAGGATGGCGGGCAGTGACTAGTGGAATGCCGCAAGGCTCAGTGCTGGGACCCCAGCTATTTACAATATATATTAATGATTTGGACGAGGGAACTGAATGCAACATTTCCAAGTTTGCGGATGACATGAAGCTGGGGAGCAGTGTTAGCTGTGAGGAGGATGCTAGGAGGCTGTTTCGTGACTTGGATAGGCTGGGTGAGTGGGCAAATGCATGGCAGATGCAGTATAATGTGGATAAATGTGAGGTTATCCACTTTGGTGGTAAAAACAGGAAAGTAGACTATTATTTGAATGGTGCCGATTAGGAAAAGGGGAGATGCAACGAGACCTGGGTGTCATGGTACACCAGACATTGAAAGTAGGCATGCAGGTGCAGCAGGCAGTGAAGAAAGTGAATGGTATGTTAGCATTCATAGCAAAATGATTTGAGTATAGGAGCAGGGAGGTTCTACTGCAGTTGTACAGGGTCTTGGTGAGACCACACCTGGAGTATTGTGTACAGTTCTGGTCTCCAAATCTGAGGAAAGACATTCTTGCCATAGAGGAAGTACAGAGAAGGTTCATCAGACTGATTCCTGGGATGTCAGGACTTTCATATGAAGAAAGACTGGATAGACCCAGCTTGTACTCGCTAGAATTTAGAAGATTGAGGGGGATCTTATAGAAACTTACAAAATTCTTAAGGGGTTGGACAGGCTACATGCAGGAAGATTGTTCCCGATGTTGGGGAAGTCCAGGACAAGGGGTCACAGTTTAAGGATAAGGGGGAAATCGTTTAGGACCGAGATGAGAAAAACATTTTTCACACGGAGAGTGGTGAATCTCTTGAATTCTCTGCCACAGAAGGTAGTTGAGGCCAGTTCATTGGCTATATTTAAGAGGGAGATGCGGCCCTTGTGGCTAAAGGGATCAGGGGGTATGGAGAGAAGGCAGGTAAGGGATACTGAGTTGGATGATCAGCCATGATAGGTGGATAGGTATATGGACGGGAAGGGAATGGAGGGGTATGGTCTGAGTGCAGGTAGATGGGACTAGGAGAAAATAAATGGTCGGCACGGACTGGAAGGGCCGAGAGGGCTGTTTCCGTGCTGTAATTGTTATATGGTTATATGATCATATTGAATGGCGGTGCAGGCTCGAAGGGCCGAATGGCCTACTCCTGCATCTATTTTATTCTATGAACACTTACTCTCACCTAGTCCCATCAACCTGCACTTAGACCATAACCCTCCATTCCCTTCCCGTCCATATTCCTATCCAATTTATTTTTAAATGATAAAATCGAACCTGCCTCCACCACTTCTACTGGAAGCTCATTCCACACAGCAACCACTCTCTGAGTAAAGAAGTTCCCCCTCATGTTACCCCTAAACTTTTGTCCCTTAATTATCAAAACAATCGAACAACATGTGCAGTATGCCAATCCTCCAGCACCATTCCCGTTTCTCATGACATTTGAAATATTTCTGTCATAGCCCCTGCTATTTCTACACTAACTTCCCTCAATGTCCTAGGGAATATCCTTTCAGGACCTGGAGACCTGGAGACCTATCCACGTTTATATTTTTCAGGTGTCAGTACTTCTTCTTCTTTGAATCTCATAGTTTCCGTAGCTACTCTACTTGTTTCCCTTACCTCACATAATTCAATATCCTTCTCCTTGGTGAATACCGAAGAAAATAAATTGTTCAATATCTCCCTCATCTCTTTTGGCTCTGCAGATAGCTGTCCACTCTGACTCTCTAATGGACCAATTTTATCCCTCGTTATCCTTTTGCTATTAATATAGCTGTAGAAACCCTTTGGATTTACTTTCACTTTCATTACTCAAGCACCTCATTTACTCCATGCTGCCTATAATTATTGTAGATCTCTTTCTTTTTCCGAACCGTGTCCAATTTCCCTTGAAAACCATGGCTCTTTCCAATAATTACTCACTCCTTTCAACCGAACAGGGACATAAAGATTCTGTAGTCTAAAAATTTCACCTTTAAATGTCCTCCATTACTCTACTACATCCTTCCCATGAAATAAAATGTCCCAATTCACTCCTTTTAAATCCTTTCACATCTCCTCAAAATTAGCCTTTCTCCAATCAAAAATCTCAACCCTTGGTCCAGTTCTGACCTTCTCCATAATTGTATTGAAACTAATGGTATTGTGATCACTGGACCCAAAGTGCTCCCCAACACATACCTCCGCCACCTGACATAGAAAACATAGAAACATAGAAAATAGGTGCAGGAGTAGGCCATTCGGCCCTTCGAGCCTGCACCGCCATTCAATGTGATCATGGCTGATCATCCAACTCAGTATCCCGTACCTGCCTTCTCTCCATACCCCCTGATCCCTTTAGCCACAAGTGCCACATCTAACGCCCTCTTAAATATAGCCAATGAACTGGCCTCAACTACCTTCTGTGGCAGAGAATTCCAGAGACTCACCACTCTCTGTGTAAAGAATGTTTTCCTCATTTCGGTCCTAAAGGAATTCCCCCTTATCCTTAGACTGTGACCCCTTGTTCTGGACTCCCCCAACATCGGGAACAATCTTCCAGCATCTAGCTTGTCCAACCCCTTAAGAATTTTGTAGGTTTCTATAAGATCCCCCCTCAATCTTCTAAATTCCATCGAGTACAAACCGAGTCTATCCAATCTTTCCTCATATGAAAGTCCTGACATCCCAGGAATCAGTCTGGTGAATCTTCTCTGTACCCCCTCTATGGCAAGGATGTCTTTCCTCAGATTTGGAGACCAAAACTGTACGCAGTACTCCAGGTGTGGCCTCACCAAAACCCTGTACAACTGCAGTAGAACCTCCCTGCTCCTATACTCAAATCCTTTCGCTATGAATGCTAACATACCATTTGCTTTCTTCACTGCCTGCTGCACCTGCATGCCTACTTTCAATGACTGGTGTACCATGACACCCAGGTCTCGTTGCATCTCCCCCTTACCTAATCTGCCACCATTCAGATAATAGTCTACCCTCATGTTTTTGCCACCAAAGTGGATAACCTCACATTTATCCACATTGTACTGCATCTGCCATGCATCTGCCCATTCACTCAGCCTATCCAAATCACCCTGCAGCCTCCAAGCATCCTCCTCACACCTAACTATACCCCCCAGCTTGGTATCATCTGCAAATTTGGAGATGTTGCATTGAATTCCCTCGTCCAAATCATTAATATATATTGTAAATAGCTGGGGTCCCAGCACTGAGCCTTGCGGCACCCCACTAGTCACTGCCTGCCATTCTGAAAAGGACCCGTTTACTCCTACCCTTTGCCTCCTGTCTGCTAGCCAGTTCTCTATCCACATCAATACTGAACCCCCAATACCGTGTGCTTTAAGTTTGTATGCTAATCTCTTATGCGGGACCTTGTCGAAAGCCTTCTGAAAGTCTAGATATAACACATCCACTGGTTCTCCCTTATCCACTCTACTAGTTACATCCTCGAAAAATTCTATCAGATTTGTCAGACATGATTTACCTTTCGTAAATCCATGCTGACTTTGTCCAATGATTTCACCACTTTCCAAATGCGCTGCTATCCCATCTTTAATAACTGACTCTAGCAGTTTCCCCACTACCGATGTTAGACTAACTGGTCTGTAATACCCCGCTTTCTCTCTCCCTCCTTTTTTAAAAAGTGGGGTTACATTAGCTACCCTCCAATCCTCAGGAACTACTCCAGAATCTAAGGAATTTTGAAAGATTATCACTAATGCATCCACTATTTCTGTGGCTACCTCCTTGAGTACTCTGGGATGCAGACTATCTGGCCCTGGGGATTTATCGGCCTTCAATCCGTTCAATTTACCCAACACCACCTCCCGGCTAACCTGGATTTCACTCAGTTCCTCCATCTTATTTGACCCCCGTTCCACTGCTATTTCCGGCAGATTATTTATGTCTTCCTTAGTGAAGACAGAACCAAAGTAGTTATTCAATTGGTCTGCCATGTCCTTGTTCCCCATGATCAATTCACCTGTTTCTGACTGCAAGGGACCAACATTTGTTTTAACTAGTCTCTTTCTCTTTACATATCTATAAAAACTTTTGCAGTCAGTTTTTATGTTCCCTGCCAGTTTCCTTTCATAATCTATTTTCCCTTTCCTAATTAAGCCCTTTGTCCTCCTCTGCTGGATTCTGAATTTCTCCCAGTCCTCCGGTAGGCTGCTTTTTCTGGCAAATTTGTATGCCTCATCTTTTGTTTTTATACTATCCCTGATTTCCCTTGTTATCCATGGATGCACCACCTTCCCCGATTTATTCTTTTGCCAAACTGGTATGAACAACTTTTGTACTTCATCCATGCAGTCTTTAAATACCTTCCACTGTCAACCCTTTAAGAATCACCTGCCAGTCTATCTTGGCCAATTCACATCTCATACCTTCAAAGTTACCTTTGTTCAAGTTCAGAACCCTTGTTTCTGACTTAATTTTGTCACTCTCCATCCTAATGAAGAACTCAACCATATTATGGTCACTCTTGCCCAAGGGGCCACGCACAACAAGACTGCTAACTAACCCTTCCTCATTACTCAATACCCAGTCTAGAATAGCCTGCTCTCTCGTTGGTTCCTCCACATGTTGGTTGAGAAAACTATCCCGCATACATTCCAGGAAATCCTCTTCCTCAGCACCCCTGCCAATTTGATTCACCCAATCTACATGCAGATTGAAGTCACCCATTATAACCGTGTTACCCTTGTTGCACGCATTTCTAATTTCCTGTTTGATGCCATCCCCAACTCCAATACTACTGTTAGGTGGCCTGTACACAGTTCCCACTAGCGTTTTCTGCCCCTTAGAGTTTCGCAGCTCTACCCATATCGATTCCACATCCTCCACGCTAATGTCCTTCCTTTCTATTGCATTAATCTCCTCTCTCACCAGCAACGCTACCCCACCTCCTTTTCCTTTTCGTCTATCCCTCCTGAATATTGAATATCCCTGGATGTTCAGCTCCCAGCCTTGGTCATCCTGGAGCCAAGTCTCCGTGATTCCAACTATAGCATAGTCATTAATCGCTATCTGCACCTTCAACTCATCCACCTTATTACGAATGCTCGTCGCATTGAGACACAAAGCCTTCAGGCTTGTTTTTACAACACTCTTACTCCTTATACAATTATGTTGACAAGTGGCCCCTTTCACATCGATCCCTATTACACTTGGCCATACTCTCCTATCCCTTTGTGCGCTTTCTTCCCCGTTAATTCTGGGGTCATTAACCATCGCTTTACTCTCTTTCCCTCTAACTCCGTCCTCGACTATCCCATTTGATACCCCACCCCCCTTATTCAGTTTAAAACCATCCGTGTAGCAGTGGCAAACCTGCCGGCCAGAATGCTGGTCCCCCACCTGTTAAGATGCAATCCGTCCCTTTTGTACAGTTCCCCCTTACTATAAAAAAAATCCCAGTGATCTAAGAATCTAAATCCCTGCCCCCTGACCTGTCTCATTTCCTAACAGGAGGTTCAGCACTGCCCCTTCTCTAGTAGGTACCTCTATGTTTTGCTGCAAAAAACTACCCTGCACACATTTTACAAACTCCAAACCATCCAGTCTTTTTACAGAATGTGTTTCCCAGTCCGTGTGGAAAATTGAAATCTCCCACAATCACTACCTTGTGCTTACTACTAATATCTGCTATCTCCTTACATATTTGCTCTTCCAATTCTCACTCCCCATTAGGCGGTCTATAATAAACCCCTATAAGTGTTGCTACACCTTTCCCATTTCTCAGTTCCACTCAAATAGCCTCCCTAGACGAGCCCTCTAATCTATCATGCCAAAGCACTGCTGTAATATCTTCACTGACAAGCAATGCAACACGTCCACCGCTTGCCCCTCCAATTATATCACACCTGAAGCAACAAAATCCTGGAATATTTAGTTTCCAATCACAGCCATCCTGCAACCATGTTTCACTAATCGCCACAACATCATACTTCCAGTTGTCAATCCAGGCTCTAAGCTCATCCACCTTTCTTACAATGCTCCTAGCATTAAAATGTACACATTTAAGAAACCCACCACCTCTTATTGTCTGTTTACTGTCTTTTTCTTCTTTCTCCCCTACGTTGGGTCTGAGTGCTTTCATTCTCTGCCTCCTGCCTCACACACTGTCTACTAGCTTTCTCTATTTAAGCCCCTCCCCCCAACCGTTCTACTTTAAAGTCTCCCCAGTAGCCTTTGCAAATCTACCCGCCAGGATATTGGTTCCCCTCAGGTTCAAGTGCAACCCGTCCTTTTTGTACAGGTCACACCTTCCCCAAAAGAGGTCCCAATGATCCAGAAACTTGAATCCCTGCCCTCTGCCACACATTTATCCTCCACCTCACTCCATTCCTACTCTCACTGTCGCGTGGCACAGGCAGTAATCCTGAGATTGTTATTTTTGCGGTCCTTCTCCTTAACTCTCCTCCTAACTCCCTAAATTCTCCTTTCAGGACCTCTTCTCTTTTTCTACCTTTGTCATTGGTACCTATATGTACCATGACCTGAGGCTCCTCTCCCTCCCATTGCAGGATATCTTGGACACATTCAGACACATCCCAGACCCTGGCACCAGGGAGGGAAACTACCATCCGGGATCCTGACTGTGTCCACAGAATCGCCTATCTGACCCCCTAACTATAGAGTCCCCTATTACTATTGCCCTCCTCTTCTTTTCCCTACCCTTCTGAGCAACAGGGCCGGTCTCTGAACAGGGTAGGTGAGGGTGCGGGGCAGCATGATGGGAAGGTGGCAGTGGCGGCCATTACTCGCAGCCCACTCGCCCGCCTGGCTCCCCTCCTCCTCTTTCCCCACACCCCCCCCCTCCAATCCCACCCCATCCTCTCCCCCCTCCTCTCCTCCTCCCCTCCTCCTCTCCCCCTCCCCTCCTCCTCTCCCCCTCCCCTCCTCCTCTCCCCCTCCTCCCCCTCCCACCTCCTCTCTCCCCCCTCCTCGCTCCCCTCTACTCTTTCTCCCCCTTCCCCTCCCTCTCTCCCCCTCCTCTCTCTCCCCCTCTGCCCCTCCCTCCGCCTCTCACCCCCCCCCCCCCCTGAGTGTGTGAGGGGTGGTTAGTGTGTGTGTGCGACACCGCAGGCCTCCCCCAGCGGGTCCCACTTGGTCTAGTATACTTATAAAACTCTGATATTGGATGTGTGTGTGAATAATCATACTGCTGGAAAAAACGACGCCCTGACGATAAAATATTTACATATTCCTGTAGAGATTTATCCGGTGAAGTAAAAAATCAGCTTACCTGAATATTTCGAGCTTTTTCTTGAGTTATTAATCCAAATGTTTAAAAATCCGACCACCCGTCCTTGGGCCTTGACTGCAGCCTAAAGCCAGGAGCGAGATTCGGGAACCAGCCCTCCCCTCTGACAACGTGCCCATTCCCCCAAACACCTCAAACTCCACCCCCCTCCCTCTCCCACCCTCTCTGTGTCCCTCTCTGTGCCTCTCTGTGACCCTCTCTATGTCCCTCTCTGTGTACCTATGTGTGCCTCTGTGTCCCTCTTTTTTACCTGTGTGCCTCTGTGTCCCTCTCTGTGCTATGTGTCCTTCTCTGTGCCTCTGTGTCCCTCTCTACCCCTCTCCCTCTCTAGCCGCGCCTGCGAGTTGGGGGCTATGCGTGAGTGGATAGGGTAGGGGATGGGGTAAAAGGAGTGAATGAATAATATTAATATAATATCAATGGGGGTGGTTAGTGTGTGTGTGTGGGGTGGTTAGTGTGTGTGTGGTGAGGGGGTGGTTAGTGTATGTGTGACGCCGCAGGCCGCCCCTCCCCCCACAACCGCGTGTTGAGGGGACGGGATGCAATGGGGCCCACTTGGTCGAGTTAATAATAGATTTTCTTAAAACTGGAATGCGATGTCACTCCTCTAAGTACAATCTGTTAACTTAATTCAAAACAAGATAGACCATTTCTAAATCATTCCTTTCACTGAGCATTTTTTCTATTTTTGGGGTATGGTTACCCATAAAAATGTTATTATAGTGCATACATTGTCATTCATTATAAACTGGCAATCTGGGTCTGTTGGTAAAACCTTTAATCCGGTCAGGACTGAGGATGTAACCAATGTTAAACTCATGCTCAGATTTACTTTGTGGGTTCAATTTCTAATTTAGTTCAGTTTAGAGATACAGCGCAGAAACAGGCCCTTCAGCCCACCAGGTCAGCGATCCCCGCACACTAACGCTATCCTACACACACTAGGGACCATTATTTAAAAAGCATTTTTATGCCAAGCCAATTAATTTACAAACCTGTACATCTTTGAAGTGTGGGAGGAAACCGAAGATCTCGCAGAAAACCCACGCAGGTCATGGGGCGAAGGTACAGACAAGCGCACGTAGTCAGAATCGAACCCGGGTCACTGGCGCTGTAAGGCGATAACTCTACCGCTGTGACACCATGCCGCCCAAATAATAATAATTAAGTCATAACTTTTGAATTTGCATTGTGATGTTATGAAGATGAACTTCATTTGAGTTTATCGCGCCAATGCTGAGGGAGTGCTTCATTATTTGAGATGCTAACTCGTAAATGTGACATTAGAGCAAGGTCAGATAAACTTTGAAGATCTCAGAAACTATTTGAGCAAAAGTGAAGGATTTCTTCTGATATCTTGTCAAATATTATTCCCCTCCTCCAGCAGTGAACTTCTCTTGCTGTTTGCAGCAACAGGTGCATAGATTGGAGGCTGCAGTTGCATTTATAACAGTGGCTATGCTTTCAATATGTAATTGATCAAATATAAACTATTTGGGGCATCCTGGCATTAATAGGTGCCGTATCATTGCCAGTTCATCATTGTCTCTGGCACACCGAACACCAAAACGGCCCATCTATTAGTCCCACCTGCCTGCATTTGGCTCATATCTATGTACCTGTCCAAATGTATTTTAAATATTGCGATAGTACCTGCCTCAACTATCTTCTCTGGCAGCTCGTTCCATACACCTACCATCCTTTGTATAAAAAGAATTGCTCCTCGGGTTCCTATTCCCTCCTCACCTTAAACGTATGTTCTTGATTCCTCTACTCTGGATAAAAGACTGTGCATTTACTATATCTATTCCTCTCATGATCTTATACGCCTCTGTAACATCACCTCTCATCTTCCTGGAATAGAGTCCTAGCCTGGTCAACCTCTCCCTATTGTTCAGGCCTTCAGGTCCTGGCAATGTCCTCTTAAATCTTCTCTGTACCCTTTCCATTGCTCCTGTAGCAGGGTGACCAAAACTGAACACACTACTCTAAATGCGGCCTCACCAACACTCCCAAGAGCCCTGCCATTCACTGTGTAGGTCCTGACTTGGTTTGACTTCATAAAATGCAACACCTCGAACTTCTCTGTATTAAATTCCATCAACCATTCCTCAGCCCACCTGGCCAATTGATCAAGATCCTGCTGCAATATTTGACAACCATCTTCACTATCTACAATACCACCTATCTACAATACATAGTGTCATCTTCAGACTCAAATAGAACTTTCTTCAAAAAACTCAATCCGATTCATGAGACACGATCTCCCACAAACAAAACTGCGCTGACTTTCCATAATCAGCCCTTATCTATCTAAATGCATGCTTATTTTATCCCTCAAAATACACTCTAGTTACTTTTCAACCACAGATGTTAGGCTTACTGGCCTACAGTTCCCAGGGTTTTCTTTGCATCACTTCTTATATAGAAGCACAAAATTTGCCACTCTCCAGTATTTCTGAGGGACACTTTCTCTCTCTGGTTACACTTTTTCCCTTAATGTACATAAATTCTGGAGGGATTATCTTTGATACTATCTGCCAGAGCTGTCTCCTGCCTCCTTTTTGCTCACCTGATTTCCTTCTTTAGCGAGGTTCTCAGTTCCTGAAACACAGAGGATTACGCTTGATCCCAGCTGCCTATATCTGTCCCATGCCTCCTTGCTCTTGACGAGACCTCCTATATCTCTCGTCATCCAAGCTTCCTGACGCCCACCTGCCTTGCCCTTCACTCTAACAGGAACGTATCGGAAGAAGTGTCTCGACTCGAAATGTCACCCATTGCTTCTCTCCAGAGATGCTGCCTGCCCCGCTGAGTTACTCCAGCTTTTTGTGTCTATCTACTTTAAAACAAATTGGTAGAACGCTGTGTGAAAACGTGTGAATGCAATTGGCACTATCTTTACAGTTCAATTGCCTATGTAATAACGGCTCTGCAACATTATTTCTGTAACTTATTTCCAACTATCCCCTTGATCTTAATCGGATCTGAGGCCTCACGCAGTTATCTCCTGTTATTGACATTGATAGCAAGATTTAATATCCTCATTTAAGATAACTTTTAACTCCTGAAAAATGAAAGTTGGTGGTTGACGCATATATTTATCCTTTGATTACTGTGCAAAGCTGAGCTTTTGTTCAAATATGTGTTGTATTATACTGTTTTATTTATTCTATGCCTTTTTTTTACTTTTGGAGTCACAATTGTATACAGTGCCATCCATAATGTTTGGGACAAAGACCCATCATTTATTTATTTGCCTCTGTACTCCACAATTTGAGATTTGTAATAGAAAAAAAATCACATGTGGTTAAAGTGCACATTGTCAGATTTTAATAAAGACCATTTTTATACATTTTGGTTTCACCATGTGTTTATATAAAGTTCCCCATTTCAGGGCATCATAATGTTTGGGACACAGCAACGTCATGTAAATTAAAGTAGTCATGTTTAGTATTTTGTTGCATATCCTTTGCATGCAATGATTGCTTGAAGTCTGCGATTCATGGACATCACTTCTTCTTCTGCCGTATGTCTTTTAGACCTGCAGCTCCGTTGAGGCGAGCCAGGCCAATGTGTCATCGTCCAGGTCAATCAGACCTCGTTCGCCATTTGGTGGCCGGTGTTTGGAGCAACTGGTGACTGTGCTCCACTGTCTGTGTTGGGTCCCCACACTCGCAGGAGGCGCTGTCCACGAGGCCCCACCTCTTCATCGCTACTCCATAGCGTCCGACGCCTGTCCTCAAGCAGTGAGGGTTGTCCACTGCTTTCAGGGCAGGTCCTGGCCAGGGACGTCCTTGGGGTCATCGATGTAATGGTGTATTGTCTTTGCCTTGGCACCTTCCAGGTGTTGTTTGAATGAATCGTTCTGTCGAGCTTCACACCGAGGTACGTGGGGACGGGCTGGAACTGTAACCGGGCGTTATCCACCATGATGTTCATCTCACGGGTCGTTCCCTGTTGTTGAGGTGGAACATTGAAGATGTTGTCTTACCCATGCTGAGCTTGAGGCGCCAGTTCCTCAGGTATGAAGACAGGATGTTCATGTCTTCAGAGAGGCCCTCTTCTGCTGCTTCCCAGGCTGGCTTGCTTAGTAGGATGGCCAGGTCATCAGCATAGCCATACTTCTTTGATTGGGTTGCAGGCAGGTCATGGATGTGATGCCAGCACTGAGCCCTGTGGGAAGTTTCCTCACCCTGCTGCATTGCCCGTTGCTGGTGTGTTGCCTGAAGCTGCGGTTGCTCAGCATCTCTATGATGAAGCTCACCATGTGCTTGTCTGGGATGGTTTCCGGAAGCTTCATGTGTAGTCCACGCAGCCAGACAGTATCATATGCAGCTGTGAGGTCCAAGAAGACAGCGCCAGCCTTCTCCCCTGCCTGGAAGCTGTCCTCTATGTCTTGGCACAGGAGGGTCACCTGGTCCGCCGTTGACCTACCGCTTCGGAAGCCAGCCTGTTCTTTGGGCAGCTGGGGGTCGATCACTGGATTGAGGCGTGTGTGGAGGAGACGTTCCAGGAGCTTGTATGGAACACACAGCAGTGGGATGAGTCGGTATCCCTTGGGGTCATCGCTAGGCATCACCATTTGCTGGGTGTCTTCTCTGGTGATGCTCTGCCAGGCCTGTATTGCAGCCATCTTTAGTTTATGCTTGTTTTGGGGGCTAGCACCCTTCCGTTTTCCCTTCAGCATATAAAAGGTATGCTCAGTTGGGTTAAGTGAGCCAGTACCTTCAGCAGTCATACATGCCCAGGCCATAACACCCCCACCACTGTGTTTTGCAGAAGAGGTGGTGGTATGCTTTGGATCTTGGGCAGTTCCTTCTCTCCTCCATACTTTCCTCTTGCCTGATATAAGTTAATCTTCGTCCAATCTGTCCACAAGACCTTTTACCCAAACTGTGGTTGCTCTTTTAAGTACCTCTTGGCAAACTAACCTGGCCATCTTATTTTTGCAGCTAACCAGTGGTTTGCATCTTGCAGTGTAGCCTCTGTATTTCTGTTCATGAAGTCTTCTGTGGACAGTGGTCATTGACAAATCCACACCTGACTGCTGAAGCGTGTTCAAGTTCAAGTGTTCAAGTGAGTTTATTATCATGTGTCCCTGAAAGGACAATGAAATTCTTGCTTTGCTTCAGCACAACGGAACATAGTAGGCATTGACTACAAAACAGATCAGTGTGTCCAGAGTGTTTCTGATCCATCGGACAGGTGTTTGGGGATTTTTCTTTATTATAGAGAGAATTCTTCTGCCATCAGCTGTGGAGGTCTTCCTTGGCCTGCCAGTCCCTGAGCGATTAGTAAGCTCACTAGTGTTCTCTTTCTTCTTAATGATGTTCCTAACAGTTGATTTTGGCAAGCATAAGGTTTGGCTGATGTCTCTAACAGTTTTATTCTTGTTTCTCAGTCTCATAATGGCTTCTTTGACTTTCATTGGCACAACTTTGGTCCTCATGTTGATAAACAGCAATAAAAGTTTCCAAAGGTAATGGAAAGACTGGAGGAAAGACTAGGTGCTGAGAGCTCTCTTATACCTGCATTAAGGAGGCAATTAAACACACCTGAGCAATTACAAACACCCGTGAAGCCATATGTCCCTAACATTATGGTGCCATGAAATGAGGGGACTATGTATGTGTAATTTTTACATGGTGAAACCAAAATGTATAAAAATGGCCTTTATTAAAATCTAACAATGTGCACTTTAACCACATGTGACTTTTTTCTATTACCAATCTCAAATGTTTGAGTTCAGAGGTAAATAAATAAATGATGGGTCTTTGTCCCAAACATTATGGAGGCCACTGTATCTTCAACTACTTTTGAGATCCCTTGCCTCACCAAATGAAAGAAGCACTAAAATTGAACTTCTCGTACTTGCTATTTATAGGGTTGCCTTTGTGTCTTTCACAATATCTGTGACTTATCCTCTTCCCTAGAAGGGGCCAAAAGACTTTTGAAAGATCTTTGACGTTTAGAAAGTGGTCATTGTATTAAAATAATTTATGCAGTAGAAAGCTGATAAGCAATTACATCTGTACAATTCCAGAGCCAACCCCTGAAGAGAAAGCACAGCGGATTGCTAAAGTGGTGCGGAAACAGTCAACAGAAGTGAAGGCCAATTGGGAGCAGCTGAAGATTCATGCAAGCAGCTGGCAGAAGCAGGTAGAAACGGCCCTGGAGAAACTACAGGAACTGCAGACAGCTATGGACGGCCTTGAAGCCCATGTGGTAACAGCTGAAAGTGTCCGCAATGACTGGCAACCTGTAGGAGATCTGCTTATTGATTCTTTGCAAGATCACATTGACAAAATCACAGTAAGTGAAATCAGATTATTCTGTCTTTATGGGTATCTCTAAACTGAACAGGTATGCTGTTCAACAGAACTGGTATAATATGCCTCGGGGATCGATGTTGGATGAGAATGCAAAGTCATTGATTAATTTGCAGATGACACTAAAGTGGGTGGTATTGTATGTAGACACGCAATGCTGGAGTAAGTCAGCGGGTCAGGCAGCATCTCTGGAGAGAAGGAATGGGTAACGTTTCGGATCGAGACCCTTCTTCAGACTCATTTCAGTGGGTGGTATTGTAGGTGGTTATCCAAAATTAAAGCGGAATCTTGATTGGATGGGCAAGTGGGCTTCGGAGTGGTTCATGGAATTTAATGTGGATGTGAAATGTGAGGTATTGCATTTTGGGAAGTCAAACCAGGGCAGACTATTCACAGTGAATGGCAGGGCCCTGGGAAGTGTAGAGTGGCGTCAGAGTGACGCAGCGGTAGAGTTGCTGCCTTAACAGCGCCAGAGACCCAGGTTCGCTCCTAACTCCGGCCGCTGTCTGTATGTAGTAGAGCTAATAGGACTTGATGTTTCAATCCCTGTAATAAGTCGGCACTCTTGCTATTTGCAGTGGGATTGGAGTTGTGAAAGGTAGGGTAGGTACGTCATCGGGGTCATCAGGTGGGCACCCTCCTTCTTTGACGTTTCATTGATAAGCCCACAACATCTCCAGAGGGCTCAACGGTGTCACCTGGCGTCCCAGTCACACCCCCCTCAATTCCATACCCTCCTGTATTCATCTTGCAGCCCAATTGTTGTCTCTCCTTTTGATCCAAATCCAATTGCTGCTTTTTTCCGCAGAATTTGATCACCCATCTTCTCCAACTTATTTTCTGCTGATCCCTTGATTCCACTAAAGATTAAGCTCACATCTGCATTGATAAATTCCCACTCCTTGCTGTTAGACTTTGGCCATTTCACCAACGGCTTACGTCTTTGCATGTTCTCCACTTTACGATATGCCTGGTTGCATCTTGGACTGTTGCCTGAAACTTCTGCCACATCCCATAGGGTGCTGATGCTCTGCGGACTGTGGATTTCTTCCTGCCGCTGAGTTTCGTCCGACTGATTTGACCTTCCTCTTAACAGAATCTGGTCAATGTGGGGCCCTGGGTTGGGGATTTTCAAGCATTTCTTCCGTTCCTGATGAATTTTGAGACCACGAGTTGATGTTACTTTAGTCCAGCCACACCTACACGTCTGAAGAACGTCTCCAGCTGCTCGTTTTTCAAGAGTTCTGCCACTTACTTGATTCAATGTCGTGTCCGTTCCAAGGTGTGTTACCGGGTGGTCAGTCGATGAGTCATCTTGCGCCCCTGCTCTCGCAGACTCTGGGGGTATTTTTCTCTTTGAACTTTTTGTAGCCAAGTGAGGGTGGCTCTTGTGCCCTAACATTCTCATATACATTCTATATACATTCTCCCCATGACCTGCGGTGTATAAGATCATAGTGGGAATAGATAGGGTAGATGCTGTCTTTTACCCTGAGTAGGGGAATCAAGAACCAGAAGATATAGGTTTACAGTGAGTGGGGAAAGATTTAATAGGAACCAGAGGGGCAACTTTTTTATACAGAGGGTGGTGCGTATATGCAGCTGCCAGAGGAGGTAGTTGATGTCGGTACTATAACAACATTTAAAATATATTTGAACAGGTACATGGATAGGAGAGGTTTAGAGGGCTATGGGTAGGAATAATATTGAAGGGGCATCCTGGTAGGCACAGCGGTAGAGTTGCTGCCTTACAGCACTTACAGCACCAGAGACCCGGGTTCGATCCTGGCTACGGGTGCTTGTTTATACACTCTCCCTGTGATCTGCATGGGCTTTCTCCGAGAACTTTGGTTTCTTCCCACACTCCAAAGACGTGCAGGTGTGTTGCCTTGGTGTAAATGTCAAACTTGGCCTAGTGTAGGATAGTGCTAATGTGAGGCTGGTCGGTGTGGACTTGGTGTGCCGAAGGGCCTGTTTCTAAACTAAACTAAGAATTCAGAATTGGGATTGGAACTTCAGCAGTTTTATTTCGAATGTGGATTTTTGCACATGAGTTACCACGCAGGTTACTTTTTAAACATTACCCAGCTCAACAACACAAGACAAATCAAGTTTTACGTATTACATTGTTTCTTCTGAATTAGTTGATCCCAATTGACACAACATTACATTTCCAATGTTTTTCACAGTCTTCAGTCAATTAGGATAAGGAGATTTCATCCAAGTATTGAAGTATCTTCAGGAGAGTAAGATGCTGGGGAAATGAAGTTTGGGTAGAAAATTAACTCTGGTCTTTCTGGATGATAGAACAGGTACAGCACTTTATGAAAATTATTGGGAATTGAGAGGAAACAACAATGCTAAAATATATCATAAGATCATAAGTAATAGGAGCAGAATTAGGGCATCCGGCCCAACAAGTCTACTCCGCCA
This sequence comes from Raja brachyura, assembly GCA_963514005.1. Next base: position 27,285,958 of record OY740788.1, read on the forward strand.
TTCAATCATGGTTGATCTATCTCTCCCTCCTAACCCCATTCTCCTGCCTTCTCCACATAACCCCTGGCACCCATATTAATCAAGAATCTATCTATCTATCTCCATCCATTGACCTAGCCTCCACAGCCTTCTGTGGCAAAGAATTCCAAAGATTCACCACCCATTTGACAAAAGAAATTCCTTTGCATCTCCTTCCTAAAGGAACGTCCTTTATTTCTGAGGCTATGACCTCTAGTCCCTAGACTCTCCCAGTAGTGGAAACATCCTCTCCACATCCACTCTATCCAAACCTTTCACTATTCGGTAATTTTCAATGAGATCCCCCCTCATTCTTCTAAACTCCAGCGAGTACAGGCCCAGCGCTATCAAATGCTCATGATAGGTTTACCCTTATCTATGCGTTCATCCATTAATCAATCTCATAATATTAGAATCTGTCTTGTGGAAGACCTTAAGCAATGATGATCTCAAGGGAATATGATTTATAAAGCTTTTGAACTCTCTTCTTATCCTGATGACCAACTAGCCTCAATCTTGCAATCATCATTAGTTAAGAATTGTGTAGCCCACAGTCTGTTGGAGACTATGTGTACTCTGAATGATTTATCTAGTCAGTCCCATTCCACCAGTGTTTTCCAGAGCTCTGCATTTTTTTCTCGAATTTATTCATAGAAGCAGTATAGAATCACTGAACTTTCAGTTATTTGCTAAGTCCAGTGGTAGTTTTTTAAACTCTAATTCAAACACAACGGTTCTATGGCACCAGAGACGAGCATTAAAATATCTACAGACCTTAACTAAAAACAGAACATATCATAACCACAAAACAAAGAGAATTTGGAACTATAACGAAAGGACTGAAGACTGAACTTGACGAGAGACAAAAGACATTGGACTAGCACCTTTACAGGACAGACACAGAATACATTGCTGAAAAACAAGCTTCCTTATCTATACAGGGTGATTGATGCCCTTTGACTACATCTATCCAGGATGAAAGCTTTGCAGCTGGCAGAGACACAGCTTTTGCAGCCCCCTGTCTTATAAGATTGCTGGGAATCTCCCATCTTGTAATTGTACAAGCTCCCACAAACGGGAATTTGAATCACCCCTTTTGTCAAAATATACAGCTTTTCGTGTCATATGTTACATGAATTAGTAAAACATCTGAACGTGCTGTTTGTTGGGTTTATAGTTTAGTTTAGTGTCACAGGTGCCAAGGTACAATGAAAAGCATGTGTGTTGCATACTATCTACTCCGTCCGCAATGCACAAATACAGCACAGAGAAAAATAAAGTTTAGTGCAATATAAAGTCCCATTAAAGATAGGTATTACAGTCGTCCAGCGTGGAAACAGGCCCATCATAAGGAATAGGAGTAGACTTGGATTTGTCGGCCCATCAAGTCTACTGCGCCATTCAATCGTGGCTGATCTATATCGCTCCTAACCCCATTCTCCTACCTTCTCTTCATAACTACTGAGACCTGTACCAATCAAGAATCTATATATCTCTGCTTTAAAAATAACCATTAACTTGGCCTCCAAAGCCGTCTGTGGCAAAGAATTCCACAGATTCCTCACCCTCTGACGAAAGAAATTCCTCCGCAGCCCCTTTCTAAAGATACGTCCTTTTATTCTAAAACATCCTTTTCCACTAGTGGAAACATCCTCTCCACATCCACTCCATCCAAGCCTTTCACTATTCAGTATGTTTCAATAATGTCCCCCCTCATTCTTCTAATCTCCAGCAAGTACAGTCCCAGTGCCGACAAACGCTCATGATTAGGTTAACCCACTCATTCCTGGGATCATTCTTGTAAATCTCCTCTGGACCCTCTCCAGAGCCAGCACATCCTTCCTCGGATATGGTGCCCAAAATTGCTCACAATATTCCAAATGCGACCTGACCAGCACGTTATAGAACCTCAGTATTATATCCCTGTTTTTGTATAGAAGCCCTCTTGAAATAAATGCTAGCATTGAGTTAGCTTTCTTTACCACCAATTCGACTTGCAGATTAACTTTTTGGGAATACTGCACCAGCACTGCCAAGTCCCTTTGCACCTCCGATTTCTAGATTCTCTCCTCATTTAGAAAATAATCTACATATTTATTCTTACTACCAAAATGCACAACTCCACACTTTACTACGCTATATTCCATCTGCCACTTCTCTGCCCACTCTCCCAACCTGTCCAAGTCCTTCTGCAGAGTCCCTACGTTCTCTACACTAACTGCCGCTCCATCTATTATCGTATCATCCACAAACATGGCCACAAAGGCTTCAATCCCCTCGTCCAAATCATTAATGTACAACATGAAGATTAGCGGCCCCAGCACCGACCCCTGCGGAACTCCGCTAGTCACTGGCAGCCAACCAGAAAAAGCCCCCTTTATTGCCACTCTTTGTAATATTGGCAATTTTCCGATCATCTGGGACCACTCCTGATGCTAGTGATTTCTGAAATATCACTATCAATGCGTCCACAATCTCTAAAGCCACCTCTTTCAGAACCCGAGGGTGCAGTCCATCTGGTCCAGGTGACTTATCCACCTTCAGCCCTTTCAGCTTCCAATGCACCTTCTCCCCAGTAATAGCCACTCCACTAACTTCCACCTCCTGACTCTCTTGAATTTCAGGCACGTTGCTGGTGTCTTCCACTGTGAAGATTGATGCTAAAAAGTTATTCAACTCCTCTGCCATTTCTTTATTCCCCATTATCACTTCTCCTGCATCATTCTCCAGCGGCCCAACGTCCACTCTTGCCTCTTTCTTGCTCTTTATATAACTGAAGAAACTCTTGCTATCCTCTTTATATTATTGGCTAGCTTACCTTTGTATTTCATATTTTCTCCCCGTATTGCCTTAGTTACCTTCTGTTGTTCTTTGAAAGCTCCCCAATCCTCTGGCTTTTCACTAATCTTTGCTATGTTATACTGTATGCCTTCTCTTTTAGTTTTATACTGTCCTTGACTTCCTTTGTCAGCCACGGTCACCTCTTTCTCCCCTTAGAAACTTTATTCCTCTTTGAAATGAAACGATCCTGCATCTTCCAGATTATTCCCAGAAATTCCTGCCATTGCTGTTCCACGGTCATCCCTGCTAGGGTCCCTTTCCAGTCAACTTTGGCCAGCTCCTCCCTCATGCCTCTGTAGTCCCCTTTGCTCAGCTGTAATACCGACACATCCAATATCACATTCTCCCTCTCAAATTGCAGATTAAAACTGATCATATTGTGGTCGCTACCTCCTAATGGTTCCTTTACCTTGAGTTCCCTTATCAAATCCAGTTCATCACACAACATTACATCCAGAATTGTCTTTTCCCTGGTAGGCTCCAGTACAAGTTGCTCTAAGAATCTATCTCAGAGGCACTCTACAAACTCCTTTTCTTGGTGTCCAGTACCAACCTGATTTACCCAGTCTACCTGCATATTGAAATCTCACATGACCACCGTAGTATTTCCTTTCTTACACGCCGATGTAACTTGTACCCTATATCCTGGCTACTGTTTGGGGGCCTGTAAATGACTCCCATTAGGGTTGTTTTACTCACAATTTCTCAGCTCTGTCCACAATGACTCTACATCTTCTGATCCTATGTCACCCCTCACTAAGGACTGAATTGAATTCCTTACCAACAGAGCTACCCCATCCCCTCTGCCCACCCGTCGGTCTTTCCAATAGGACGTATAACCTTGAAGATTCAGCTCCCAGCCCCGATCCTCTTGCAGCCATGTCTCTGTAATTCCCACAACAACACACCGACCAATGTCTAACTGTGGCACAAACTCATCCACTATGTTCCTTACACTGCGTGCATTCAAATACTTTTAAACACCTTTAATTTGGTATTCACCTCCCCTCTCACTCCGGTCCCGATTTTACCCAACTTCACTCTCTTACCCCTTCTTAAACTTCCTGTCCCGTTAATTCGAGAGTAATATTTCCTGCACTCTTTCCCTTTTACTCCACCCTTACACTTCCAATTTGTTACCCCACTATTTAGTTTCAAGCTCTATCTACGGCCTTGGTTATAGGGTTTGCCAGGAGTCTGGTTCCAGTCGGGTTCAAGTGGAGTCCGTTTCGTCGAATCGGTACCCTCCATCCCCAATACTGGTGCCAATGCCCCACAAACTCAACCCCACTTCCCCCACACCAGTCTTTGAGCCACGTGTTCAACACTCTAACCCTCTCAACCCTATGCCAATTTGCACATGGCTCAGCTAGCAATCCAGAGTCCAGCAATCAAATATATTATAATTGTATATTACAATGATGTCCCAACTGACTCAAATTCTTGATTTTCATTGTAATTCACTCTGAGGTGCAGATTATAAGGCAGTTACTTTTTTAAGCTTTCGAGAATTCTCAGACTTTTTCCATGCTCTCCATTAGGCTTTTAAAGAGGAAATTGCTCCAATGAAGCAAGAAGTCAAAACAGTAAATGCCCTGGCTGATCAATTATCTCCGCCTGATGTTACTTTATCTCCAAAGAGTTCTAACCAGCTGGAGGACCTAAATATGCGGTGGAAACTGCTACAGGTAAGAATGGAAAACAAGGACAAGGATCCACTTCTGGGATCAATTCAGTATTGAAGTAACATCTGAGACAATTTAACTCTATGGCAAAGGCATGCTGCAACAAATAACCAAAATATATCTGGAAACAAACGGAACAGCAAATACTGTAAGCATGATCAAAATGCAAAATGCTGGAGTCACTCAGCGAGTCAGGCAGCACCTGTGGAAGGAATGGACGGACAATGTTTCAGGTTGAGAGCTTTCTTCAGACTGGGACCAACCTAAAACCTAATGTGCAAAATTTGTTCATTATGACATTTTGCACAGACAAGTTTCCAATTTGGGGTGGCGTAGCGGTAGAGATCCAGGTTTGATCCAGACTAAAGGTGCTGTCTACCCGTGATCTCCATGGGTTTTCTCCGAGATTTTCGGTTTCCTCCCGGTTTGTAGGTTAATTGGCTTGGTGTAAATGTTTTTTAAAATTCTCCCCAGTGTGTATAGGGATCGCTGGTAGGTGCAGACTCAGTGGGCCAAAAGGGCCTGTTTCCACACTGCATCTCGAAACGTTTTCCTTATTCTAATTAATCCTTGGTTTCTATTCAAAACCTTTGGTTGGAAGCGATGCATGTGTGCGTATTCGGTATGGCCATGAACGTACCGTAACAGTACCCACACAAGAATTAAGAAACTAGTTTCATCCTTCAAACCACAGCCACCCATGAATCATCAGCTTTGGAAAATGAACAGAAGTGAAATTTATAACACAATTTCACCATTTCAAACAGAAGATTATATCTTTAATGACTTTTAAGCATTTTTGTTTGAGTTGCTTGCTGATCAATTTTAGAGCCATAATAATCAGGCAAGATTTGTTTCATAAATCTGAGGATTCAGTGTCCTTGACACTTTCCCATTGCTTTGTATTCTGATCATACTTCACCTTGATGCTCAGATCTACCACTCACTAATTGCATGTAAGCAACTTAAGCTCATATATTCATTTGAATGCTTAATGAGCAATGTATCTGCTGAGAAGTCACCAGATAATAACTCCAATTAATTTAATGCATGAACATTACATATTAACGTGTTGCAGGAGTAGACCATTTGGCCCTTTGCCTTGACCCAGAAAAGTCATCTCTGATCATTTACCGCACCACCAATTTGTTGTAGTAACCGCATGTCCCACTTACGTGGTTTTTTCGGTGACTTGCCGGCACCTGTCATAGTCGCAGCAGGTTGCCGAAAATTTTCAACATGTTGAAAATCCAGCAGCGACCAGAAAAAGGTACGACTCTTTGGGCAACTACTCACGACTATACAGACAAAGAGAAAAGTGAATTCTAGGATCAATCTGGTACACCCTTGTTGCCGTCAATCCTTTGCCATGTCATCATTCCTTGGGTAAGAAGGTGAGATCTGTAGAGAAAATTCCAGCTTCACTTTTGTTTTCAGCTCTGTTGCATGAAAGGTCGTCATGTCGTTCCTAATTAGCTGACGAATCGGGCCATTAAAATATCAGTCGTTCTTGTACAAGGATACACAGGTGCCTTTCAGCTTTGTACTGTTTATGAAAGCGTTCTGTTATGCTGTCTTTTGTTCCATATCACCTTTAAAGCTACCATATCTGCTGCACAGTACACACTTCTATCCAGCCTGGATTATCAGCAAACTTGGATATAATATACATGTTCCCTTCATTCAAATCATTCACATGGATTGTTAACATCAAGAAAATATTCCAACAGCATCCCACTAATTATAGCCTCCCAACCTGAAAAAATTCCTGCTCTCTCATTTTGCTGCATAACCTCTTGTGTAGCAGCTTTTTAAAGGCTTTCTCCTACATATCCCCCAGCCCTCACTTGCCTGCTTAGCTAGTTATAACCTGAAAAAACTCACTTATGAAGGTATATCTTCGCTCGGAAGGTAATGAATGTTTACAGTTCTCTAGTAGAGGCTCAATCATTGAATTCATTCCAATCAATGATGAAGGGACTCAAGGTCATAGTCATTCAACCCGGAAACAGGCTCTTCAGCCCAACTTGCCCATGCTGACCAAGATGCCCCAGCTACACTAGGTCCACCTGCCTGCGTTAGGCCCATAATCTTCTCAACCCTTCCTATCCATGTACGTCCGTGTCTATTCAATGTTGTGATAGTACCTGCTCTAGCAGCTCGTTCCACGTATCCATCTCCCTTTGTGTGAAAAAGTTGTCCCTTAGGTTCTTTATAAATCTTTCCCCTCTCATGTGTCTCCACACAGAGTTGACCACTTTGATTCCTGAGGGGTCCCACTCTCTCTCTAGTTACCCTTTTTCACTTTATGTATTGATAAAATCTCTTGCTATCTGCCAGAGTATTCTCCTGGTTCCTTTTTGCCTTTCTGATTTCCTTTTTTAGCTTGCTCCTTAGCTCCCGAAACTCCTCCAAGATTACACTTGATCCCAGCTGCCTAAATCTGTCCCATGCCTCCTTCTTACTCTTGACCAAAGCCTCAATTTCCCCCAACAAGGTAATCATCCATTTCTGTTCCTCAGCTCCACCTATACAGCCTCACTAGACGAACCGTCTGTAACTTCACCACTGACCACTGCCGTGACATTCTCCTTGACCAATAACATCAACACCCCCTCACTGCTGGCCCCTCCCTCACCGCCGCCCCCCCCTCCCTCGCTGCCGCCCCCCCTCCCTCACCGCCAGCCCCCCCTCCCTCACCGCCGGCCCCCTCCCTCACCGCCGGCCCCCTCCCTCACCGCCGGCCCCCCTCCCTCACCGCCGGCCCCCCTGCCTCAGCGCCAGCACCACCTCCTTAACTGCCGGCCCCCTCCCTCTGCCCCTCCCTCACTGCCAGCCCCCCTCCCTCTGCCCCTCCCTCACCGCCGCCCCCCCTCCCTCACCGCCGCCCCCCCTCCCTCACCGCCGCCCCCCCTCCCTCACCGCCGCCCCCCTCCCTCACCGCCGCCCCCCCTCCCTCACCGCCGCCCCCCCTCCCTCACCGCCGCCCCCCTCCCTCATCGCCGCCCCCCTCCCTCACCGCCCCCCTCCCTCACCGCCGCCCCCCCTCACCACCCGCCCCCCTCCCTCACCGCCGCCCCCCCCCCTGTCACCGCCGCCCCCCTCTGTCACCGCCGTCCCCCTCCATCACCGCCGCCCCCCCTCCCTCACCGCCGCCCCCCCTCCCTCACCGCCGCCCCCCCCCCCCTCACCGCCGCCCCCCTCCCTCACCGCCGCCCCCCTCCCTCACCGCCGCCCCCCTCCCTCACCGCCGCCCCCCTCCCTCACCGCCGCCACCCCCCTCCCTCACCGCCGGCCCCCCTCCCTCACCGCCGGCCCCCCCTCCCTCACCGCCGCCCCCCTCCCTCTGCCCCACCCTCACCGCTGGCCCCCCTCCCTCACCGCCGGCCCCCCTCCCTCACCGCCGGCCCCCCTCCCTCACCGCCGGCCCCCCCTCCCTCACAGCCGCCCCCTCCCTCACCGCCGACCCCCTCCCTTTGCCCCTCCCTCACCGCCGACCCCCCACCCTCACCGCCGGCCCCCCTCCCTCACCGCCGGCCCATCTCCCTCACCGCCGGCCCCCCTCCCTCACCGCCGGCCCCCCTCCATCACCGCCGGCCCCCCTCCCTCACCGCTGGCCCCCCTGCCTCAGCGCCAGCGCCACCTCCTTAACTGCCGGCCCCCTCCCTCTGCCCCTCCCTCACTGCCAGCCCCCCTCCCTCTGCCCCTCCCTCACCACCGCTCCCCCTCCCTCTCCGACGACCCTTCTCGCTCTCAGCAGTTGCCCACGGGTCCCATCGACATCCCCGGGTGCGTGAGATGGGTTTTCCGGGTGGGTCCAACATCCTCACTCGCCAGGAACACGCCCGGCCGCACTGCCAGGAGACTAGGAACAAGTTGTTCCTTGACCCAGAGGAAGAAAACTAGAATGGCGTGTAGCTATTTGTTCTGTAGGTTCCAGCCTTCACCCCTGCAGCTGCAATCTTGTGTTCTGTTCTTGCCTTAGTTCAAACCAGGACTGGGCCTTACAGCTAAATGATCCAAATGAACTGTGAATGACATGGCAATGGTAGATTTCAGCAGACCCTAGATTTAGAGGAAGCTCGATATTCACTGTCGAGAAAATGGCTGTAAAAATGTCTTTGTCACTATGAGACTCATTAATAAATGTACATTGGCTCTGTTTATCATTCCAGGGTGCTGTCGAGGATCGGATCAGTCAGTTGCAAGAAGCATACCGTGACTTTGGTCCATCATCGCAACATTTCCTCTCCAGTAAGTCAGATGTGTGGAAATCTAGAATATTGGAATGTAATTTACATATAATAATGTTACAGGTAGAGAGTACTTGAAGGCTAAAGCATGAAAGATATTCACTTTGGTTTGGCAAAGTGAACAGTTTGTGCGGCACGGGGATGCAGCGGTAGAGTTGCTGCCGTACGGCGCCAGAGCCCTGGTTTGATCCCGACTACGGGTGCTGTCTGTACGGAGTATGTACGTTCTCCCCGTGACCTGTGTGGATTTTCTCCGAGATCTTCAGATCCCTCCCACACTCCATAGATGTACAGGTTAATTGGCTTGGTATAAATGTAAAATTATCCCTAGTGCGTGTAGATGGAGTTAAAGTGCGGCGATCACTAGTCGATGCGGACCCGCTATGCCAAAGGGCCTGTTTTCATGCTCTATATCTAAACTAAACTGAAAACTAAGCTAAAAAAAGTTTGCATTGATGCCACAAAGCACAAACCAGCATCTGGTTGTTTCTTTGTTTCTACATTTTGAAGAAGTTCTCCTCTGCACCTCCTCTGATTTGTGCTGCTCTACATCATTTTTCTTTTGACTCGCTCCAAGTTAAAAGTGTGTCCACTCACATGGGCCCCAGCTGTGCCTGCCTTTTTGGCGGTTGCATCAAACTCTTTCACCGCCCCATCAACGACTGTGTCAGGGCTGCCTCCTGCATCCGTGCAGAATTCATGGATTTCATTAACTTCCATCTTGCCCCCAAATTCACCTGGAACAAGGGGTCACAGTCTAAGGATAAGGGGGAATTCCTTTAGGACCGAAATGAGGAAAACATTCTTTACACAGAGAGTCGTGAGTCTCTGGAATTCTCTGCCACAGAAGGTAGTTGAGGCCAGTTCATTGGCTATATTTAAGAGGGCGTTAGATGTGGCACTTGTGGCTAAAGGGATCAGGGGGTATGGAGAGAAGGCAGGTACGGGATACTGAGTTGGATGATCAGCCATGATCACATTGAATGGCGGTGCAGGCTCGAAGGGCCGAATGGCCTACTCCTGCACCTATTTTCTATGTTTCTATGACTACCGCTGTCACCTCTCTCCCCATTCTTGATCTCTTTGTCTTCATCACAGAGGATAGACTATCGACTGACGCCTAATATAAACACACCAACTCCCACATTTATCTGAATTATACTTCATCGCACCCTGCCCTTGGCAAAGATGCTATTCCCCACTTTCAATTCATCTGTCTCCACCTCATCTGGTCCCAAGATCAGACCCAATATGAGAATTTCCATTCTAGGACATCCAGGATATTTCTTTTTTTGGTGAACGTGTTTTCATCCATTCCATCACAGATAAATCCTTTCTCGTATCTCCTCTGTGTCCCATACTTCTGCTCTTGCTTCTACTCCTCCCAGAAAGAACAAAGATAGAGTCCCCCTAGTCCTCACCTTTCACCTAACCAGCTGGCGCATCCAACACATCATACTCCAACATGATCCCACCATTAATCACATCTCCCACCCCTTTCCACCTCCCTCCGCAACTCCTTGGTTAACTCGTCCAAACCACCAGCTCCCCAGGTACTTTCCCGTGCAACTGCAAGGGATGTAACACCTGACCCTATACCCACCCCTCTCAACTCCATCCAGTGACCCCAGCAGTCCTTTTTGTTGGAGGTTCCCATGCACCTCTTATAACCTCATCTACTGCGTCCGGTGTTCCCGATGTGGGTTCCCTGTACATTGGCATGAAAAAGCGTAGACTCGGCGATCGTTTTGTTGGACACTTGCACTCAATCTGGCAAGGCCTACTGGATCCCCTGGTTGCTAACCATTTAAACTCCCATTCCCACACTGACCTTTCTGTCCTGGGCCTCCTCCATTGCCAATGTGAGGCCACATGGAAACGGAAAGAGTTCTCATATTCCATTTGGGTAACTTACATCCCAACAGTTGGTTAGGCAGATGGATCCAACCATTTGCCTATCAAAGGCCTCCCTCGCCTGTGTCAACCTATTGCCTGCCACGCTTTGTCCTGCCTCTCCCCGTGCCCTCAATCAGCCTGAAGAAGTGTCTCGACCCGAGGGGTCTCCAGAGGTGCTGCATGACCAGCTGAATTAATCCAGCACTCTGTGTCCTTTATTTTAGTTGCGTTCTAATCCGTCTTTTATATACATTTTATCTTTTATATTTCTCTAGCTTCTGTTCAGTTGCCGTGGCAGAGAGCTGTGTCTCACAACAACAAAGTGCCGTATTACATCAAGTAAGTTTACGTAGCGTTATGGTCGACTGTCTGGGTGGAGAGCTGTGATTTCCACATGGCGTGGGCAGCACTAATTGCCACAGGTCAAAGTTACAGACGAGGTTCATGGATATGGACTCAGACGAGTGAAATTGAAATGTTGTGACATCGGTGTTTGCAGGATGGGATTTTTCAACGCTCATTGTTCATTGCCCATCTTTTTGCAGGGTCTAAATAACGAATTACATTTGCACTACATATTTCTACCTTCCAAAACAATGTAAGGATTGCTTAGTTCCAATGATTTTCAATGTTCACTTTAACCCTTCACCATCCCTTGGAATCTTTGAGTCTGGATGTAATAATACTCAAAATACAAAATGTGTTTATACTGCATTTTAAGTAACAAAGTAACTGCATACAAAGTAACCGAGGTGTGTGCTGAATTCATTCAGGATCTCATACATTATAACGTAGTGTCATTCAGCCTATTGTTTTTTTTTGCATTGTTTCGCAATTGCGAAATTCAATAATCTATTCTATAATATGTTCAACTATAATCCCACACACATCGCTATTGGGTCTCATCGATTCCCCTAGGTTCCACCACTGCCCACACACTCATCGGAGCAATTTATAATGATCTATTAATTGAACAACCCACACATCTCTGGGCGTGCTGCTCACCAGGAGAGTGTGTAAACTCCACACAGACTGCTGTAGAAGTTAGAACTAAACTTGCGGTTGACGCATTGGCACATCTGGTAGAGCTGCTGCCTCACAGCGCCACAGACCGAGTCCTAACCTTGGGTACTGCCTGTGTGGAAATTGCATGTTTTCCCTGTGACTGCATCGGTTTCCTACAGGTGTTCCTCCAACAACAAATTTGCCAGAAAAAGCAGCCTACCGGAGGACTGGGAGAAATTCAGAATCCAGCAGAGGAGGACAAAGGGCTTAATTAGGAAAGGGAAAATAGATTATGAAAGGAAACTGGCAGGGAACATAAAAACTGACTGCAAAAGTTTTTATAGATATGTAAAGAGAAAGAGACTAGTTAAAACAAATGTTGGTCCCTTGCAGTCAGAAACAGGTGAATTGATCATGGGGAACAAGGACATGGCAGACCAATTGAATAACTACTTTGGTTCTGTCTTCACTAAGGAAGACATAAATAATCTGCCGGAAATAGCAGTGGAACGGGGGTCAAATAAGATGGAGGAACTGAGTGAAATCCAGGTTAGCCGGGAGGTGGTGTTGGGTAAATTGAACGGATTGAAGGCCGATAAATCCCCAGGGCCAGATAGTCTGCATCCCAGAGTACTCAAGGAGGTAGCCACAGAAATAGTGGATGCATTAGTGATAATTTTTCAAAATTCCTTAGATTCTGGAGTAGTTCCTGAGGATTGGAGGGTAGCTAATGTAACCCCACTTTTTAAAAAAGGAGGGAGAGAGAAAGCGGGGAATTACAGACCAGTTAGTCTAACATCGGTAGTGGGGAAACTGCTAGAGTCAGTTATTAAAGATGGGATAGCAGCGCATTTGGAAAGTGGTGAAATCATTGGACAAAGTCAGCATGGATTTACGAAAGGTAAATCATGTCTGACAAATCTGATAGAATTTTTCGAGGATGTAACTAGTAGAGTGGATAAGGGAGAACCAGTGGATGTGTTATATCTAGACTTTCAGAAGGCTTTCGACAAGGTCCCGCATAAGAGATTAGCATACAAACTTAAAGCACACGGTATTGGGGGTTCAGTATTGATCTGGATAGAGAACTGGCTAGCAGACAGGAGGCAAAGGGTAGGAGTAAACGGGTCCTTTTCAGAATGGCAGGCAGTGACTAGTGGGGTGCCGCAAGGCTCAGTGCTGGGACCCCAGCTATTTACAATATATATTAATGATTTGGACGAGGGAATTCAATGCAACATCTCCAAATTTGCAGATGATACCAAGCTGGGGGGTATAGTTAGGTGTGAGGAGGATGCTTGGAGGCTGCAGGGTGATTTGGATAGGCTGAGTGAATGGGCAGATGCATGGCAGATGCAGTACAATGTGGATAAATGTGAGGTTATCCACTTTGGTGGCAAAAACATGAGGGTAGACTATTATCTGAATGGTGGCAGATTAGGTAAGGGGGAGATGCAACGAGACCTGGGTGTCATGGTACACCAGTCATTGAAAGTAGGCATGCAGGTGCAGCAGGCAGTGAAGAAAGCAAATGGTATGTTAGCATTCATAGCGAAAGGATTTGAGTACAGGAGCAGGGAGGTTCTACTGCAGTTGTACAGGGTTTTGGTGAGGCCACACCTGGAGTACTGCGTACAGTTTTGGTCTCCAAATCTGAGGAAAGACATCCTTGCCATAGAGGGGGTACAGAGAAGATTCACCAGACTGATTCCTGGGATGTCAGGACTTTCATATGAGGAAAGATTGGATAGACTCGGTTTGTACTCGATGGAATTTAGAAGATTGAGGGGGGATCTTATAGAAACCTACAAAATTCTTAAGGGGTTGGACAGGCTAGATGCTGGAAGATTGTTCCCGATGTTGGGGGAGTCCAGAACAAGGGGTCACAGTCTAAGGATAAGCGGGAATTCCTTTAGGACCGAAATGAGGAAAACATTCTTTACACAGAGAGTGGTGAGTCTCTGGAATTCTCTGCCACAGAGAGTAGTTGAGGCCAGTTCATTGGCTATATTTAAGAGGGCGTTAGATGTGGCACTTGTGGCTAAGGGGATCAGGGGGTATGGAGAGAAGGCAGGTACGGGATACTGAGTTGGATGATCAGCCATGATCACATTGAATGGCGGTGCAGGCTCGAAGGGCCGAATGGCCTACTCCTGCACCTATTTTCTATGTTTCTATGTTTCTAACCCGAAAATGTGCAGATTCGTAGGTTAATTGGCTGCTATAAGTTGACCCTTCTTCTTTGGTGTGGCGTGCACAGCCTAAAGTTGTTGGACAACTTGTTCTATTTGATCTTCCGTTTGTGCACGTCGAGTTGATTGTATTAGTCGAAACAGGGCGGACCACGTGAAGGTTGCAATCTTCCACCCCCAAGTTGACCCTGATGTGTAGGGAGTGGATACGGAAGTAGGACAACATGGAACTAGTGCGGACAGGTGATCTATGGCTGGCGTGGTCTCGGTGGGTCAAAGGGCCTGTTTCCATGCTTTATCTATCAATACAATGAACCGGGATCACTGGAATTCACGCACCATGACTACCAGCTGCGCCCGTATTTTACTGTTTTCATTTTTAACGCACAACTTCTTTCTGAATCATTTTGTGATCTTTGCATTAATACTGCAAATTAAGTGTTTGTTTCAGAAAATAAACACCCATCTGGGAGAGATCTGATTTCAATTTCATTCTTGCATTAATGCACCTCATGGTAAAGGCGTTTCATTCAGTGGGAATAAACTTCCCAGATTTACCTTGAGCACGTTGAATAATTTTGAAAATTATTCTGTTGTGTTTTTGTCAACATTACCTGATAACCTTTTTCACAAAGAGGAAGTACTGTCAGAACACTTAAAGGCAATACTTCAAAACATTTGGAGCAATCTGATTTTGATGACATTTCGGGTTGAGACCCTACTTCAGACTGAGGGTCATGGAAGAGGGAGACGAGAGATGTAGAGCGATATAGAACAAATGTCTAAAGTCCAAAACCAGATTTTTGCAGCTACATGGCTTCTCACTTGAATGGTTATTGTGTGTGATGGAACATGCTGCAAATAGCAAAATGATTGCAGACTCAGTTCCTTCTCACGATGTCCTAACGGACTTGTATCACTTTGTGCTTCCAGAGGCCTTCTCACTATTTCAAAATGTTCCAGATGATCAGAATCGGGGAGTAAAAAAATATGTGATCACTAAACTGACTAAATAACATTGAGGATTTAAATAATTATTAAATTACACGTGACAATAAACTAAACTAAATTGTCCCAGGTGTGTAGGATAGTGCTAGTGTGCGGGGTGATCTCTGGCCTACATGGACCTGGTGGGCTGTAGGGCCTGTTTCCACACTTCATCTCTACAGTCTAAAGTAAAGATCATCAATGAGAATTCAATTTCTTTCTTTGAGGAAAGCCTGTCGGATGAATGGAAACCAATGACCACTAAGGGCGCCGCATGATGGCAGCCCCTGCCTACAGTCTGTTTTTTCCATATTACATTTTTTTTTTAATTTTTAGTCTTTTAAAAGTATGTGTTGGAGTATTTCTTAGTATTTTATGTGGGGGAGGTGGGTAGGGTAAGCGGGAAACTGTTTCCCAGTCACTTCTCCGAGTTGCGTCCCTGCCCCCTACACCCACGCGGCCTACCATCTGGATTGGCGCGGCCTTTCCTGACGGAGACCGCAGACCGGCCAAAGCTTCAGCGACGGCGCAGCACTGAAGTACCATCGCGGAGCGGGCGATGCCTTACCGGGGATCGCCATTTGAAGCTCCGGAGAGTTGGGCCTGCTGCTTCAACATCGTGGAGCTGTGGTTTGCGGAGCTCAGCCGCGGGCGGCGCTGACTTCAACATTGCGGAGTCCTGGGATCCCTTTGCCGACGGCCACCAGTGTGAATCTCTGCCCAGCTCAGCCTGTGGACTTCGGGAGCCGCGGTCTCCGGTAGGAGGTGACCGATTCGGAGGTCCAAGCTGCTGAGGATGTTCTTCCGTTTCGACGTCGGAGTTCAATCATCCCGTCGAGAGGGCCTGAGCATTGGGCCGCCCGTAGCGGCGACAGCAGGGGTTTCGGGAGGCCCCGACTACGGGTGAGCAACAAAGAGAAGGATGACTGAACTTTGGTGCCTTCCCTCACAGTGGGAAACTTTGATTCTGTTGTGTTCTTTTTTATTCGTATGACTGTATGGTGACCCCCAGTTTCACTGTACAAATTGGTACATGTGACAATAAATGTCTCTTGAATCTCTTTTTCTCTCTTGAGTTTCTCCTAGCCCGTGGTTGAAAACACAGAAATGATAATGAAAAACAATCACAATGATGTTGATAAAAGCAAGCAATGGTAAAATTGAATTCCATCAGGTTAAGTTCACAGGAAGAATTTGTTATATAGCAAGTTTTGTTGAGGTTAATGCAGGAAAACTACTTGGAAAAAATCAAAGATTCTGACATTATTGCCTACATGTAAACAATAAACTTAATTTCAGAGGAAAAAGAATTGTAACAATTCAGTATGGTAAGAATTGCACGCAGTAATATAAAGGAGGCCATTTAGAATCTGAAGCCTGGGCAACCATTTAGTTAAATCACCCCTTACCTGCTTATGAAATTCCCTCCATCTTAATTTATGTTATCTCCCTTGATAGAAACCTGAAATCTATTATTGTCAATGTATAAAGCTCATAGTGTCCAAATATCCACATCATTTTGGGTTAACAAACCTTATTTTCCATGAGGAGTAGTAAAAAAGCTTACAAATCGCATTCCTAAATAGTTCAGATTTAATTGTGGTTAATGGATTAAAAAGAGAGTTGATCTCTGTGTATTCTCTTTCTAGCCACCAGATTCAAAGCACCTGTTGGGACCATCCAAAAATGACAGAACTTTTCCATTCATTGGGTAAGTGGACTCTCTGTGTAAAATCTTCTTCTATTATTGATGGAGTTGTGGAAGATTGCCAAAGGATGCAGCAGGAAATAGAGCAGTTCAAAACATGGGTATAGAAATGGCAGATGGAGTTTAATCTGGACAACCGAGAGGTTTGTACTTTGGGAGGTCAGTTGAAAGAGGAATGGATAAGTAAGGATTAGAGGATCTGGGCCAAACGCAGGCAAATAGGGCTCGCTTAGATGGGGAATCCTGGTCGGCACGGACAAGGGCCTGTTTGCGTATTGTATGACTCCATGATTCTCTGAATGTAGAGAGTAAATGGAAGACCCTTAAGACCATTGATACACAAATGGATATTGGGGTGCCAATTGGGATTGCCAATCTTTTTCCTCAGGTGGAATTGTCAAGAGGGAGGGCAGCACTGTGGCACAGCAGTAGAGCTACTTGTGTGAAGCTTGTTTGATCTCCCCATGACTACAATGGGTTTTCTCCGGGTCTCCCAGTTTCAGAGAGTCATACGGCGTGGAAACAGGCCCTTCGGCACAATTTACCCACTCCTACCCACATGCCCCATCTACACTAGTTCCACCTCCCTGCATTTGACCCAAATCCTTCTAAACTATCCTATCCAAATATGTTTTAAACATTGTGATAGTACCTACCTCAACACTGCATCTGGCAGCTTGTTACAAATAAGCAGCACCCTTTGTGTAAAAAGTGTTGCCCCTCAGATTCATATTAAATCTTTCCATCCCTCTTCTTAACCTATGGTTCTTCATTCTCCTAGTCTGGAACAAGATCTCTGTGCACTTACCTATCTATTCCTCTCATGATCTTATACACATCTATAAGTTTACCCCTCATCCTCCTGCATTCCAAAGAATAAAGTCCTACCCTGCTCAACTTCTCCATATAGCTCAGACCCTTGAGTCCTGGACATATAAATGTAAATCTTCTCTGCACCCTTTCCAGTTTAACAACATTTTTCCTATAACAGGCTGACCAAATTGAACAGAATACTCTTAATGTGGCCTCATCAATGTCTTATACATGTACTCCTAGATCCCCCTGTTCTGCAATGTTTCCCAGAGACCTGCCATTCACTATGCATGTCCTGCCCTGATTATACTTCCCAAAATGCAACACCTTGCACTTACCTGTATTAAACTCCATCAACCATCCCTCAGTCCACCTGCCCAATCGATCCTGCTGCAATTTTTGATAACCATCTTTTCCTATCTACAATACCACCCACTTTAGTACATTTGCAAACACACTAATCATGCCTGTACATTCCCATCCTAATCATTGATATAGATGACAAAACAATGGGTCCAGCACTGAACCCTGAAGCATGCCACTAGTCACAGGCCTCCAGTCCGAGAAGCAACCTTCCACCATTATCCTCTTCCTTCCATCAAGCCAGTTCTCTATCCAGTCAGCTAGCTCTTCTTGGATCCCATGCAATCTAACCTTCCAGAGCAGCCTACCATGCAGAATCTCAAATCCACATGTACAATATCTACACCTCTGCCCTCATCAACCTTTTGTGTCATGTCTTCAATAAACTCCCACATCTCCCACATACAAAACCACGCTGACTATCCCTAATCACCCCTGTTCTCTATCTAAGTGCAGGTATATCATATTCCTCAGAATATTCTCTAGTAACGTACTGGCCACATTCCAACGATGTGCAGGTTTGTATACGAGTTGGATTCTATTAATTGCACCCAGTGTGTTAATAGACAATAGGTGCAGGAGTAAGCCATTCGGCCCTTCAAGCCACCATGCCATTCACTGTGATCATGGCTGATCATGCACAATCAGTTTCCCGTTCCTGCCTTCGACTCTGCTATATTTAAGAACTCTATCTAACTCTCTTGAAAATATGCAGACAATTGGCCTCCACTGCCTTCTGAGGCAGAGAATTCCACAGATTCACAACTCTGTGTGAAAATGTTTTTCCCCATCTCCGTGCTAAATGGCTTACGCCTTATTCTTAAACTGTGTCCCCTGGTTCTGGACTCACCCAACATCAGGAACATGTTTCCTGCCTCTATCGTGTCCAAACCCTTAATAATCTTATGTTTCAATAAGATGCCCACTCATCCTTCTAAATTCCAGAATATACAAGCCCAGCCGCTCCATTCAATCAACATATGACAGTCCCGCCATCCCGGGAATTAACCTGGTGAACCTACGCTGCACTCCCTCAATAGCAAGAATGCCCTTCCTCAAATTTGGAGACCAAAACTGCACACAATACTCCAGGTACGGTCTCACTGTCGGACATAGAACAGGTGATTGAGGGCCAACATGGACTCGGTGGACTGAAGGGCCTCTTTCTGCGCTATTTGTTCTTAAAACTAAATCTAGCTTTTAGGTGAGAGAGGAAATATTTAAACAGCATTCACGAGGCAAGCTTTTTCACAGAAAGAGGTAGGTGCCTGGAACGAGCTGCGGGGGAGGTGGTAGAAGTAAACATGATATCAAAGTTGAAGACGCATTTGTACAGGCATGTGAACAGACATGGGTTAGAGGTATATCAACCAAATGAAGGCAGAATGGTTGTTCAAATTGGCATCATGGTCAGCACAGATATGGTGGGCTGGAAGGCCACTGTGCTGTACTGTTTTATGTTCTATTATTGTGACAGAATGAGCAAAAAAAGTGTAAATGATACGATAGAACTTTATATATCCCAGGATGGAAATCACTGCCAACAGTCATAAAACACAAGATACATGAAACATAAAATTAAAATGACGAGTGGAAAGGATTGGGGATGTGCAAACAATTAAGTTTTAAAAATGTATGCAAGTGTTAAGTCAATGTCTGTTCACCAACAGACTATTTAAAACGGGAATTATTCAATTTATCATTCCTTCTCTTAAAATGTACCATCATGGTACATGCTGTCAATTGCATCTGAAATAAAAAATACATACTAATAATACTTATTTTTGTTTTCTTTCACTTATAGAAACATAGAGAAACATAGAAAATGGGTGCAGGAGGAGGCCATTTGGCCCTCCGTCCCTGCACCGCCATTCATTGTGATCATGGCTGATCGTCCCCAATCAATAACCCGTGCCTGCCTTCTCCCCATATCCCTTGATTCCACCAGCCCCTAGAGCTCTATCTAACTCTCTTAAATCCATCCAGTGATTTGGCCTCCACTGCCCTCTGTGGCAGGGAATTCCACAATTTCACAACACTCAACACTCTGAGTGAAAAAAAAATTCTCACCCCAGTCCTAAATGGCCTCCCTTTTATTCTAAGACTGTGGCCCCTAGTTCTAGATTTAAGGGACAGAGAAGTAGCAGCTTCACTTTCTGCCATTGTTTTCATCAGGCAATCCGATGTTCGCCGAGAAGTGATTCTGATTTATCCTTCAACCTTTTTAATAATAGTATTTTGTTTTAATTCCAGGTGATTTAAATAACGTGCGGTTTTCTGCTTACCGGACTGCTATGAAGATCCGCCGAGTGCAAAAAGCACTGTGTTGTGAGTTGCTTCCATATTCTGCACTCCGATAATCTCCAGCTATATTGTACGATTCTTAAAATATCTATTTACATGTGTAACAAATTGCATGCGGTAAGAATTTGCAACAATAGGCAGGCAGCTATATTTGAGTTTGCATCTTCAACTTTAGTTTTAGAGATACAGCACAGAAACAGGCACTTCGGCCCACCGAGTCCGTACCGACCGGCGAGCCCCGCACATTAACACTATCCTACACACATTACGGACAATTTACACATACACCAAGCCAATTAACCTACACACCTGTACATCTTAGTAATGTGGGAGGAAACTGAAGATCTCGGAGAAAACCACGTGGTTACATTCTAGTAAATCTCCTCTGTACTCTCTCTATTTTGTTGACATCCTTCCTATAATTAGGCGACCAAAATTGTACACCATACTCCAGAAATGGTCTTACCAATGCCTTGTACAATTTTAACATTACTTCCCTACTCCTATATTCAATGCTCTGATTTATAAAGGCCAGCACACCAAAAGCTTTCTTTACCACCCTATCTACGTGCGATTCCACCTTCAGGGAACAATGCACAGTTATTCCTAGATCCCTCTGTTCCACAGCATTCCTCAATTCCCTACCATTTACCATGTACGTCCTATTTTGATTGGTCCTGCCAAGATGTAGCACCTCACACTTATCAGCATTAAACTCCATCTGCCATCTTTCAGCCCACTCTTCCAAATGTCCCAAATCTCTCTGTAGACTTTGAAAATCTACTTCATTATCCACAGCACCACCTATCTTAGTATCATCTGCATACTTACTTATCCAATTTTCCACCCCATCATCTAGATCATTGATGTACATGACAAACAACAGTGGACCCAACACAGATCCCTGAGGCACCCCACTGGTCACCGGCTTCCAACCTGACAAACAGCCATCCACCATTACTCTCTGGCATCTCCCATTCAGCCACTGTTGAATCCATCTTGCTACTCTGCCATTAACACCCAAAGATTGAACCTTCTTAACCAACCTTCCATGGGGAACCTCTTCAGTACTTTTAAAAACATCCCACCTGGCCGATGTTCCTTTCCCCTCAAATAACCTGCTCTAGTCAACTTGAGCGAGACCTTCTCTCATACCCTCAAAGTTGGCCTTACCCCAGTTGAGCATTTTAACACCTCTTCGTCCCTATCCATAACCATCTTAAACCTACTCGAACTGTGGTCACTGGTCCCAAAAGTATTCTCCACACACACTTCATTAACTTGCCCTTCCCAATTTCCCAAAACTAGATTCAGCATTGCCCTCTCACGTGTGGGGGCTTCCACATACTGCTTAAGAAAACTCTCCTGAACACATTTGAGGAATTGCACCCCATTTAAACCCTTCACACTATGATTTTCCCAGTCTATAATGGGAAAGTTAAATCCCATAATACAACAACCTTATTGGACCTGCAGCTGTCTGCAATCTGTTCTTCTAATTCCCGTTGACTATTCAGGGATCTGTAGTACACTCCCAACAATGTGTTCATCCCTATATTGTTCCTCAGCTCCACCCATATAGATGAACCGTCCGTAATATCACCTCTGATCACAGCCGTGACATCCTCCTTAACCAACAATGTAAACCCCCCCCTCCTCTTTTTCCCCCACCCCTGTCTCTCCTGAATCTCCTGTACCCCTGAACATTGAGCTGCCAGTCCTACCCCTCCCTTAACCAGGTTTCAGTCATGGCTGCAACGTACCAGTCGCTCGTACCTATCCATGCCTTAAGCTAATCTGCCTTACCCGTCAGGCCCCTTGCATTAAAATATGTGCAGTTTAAACCAACCCTCCTCCTCCTCTCAGCCTTTCACCTGCCTAATCTGTCCACTAACCTTTCTCACACCACCCTCCATACCAACTTCAAGCCTCTCACGTGACTCTGTCCTGCACGAGATCCCACCCCCCTGCCAATCTAGAGATGCCGATATAGAGAGATATAGAACAAATGAATGAAAGATATGCAAATAAGTAATGATGATAAAGGAAACAGGGCATTGTTAGCTGAGGGCTAGGTGAAAATGAATACAGATAATGAGACTTAACAAGACGACTTTGAAGTCAGTACCACGATGGGTCGGGGAGGGATGGAGAGAGAGGTGGGATGTAGGGGTTACATGAAGTTAGAGAAATCAATATTCATACCGCTGGGCTGTAATTTGCCCAAGCACAATATGACATGCTGTTCCTCCAATTAGCGCTGGGCCTTACTCTGACAATGGAGGAGCCCAGGACAGAAAGGTCAGTGTGGGAATGGGAAGGGGAGTTAAAGTGTTTGGCAACCGGGAAGTCAGTAAATAGTCATGCAGAATCACACCAGCATTTCCGCGTAATTAACAACTTTAGTTAGATTTGAAAGTCATATTTTTGGATGAGGTGACGTAACTTTGTTATCCCAAATATTTGTCATTCACTCTATTTAGTTCTTGAATAAAAAAATATAAATGTGAATTTTGTTCAGATTGCTCAAGTAAATTATTCAAATTTTTTTTAATGCTTGCAGTGGATCTGTTGGAACTGAACACAGCACATCGTATTTTTGAACAACATAAACTTGTACAAAATGAGCGCCTTCTAAATGTGACGGAGGTAATCAACTGTTTAACAACCATCTATGACGGCTTGGAACAAAATCACAAGGATTTGGTTAATGTGCCACTCTGTGTTGACATGTGCTTGAACTGGCTGCTCAATGTCTTTGATACGTAAGTACTGCTTCATCTACATTGCTTCAATGATTTCATAGAAAAGAGGTGCAGGAGGAGGCCATTCGGCCCTTCGAGCCAGCACAGCCATTCAATATAATCATGGCTGATCATCCAAAATCAGTATCCTGTTCCTGCTTTATCCCCATATTCCTTGATTCCATTAGCCCTAAGAGCTCTATCTAACTCTCACTTGAAAACATCCAGTGAATTGGACTCCACTGCTTTCTGTGGCTTTCTGTGGCAGAGAATTCCACAGGATTCCACGCTGGATCTCCAAACAAAACTAAACTTCATAAAGTCATAAAGAGTCATTCGGTACAGAAACAGGCCCTTCAGCCCAACTCGCCCACACCGCCAACATTCCCTTCTATACTCGTCCCACCTGCCTGCGTTTGGCCCATATCCCTCTAAACCAGCCTTATCCATGTACCTATCTAAATGTTTCTTAAATGTTGTAATAGTACCTGCCTCAACTCCCTCCTCCGACACTCTTTGTGTGAAAAAGTCACCTCTCAGGTTCCTATTAAATCTTTGCCCCTTCGCTTTAAATATGTCCTCTGGTTCTCAATTCACCTACTCTGGGCGAGGGACTATGTGCGTCTGCTCAATTTATTTGTCTTATAATTTCGTACATAAGATCACCCTTCATCCTCCTGCTCTCCAAAGAATAGAGTCCTAGCCTGCTCAACCTCTATCTATAGGTCAGGCCCTCGCGTCCTCCTAAATCGTCTCTGCACCCTTTTCAGCTTGACATTTTTTCTATAACATGGTGCCCAGAACTGAACAAACGCTCTAAATGCAGCCTCACCAACCTTAAGTAACTACAACATGGTCTGCCAACTTATATACTCAATACTCTGGCTGATAAAGGCCAATGGGCCAAAAGCCTTTTTAACCACTTTAAATGCACTATATGCCTGCACTCCTAGACCACTCTGCTTTACACCACTCCCCAGAGCCCTGCCGTTCACTGTGTAGATCCTGCCCATGTTAGTCTTCTCAAAATACAACACATCACATTTCTCTGTATTAAATTCCATCAACCATTCCGCAGCCCACCTGCCCAACAGATCAAGATCCTGCTGCAATTTTTGACAACCATCTTTCCTATCTACACCACCCACTTTTGTGTCATCTGCAAACTTGCGAATCTTGCCATATATGTTCTCATCCAAATTATTGATATCAATGACAAACAGCAATGGTCCCAGCACTGAAATCGGAGGCACACCACTAGTCACTGGCCTCCAGTCCAAGAAGCGAACTTCCACCATCACCCTCTGCTTCCTTCCATGGAGCCAATTTACTATCCATTCAGCAACCTCTCCTTGGACCTCCCCTTCCAGAGCAGCCTACCATGCAGAACCTTGTCGAATGCCCTGCTGAAGTTCATATGTACATCTACAGCTCTGCATTCATCAACGTTTTTGTTACATCTTCACAAATCTCTATCAGATTTGTGAGACACAACCCCCCATCTACAAAGCAATGCTGAATATCCATAATTAGCCCTTGTCCATTTAAAAGCATATATATCCTATCCCTCATTATACTCTTTAGTAACTTTCCTACCACAGATGTTAAGCTCACTGGTCTGTAGTTCCCAAGCTTTTCCCTGCAGCCCTTCTTGAATAGAAACACAACATTTGCCACCCTCAAGTCGTCCGGCACCTCTCCTGTATTTAATGGCAACTCGTAAATCTCACCCAGGGCTCCTGCAATTTTCTTTCTAGCTTCTGCCTGTCTACCTTCACACATGTTAGGACTTTCAGCATCTCTTTGACCCTAATACTGTCTGCGCTCAAGATGCTTCCAGTGACTGCCACAAATTCTTCAGTCCTCCTGTCTTTCTCCACGGTAAACACAGAGGAGAAATACTCACTGAGGACCTTGTCCATCACCTGTGGCTGCACGCAGAGTTGACCACTTTGATAGAAACATAGAAACATAGAAATTAGGTGCAGGAGTAGGCCATTCGGCCCTTCGAGCCTGCACCGCCATTCAATATGATCATGGCTGATCATCCAACTCAGTATCCCATACCTGCCTTCTCTCCATACCCTCTGATCCCCTTAGCGACAAGGGCCACATCTAACTCCCTCTTAAATATAGCCAATGAACTGGCCTCAACCATCCTCTGTGGCAGAGAGTTCCAGAGACCCACCACTCTCTGTGTGAAAAACGTCCTTCTCATCTCGGTCCTAAAGGATTTCCCCCTTATCCTTAAGCTGTGATCCCTTGTCCTGGACCTGATGCCTGAGGGGTCCCACTCTCTCTCTGGTTATACTTGTTACCTTAATGTACTTATCAAATCTCTTGGTTTTATCATTAATGCTATCTACAGAGCTATCTCCCGTCCCCTTTTGCTCTTTTGATTTCCTTTTGAAGTCTAAAGAAGGGTCTCGACCCGAAACGTTGGCTACTCCTTTTCTCCATAGATGCTGCCTCACCCGCTGAGTTTCTCCAGCATTTTTTCTCTACTTTCACTTTCCTGATGTTCCCTTTTCGTCAAACAACTTTCTCCAATCGAGTTGTGCGAGACCTTCTCTCATGCCCTCGAAGTTGGCCTTGCCCCAATTTTAGAATTTTAACTCGAGGGCCCGCTCTGTCCCTATCCATAACTATCCAAACCTAATAGAACAGCAGTCGCTGGTCCCAAAAGACTCATCCATGAACACTTCATCCACTTGTCCCTCCCAATTACCCAAAATTTGATCAAATGTTGCCCTCTCCCATGTGGGGGCCTCTGCATATTGACAGAGGAAACTCTCCTGAACACATACGACAAATTCCACCCCATCTAAACCTTTTGCACTATGATATTCCCAGTCAATATTGGGAAAAGAATCCCCACTACGACAACCTTATTAGACCTGCAGCTGTCTGCAATCTCCTGCACATTTGCTCTTCTAATTCCCGTGGACTATTTTGGGACCTGTAGTACACCCCCAACAAGTTGATCATCCCTTTCTTGTTCCTCTGCTCTACCCATATAGCCTCACTGGACAAACTGTCCGTAATGTCACATCTGACCACTGCTGTGACATCCTCCTTGACCAGTGACACAGCCCCCCTCCTCTTTTACCCTCACCGCTGTCTATCCTGAAGCACCTGTATTCTGCCACAGTCAGCTGTCAGTCCTGCCCCTCTCTTAACCAGGTTTCCGTAATGGCAACAGTCCCAGTCGCACGTACCTATCCGTGCCCTAAGCTCATCTGCCTTACCCATCAGACCTCGTGTATTAAAAAGATAGAAACATAGAAAATAGGTGCAGGAGGAGGCCATTCGGCCCTTCGAGCCAGCACCGCCATTCATTCATATTAAAATAAGTGCAATTTAAACTAACTTTCCTCCCACGCTCCCTGCCTTTTTCCTGCCTATTCTGTCCTCTATACTTTCTCTCATCACCCTCCATACCAACTTCTCACCTCTCACCTGCCTCTGCCCCGTATAAGATCTCACCCGGGTTTAAACCCACCCGTGTAGCATTAATGAACCTGCCTGCCAGGATATTGATCCCCCTCCAGTTAAGGTGCAACCCATCCCTCTTGTATAGCTCACCTCTGTCCCACAAGAGATCTCAATTGTCTAGAAACCTGAATCCCTGCACCAACTTCTCAGCCACATATTCATCTCCCGAATCTTTCTCTCCTTAGCCTCACTAGCATGTTGCACTGGAAGCAATCCATCCCATCACGATCCTTCCTGGAGATCCTGTTTGCAGCAGTGTTTCTAACTCCCAATACATATTGCAGAACCTCCTTCCTCTCGCTATCTATATCATTTGTGCCACCTATAACATGCATGACAACTGCTCCCCCTCCCCCTTGAAGATTTTAAGTTTAGGTTTAGAGTGTAGATCATCTTACTGAAACAAATTCTGAGAAGTGTTTGTTCAGCTTGATGCTGAGAAAAAGTTTCCCCTCAGGGTAGGGGTCTCTGAAACAAGGGGCAGAATTTTACAAATGAAACATAGAAACATAGAAAATAGGTGCAGGAGGAGGCCATTCGGCCCTTCGAGCCAGCACCGCCATTCATTGTGATCATGGCTGATCATCCCCAATCAATAACCCTGATTCTCCCCATATCCCATAATTCCACTAGCCCCAAGAGCTCTATCTAACTTTCTCTTAAATCCATCCAGTGATTTGGCCTCCACTGCCCTCTGTGGCTGGGAATTCCACAAATTCACAACTCTCTGAGTGAAAAAGTTTTTTTCTCACCTCAGTCTTAAATGGCCTCTCTTTTATTCTAAGACTGTGGCCCCTGGTTTTGGACTCGCCAAACACTGGGAACATTTTTCCTGCATCTAGCTTGTCCAGTCCTTTTATAATTTTATATGTTTCTATAAGATCCTTCCTCATTCTTCTAAACTCCAGTGAATACAAGCCTAGTCTTTTCAATCTTTCCTCATATGACAGTCCCGCCATCCCAGGAATCAATCTCGTGAACCTACCCTGCACTGCCTCAATCACAAGGATGTCCTTCATCAAATTCGGAGACCAAAACTGTACACAATTCTCCAGATGTGGTCTTACCAGAGCCCTATACAGAAGAACCTCTTTACTCCTGTACTGAAATCCTCTTGTTATGAAGGCCAACATTCCATTAGCTTTCTTCACTGCCTGCTGTACCTGCACGGCAACCTTCAGTGACCGGTGTACAAGGACACCCAGGTCTCGCTGCACCTCCCTCTTACCTAACCTAACCCCATTGAGATAATATTCTGCCCCCTTGTTTTTGCCGCCAAAGTGGATAGAATGGGTGGAGATGAGAATTTTTTTCTCTAACCGATTGTTAACCTTCGGTCATTTCACCACTATGGAGCTGTGAAGGCTCAATAATTGGATATATTCAGAATTATATCTTCGTCTTTCTGACCCATAGACACCAATCAGTGATGATAGACACCTCCTGCAGCACAATTCTCACCACCAAGGCCCTGCAAGAATGTATCCTCCCTCCCCTACCACACTCTCTACACACTCTTGACTGCAGCCAAATTCTGAACTAACAGAGAAAACAACCCAAGTCCATGTAGCTGAAACCCTCTAATCCAGGCAGCATTCTGATAAACCTCCTCGGCACCCTCTCCAAAGCCTCCTGTAATGGGACAACCTGATCTGTGTACAATACTCCAAATGCAGCCTGACCAAAGTGCTGCGGAGGTGCATTCAGCATGTCTCCAATGAGTCTTGCTAACATCTACAAATGCGTCGCAGAAAGTATATTGGCTGATTGCAACTCAGCTTGGTTTATGATACGATACCATAGAACTTTATTTATCCCAGGAGGGAAATTGGTCTGCCAACAGTCATAAAACATGATAAGATACAAGTTTGAGAACAGCTTTACCCAAGGCTGCAAGAAAGTGCAAAGTTGTGAATGTAGCCCGCTCCATTACACACTCCTGCCATTATTGACTCCATCTACACTATGCCTTGGGAAAGCAGCCAACATAAACAAAGACCTTTCTGCCACTCTCATTCCTTCTTCTCCCCACTCGAAGCTTGAAAGTGGATACCAGACTTAGGAATAGTTTCTTGCCCTCTGTAATCAGACTACTGAACGGTCCTTCCATAAGCTAGGGACAGTCCCAATTCGCCAGCATCCCTCATTTCAATCATTGGACATTTTCTCTGGAACTGTAACACTACAAGCTGAGAAACTATATTCTGCACTTTCATATCTCTCTCTTTGCTCCACCTTTTGTGCATGTGGCTTGGCTTATGTTCATTAATAGTGTCAGGTCAGGTTGGGTTTCAGGTCAGGTCGGGGGGAGTTCCTCCCGCCACGGGTTCCATGTAATCCCGTGCTACATAGAAACATAGAAATTAGGTGCAGGAGTAGGCCATTCGGCCCTTCGAGCCTGCACCGCCATTCAAAATGATCATGGCTGATCATCCAACTCAGTATCCCGTACCTGCCTTTTCTCCATACCCTCTGATCCCCTTAGCCACAAGGGCCACATCTAACTCCCTCTTAAATATAGCCAATGAACTGGCCTCAACTACCCTCTGTGGCAGAGAGTTCCAGAGACCCACCACTCTCTGTGTGAAAAAAGTCCTTCTCATCTCGGTCCTAAAGGATTTCCCCCTTATCCTTAAGCTGTGACCCCTTGTCCTGGACCTCCCCAACATCGGGAACAATCTTCCTGCATCTAGCCTGTCCAACCCCTTAAGAATTTTGTAAGTTTCTATAAGATCCCCTCCCAATCTCCTAAATTCTAGAGAGTATAAACTAAGTCTATCCTGTCTTTCTTCATAAGACAGTCCTGACATCCCAGGAATCAGTCTGGTGAACCTTCTCTGCACTCCCTCTATGGCAATAATGTCCCTCAGTAAATTTATTAAGAAAATAAGTTAGCACCCCCACCCCAATATACACAGTATTTCAAATAAGAGCTGGAATATTTAACATCTTTTTTTTTTTAATACGGAAGTCGTTAGATTAGTAGCCATGTTAGTGTGGCTTTCACTTGCACTCACTACACATTATATAAGTGTAGTTTCTTTTTTTTCTGATCACCTTTTTTTCACCCTTTACTTTTTTTATATTCACATTTGTTATTATTTTTGTTATTTTTTGCATAACACATACTTGATATTATATTATATATTATATAATCATGACTTTTATCTATTTTATATAATCAGATTAAATGAATATGGTTTAACGGAATTGGAAATTCGCATCGGATTGAAGTTGGGGTGTAGTGTCGGGCTGGAGGAGCCAAGAAGGCTACTCCAAAAAAAGCCACCCTAACAATAAAATGCAGGATATGAATGTAAGGAATGGAGATGATGGAATCACCTTCTGTAGCTGGAATGTTAAAGGAATCAATGAACCAATTAAAAGGGGAAAGGTACTAGCTCAGTTGAATAGATTGAAATCTGGAGTTATGTTTCTTCAAGAGACACATCTTAAAAAAGATGCTCAATATAGATTAACCGCGAAATGGATTTCAAAAGTATATCACTCTTCGTTTATACACAAATCTAGAGGAGTTGCAATAATTATTCGTAAAGGTATACCTTTTAAACTTAATTCATTAATAGAGGATAAGGAGGGTAGATATTTAATAATTACAGGGGAACTACATTCAAAAAAAGTAATTCTTATGAATATATATGCACCTAATTTTGATAATCCACTATTTTTTAAGAAAATATTTAATAGTATTCCTATATCCACCCAATATAATTTAATAATTGGAGGTGATTTTAATTGTACTTTAGATAATTATCTGGATAGATCTTCTACAAAAATTAAGGCTCTCTCTAAATCAAGCAAGCTTATAAACTCCTTTAGTAAGACATTGAATGTTAAAGATATTTGGAGATTGGATAATCCTACCGGACGGGAATATTCATTTTTCTCGCCGGTATTTGGAACATATTCGAGGATTGATTATTTCTTAGTAGACTCAAAACTACTCCCCTTTACATATGATGCAAAGTATCATAATATTATTATCTCAGATCATGCCCCTTTAACATTTAAGATAAAATTAAAAGATATGGTTAATAAAACTAATATTTGGAGATTCAATACACAGATATTAAAGGATAAAGACTGCTGTAACTATGTGGAGAAACAGATTAAATTATTTTTTGAAACTAACGATAAACCTGAGACTTCCTCATTACTATTATGGGACACATTTAAAGCATTTATGCGTGGTGCAATAATATCAGCACAAGCTCATTTTAATAAAGAAAATCGAAAGATGGAGCAAAAGTTAGAAAAAGAGATAAACCAATTAGATAGTGAAAATATAATACACCCTTCAAAAGAGTTGAGTAATAAAATTGCAATATTAAAATATAGATTAAATAAAATTTATGCGGACCAAGTGATAAAATTATACCAACAAACTAAACAAGTTCATTTTGAATTCGGTGATAAACCTCAAAAATTATTAGCACGACAACTCAGAAGATTAGACGATGAAAAAACTATACATAGTATTAGATCGGCGCAGGGAAATACGTTGACTATACCAAAAGACATTAATGATACATTTTTACAATATTATCAAAATCTTTATTCATCTAAATTAACAGGGCAAACAGATGAAATGGAAACATTTCTAGAAAAATGTCATTTTAATAAGTTAAATTTTGAGAGTAGGCAATTATTAAATGCTGAAATATCTGTAATAGATATCGAAGAATCAATTGGATCGTTAAAAAATGGTAAAACAGCGGGCCCCGATGGCCTGAGTGCAGAATTTTATAAAAAATTTCACGATCTACTTTCACCTAGATTACAAACAGTGTACAGACACACCTATGAATTAGGAAAATTACCAGACTCTTTAAATGAATCTACAATTACATTAATTCCTAAATTAGATAAGGACCTGGAAGACCCTGGATCATACCGAGCGATTGCCCTTTTAAATACTGATCAAAAAATACTAACTAAAGTACTCTCTCGGAGGCTAAGTTTAGTGATTTCCAAAATAATACATTATGATCAAACAGGTTTTATTCCAAAACGTTACTCATCACATAATCTTAGACGCTTGTTTAATATTATTTACTCGAGAAGAAGGAGAGATATAGAATTAGCAGTTATATCGTTGGATGCTGAAAAAGCATTCGACCAGGTGGAATGGTCATATTTATTTAATATAATGGAAAAATATCAACTGGGGGATGGATTTTGTAAATGGGTAAGAATATTATATTCTAACCCTACTGCAAGAATTTTAACCAATCAAATATTATCACCTAAATTTAATCTCTTTAGGGGATGCAGACAGGGATGTCCGTTATCCCCTTTATTATTTGCCTTGGTGATAGAACCTCTGGCTGAAAGAATCAGATCAGAACCCGAAATATATGGGTACAACACTGACATAACAAATAATAAGATATCTTTATATGCAGATGATATTCTGATTTATATTACTAAGCCGGAACGTAGTATTCCAAAGCTATTCAATGTTATAAATGAATTTAGTGTATTTTCAGGATATAGGATTAATTGGAGTAAAAGTGACATAATGCCTATAACTGGTATAAATGTAAATATATTACAAAAATACCCATTAAAAATAGTTACAGATAAATTTAAATATTTAGGAATTAATGTGTCTAAATCCTATAAATTATTAATTAAAGCTAATTATTATCAATTATTAGAGAAACTTAAAAAAAACATTTTATATTGGAAAACACTTCCTATATCTATGATCGGTAGAATTAATGCTATAAAGATGATTTTTTTACCACAATTGTTATATTTATTTCAGGCAATTCCTTTTTTTCTTCCAAAAAGTTTTCTAAAAAAAATTGATACCATAGTTAATAATTTTGTCTGGGATTACAAAAACCATAGAATAGGTAAAAAACACTTATGTAAGTCGAAGATAAATGGAGGGCTGGCACTTCCAAATTTTTTATATTACTATTGGGCAGTCCAGATTAAGAATATGAATTTTTGGTGGGTAAATATGGATGTTGAATCAATGTGGCTAAAAATGGAAAAGGAAGACTGTTTACCCTTCACTATAGAGTCGATTATTTTCGCACCAAAGGAAGTACAAAAAAAGACTTATAGGGACAACATTATCATTCATAATATTAGGCGTATTTGGAAACAGATAGTTAAGACCTTACATCTGGATAATCTTTCTTTTAGGTTATCAATTAGGAATAATCCACTGTTTAAACCCTCAATCTTAGATGCGGGTTTTAGACTGTGGGAGGATTTAGGAATTAAAAGAATAGAACACCTTTATAGAAATGGAAAATTATTATTATTTGAAGAGTTACAAGATATTTTTGGATTACCTTCACAACATCATTTTAGGTATTTACAAATTAGAGATTTTATTAAATGTAACACATACGACTATAAAAATAAAGGACCAGGCTTATTAGATGAAGTGTTTAATTTACATCCAAATACGGATAAGCTTATAGCTTATATCTATAATATTATTTTAGATAAAGAGAACCCAACAACTGAAACATATCGTCAAGCATGGGAAAATGAAATTGGATTACCTATAACGAAAGAAACTTGGGAAGAAAGCTTACAAAGAATACATTGGTGTTCTTTGAATGCCAGACATACATTGATACAATTTAAAGTTATATATAGATTACACTACTCGAAAACCAAATTAAAAAGTATTTTTCCTAACCTTTCCTCTATTTGTGATAAATGTAAGAATTTTGAAGCAAATTTAATACATAGTTTTGTAACATGTCCACGGTTGAATTTTTATTGGATTGAAATTTTTAAAGTTATTTCGGAAGTCCTTAAGGTTAAACTTGACCCAGACCCAAAATTAATAATATTTGGAATCCCGGAGCCAAATTTGGTACTCACAATTAATCAAAGACATTTTTTTGATTATTGTTTAATAATTGGGAAAAAAATGATACTTAAATTTTGGAAGGGAACATTATCCCCAACAATTAAAATGTGGAAAGCAGAGATGTTGGAGACGTTGAATTTGGAAAGAATTAGATTTGTCCTTTTGGACAAGTATAATTCTTTTGAATTGATATGGTCTCCATATATACAGTATTTAGAGAAGTAGCTATTCTTGGAATCACGGCTTCGACGGGCACCCTATGGATCCGATGCGAATAACTTACCTATAATTGATAATATTGTGTATTTATTAGAGATATTTCTGAATGAAATAGTATCTCGTACAATGTCTTTAGTTTTTGTTTATATATATATATATATATATGTAATATTATTGTTTTTCAAATTATCTTTTTAATTTTTAATTGATATATGTGCGAAAATTTTTATTTTTATTTTATTCCCTTTTATTTTTCCTTTCTTCTTTATTCTTTTATATATCTTTTTCTTTATTTCCATAAAAATAGAAGATATTATGTATTGATATGCTATTTGTAGTAATACTGAATTAAGGTGTTAGTTTATAAAGTAAGCTATATATTGTAAACTATTTACTTCAAATAAAAAAAATATTAAAAAAAAAAAAATAATGTCCCTCAGATTTGGAGACCAGAACTGTATGCAATACTCCAGGTGTGGTCTCACCAAGACCCTATACAACTGAAGTAGAACCTCCCTGCTCCTATACTCAAATCCTTTTGCTATGAAAGCTAACTTCACTGCCTGCTGCACCTGCATGCTTACTTTCAATGACTGGTGTACCTTGACACCCAGGTCGCGCTGCATCTCCCCTTTTCCTAATCGGCCACCATTTAGATAATAGTCTGCTTTCCTATTTTTGCCACCAAAGTGGATAACCTCACATTTATCCACATTATACTGTATCTGCCAAACATTTGCCCACTCACCCAGCCTATCCAAGTCACCTTGCAGTCAACTAGCATCCTCCTCACAGCTAACACTGCCCCCCAGCTTAGTGTCATCCGCAAACTTTAAGATATTGCCTTCAATCCCCTCATCCAGATCATTAACATATATTGTAAATAGCTGGGGTCCCAGCACTGAGCCTTGCGGTACCCCACTAGTCACTGCCTGCCATTGTGAAAAGGACCCGTTTACTCCTACTCTTTGCTTCCTGTTTGCCAGCCAGTTCTCTATCCACATCAATACTGAACCCCCAATGCCGTATGCTTTAAGTTTGTATACTAATCTCTTATGTGGGACCTAGTCAAAAGCCTTCTGGAAGTCCAGATACACCACATCCACTGGTTCTCCCCTATCCACGCTACTAGTTACATCCTCGAAAAATTCCACAAGATTCGTCAGACATGATTTACCTTTTGTAAATCCATGCTGACTTTGTCCAATGATTTCACCCCATGCTGACTTTGTCCAATGATTTCACCTGCTCCATACCTGCTCCATGGTTGATTAGTCGGCGACTAAACCATCCACCCCACCTGGTTTGCTATCTCTTCTGTCACAGGGGTGACCTGTACAAGAGGGATGGGTTGCACCTGAACTGGAGGCCTGACCAATATCTTGGCAAGAGATTTGCTCGTGCTACACGGATAGTTTTAAACTAGATTGACAGTGGGGTGGGATCCTATGCAAGATGATGCAAGGTAGATGAAAAGCTGTAAGGCGGTATGAATAGTGATGAAAGTTTAGTGGACAGAATAGGCAGGAGAAAGGCAGAGAGCAAGGAAGGACAGTTGGTTTGAATTGCAGATATTTTAATTCGAGAAGCTTAAAGATAAAACAGATGGACTGAAGGTGTGGATAGGAACGTGCGACCGGGATGTTGTTGCCATTGCAGAAACCTAGTTAAGAGAGGGGCAGGACTGGCAGCTTATTGTTTGGGTACAAATGCTTCAGGAGCGGTAAAGGTGGGGGTAAAAGAGGTGGGAGGTATTGCATTATTGATTAAGTAGGATGTCACGACGGTGGCCAGAAATGATATTACTGATGGTCCATCCATGGAGGCTATTTGGCTGGAGCTGAGACACAAGAAAGGGATGATCACCTTACTGCAGGCCCCCAAATAGTCAACGGGAACTAGAAGAGCAAATGTGACAGGAGATTGCAGGCAGCTGCAGGACTAATCCAGTGCCCTCCATAATGTTTGTGACAACGACCCATCATTTATTTCTTTGCCTCTGTACTCCACAATTTGAGATTTGTAATAGAAAAAAATCACATTTTGTTAACGTGCACATTGTCAGATTTAATTAAAGATTTTTCAGAATTTCAGATTTTTATACGTTTTGGTTTCACCATGTGGAAATTACAGCTGTTTTTATACATAGTCCCCGCATTTCAGGGCACCATAATGTTTGGGACACATGGCTTCACGGGTGTGTAATTGTTCAGGTGTGTTTAATTGCCTCCTTAATGCAGGTATAAGAGGGCTCTCAGCACCTAGTCTTTCCTCTAGTCTTTCCATCACCTTTGGAAACTTTTATTGCTGTTTATCAACATGAGGGCCAAAGTTGTGCCAATAAAAGTCAACAAAGCCATTATGAGACTGAGAAACACGAATAAACCTGTTAGAGACATCAGCCACACCTTAGGCTTACCAAAATCAACTGTTTGGAACATCCTTAAGAAGAAAGAGAACACTAGTGAGCTTACTAATCGCAAAGGGACTGGCAGGCCAAGGAAGACCTCCACAGCTGATGACCGAATTCTCTCTATAATAAAGGAAAATCCCCGATCACCTGTCCAACAGATCAGAAACACTCTTCAGGAGTTGGGTGTGGATTTGTCAATGACAACTGTCCGCAGAAGACTTCAGGAACAGAAATACAAAGGCTACACTGCAAGATGCCATCCACTGGTTAGCCGCAAAAATAGGATGGCCAGGTTACAGTTTGCCAAGAAGTACATAAAAGAGCAACCACAGTTCTGGAAAAAGGTCTTGTGGACAGATGAGACGAAGATTAACTTATATCAGAGTGATGGCAAGAGCAAAGTATGGAGGAGAGAAGGAACTCAAGATCCAAAGCATACCACATCTCCCGCTAGGGGCGCCGCATTGAAGCCGCATAGGCCTCTGCCTACAGTCTGTCCGTTTCTTTCCCTTTTTTAATTTTTTTTAAATTTTAGTTTGTCTAACCAGTTTGTTTTGTGGATACTTTCGTTTTTCTATGTGGGGGAGCAGGGGAGGTTAAGGGGGAAACCGTTTACCAGTTGCTTCCTGGCGGGGATGCGACTATTTCTCCAAGTCGCGTCCTCGTCCCCCCCCCCCCCCTCCCTCGCGGCCTACCATCTGGATCGGAGTGGCCTTTCGTACCGGGGACCAGACCAGAGCTTCGACAGCAGCAGCGCAGCGCTGGATTCACCACGGAGTGGCGATGCCTACCTGGATCGCCGTTTGAAGCTCAGGAGCGTTGGGCCTGCAGCATCAATATCACGGAGCGGTGCTACGCCGCGCTCCCAGTGTGGGCGGCGCTAACCGATATCACGGAGTCCCTGGGACCCTTTGCCGAGGGCCACCAGCGTGAATCTCCGCCCGGCACGGCCTGGGGACGTCGGGAGCCGCGGACTCTGGTGGGAAGCGGTGGCCGTTTTGGAGGTCCAAGCCGCTGGGGTTGGCCTCCCGTTCCCACGTCGGAGTTCCAACATCCCTGCGAGCGGGCCTGAACGGCGACTGCGGAGGGATCCGGAGGCCCCGTCCACGGGTGAACATCAGGACCATTAGAGGAAGACGACTGACATTGGTGCCTTCCCTGACAGTGGGAAACTTTTGATTCTGGGGATGTTTTATGGATGTTTTATGTTTAACTCTATCGTGTGTTGTGTTCTTTATTTTACTCTATGGCTGTATGGTGACCACACATTTCACTGTGCCAACTGGCACATGTGACAAATAAATGTATCATATCTATCTATGAAACACAGTGGTGGGGCTGTTATGGCCTGTCCATGTATGGGTGCTGAAGGTACTGGCTCACTTATCTTCATTGATGATACAACTGCTGATGGTAGTAGCATAATGAATTCTGAAGTGTATAGACACATCCTATCTACTCAAGTTCAAACAAATGCCTCAAAACTCATTGGCTGACGGTTCATTCTACAGCAAAACAATGATCCCAAACATACTGCTAAAGCAACAAAGGAGTTTTTCAAAGCTAAAGAATGGTCAATTCTTGAGTGGTCAGGTCAATCACCCGATCTGAACCCAATTGAGCATGACTTTTATATGCTGAAGAGAAAACTGAAGGGGTCTAGCCCCCAAAACAAGCATAAGCTAAAGATGGCTGTAATACAGGCTGGCAGAACATCACCAGAGAAGACACCCAGCAACTGGTGATGTCCATGAATTGCACATGCCTTTTATATGCTGAAGAGAAAACTGAAGGATCCAGAAACCTCCTGCACCAATTCCTCAGCCACATATTCATCTCCTCTATCTTCCTGTTCCCACCTTACTAGCATGCCTTTTGTCAGTACCAAACATTAATAAATTGTGTTTAAAAAAATATATATTTGTTTGTTAGTAAATAAAATGAGGATGAATTAATAACAACCATGAGATGCAGCGTGGAAACGGGCCTCTTGGCCCACTGAGTCCACGACGATCACCCCAGACACTAGCACTATCCTACACACACGAGGGATAATTTACTACGTTACAAACGCCAATTAAACTCACGTCTTTGGAGTGCGGGACGAAACCGGAGCACCCAGCGATAACACGTGGTCACGGGGAGAAGGTGCAAAATCCCTACAGACATCACACGTAGTCAGGATCAAACCCAGGGCTCTGGCGCTGTAAGGGCGGCACCTTTACCAGCTGTGCCTCCATGCCGTCCTGTGCCACAGTTGCTGACCTTATTTCATTGTTAACAATTCAGTTAAACAATTCAACATATCAACTGGTTCAGATATGTTTTCATCCTTTTTTTTGGTAGTTATAACCAACTGAATGGTTTGTTTTGACATTATATGTTCTTTCCACAGTGATTTCCAAGTTGTTTTTTAATTATTTAAGACAAACAGTTTATTTTACATATAATCTGGTTATTGTGTTTTTTTGTGGGAATGGTTCCAACAATTTTCAATACAAAATTGTGGCCTTTCAACATGAGGACCAAAGTTGTGCCAATGAAAGTCAAAGAAGCCATTATGAGACTGAGAAACAAGAATAAACATGTTAGAGACATCAGCCAAACCTTCAGCTAACTGTTTGGAACATCATTTAGAAGAAAGAGAAAACTAGTGAGCTTACTAATCGCTAAGGGACTGGCAGGCCAAGGATGACCTCCACAGCTATTCTCTCTATAAAAAAGGAAAATCCCCGAACACCTGTCCGACAGATCAGAAACACTCTTCAGGAGTTGGGTGTGGATTTGTCAATAACCACTGTCCGCAGAAGACTTCCTGAACAGAAATACAGAGGCTACACTGCAAGATGCAAACCACTGGTTAACCGCAAAAATAGGATGGCCAGGTTACAGATTGCCAAGAAGTACTTAAAAGAGCAACCACAGTTCTGGAAAAAGGTCTTGTGGACAGATGAGACGAAGATTAACTTGTATCAGAGTGATGGCAAGAGCAAAGTATGGAGGAGAGAAGGAACTGCTCAAGATCCAAAGCATACCACATCTCCCGCTAGGGGTGCCGCATTGAAGGCGTCTCTGCCTACAGTCTGTCCGTTTTTTTCCATCTTCGAAAAAAAAAAAAAAAAAAAAATTTTTTTTAGTTTGTCAAATCAGTTTGGTTTGGGGATACTTTAGTTTTTCTATGTGGGGGAGGAGGGAAGGCGGGGAGGGTTATTGGTTCCAACAATTTTCAATACAAAATTGTGGCCTTTCAAAATGACTTAGTTAATTTACTAGGTTTCTAATTTTTCAGGGTTCTAACTAAATTTTATCACTGATAGTTTTCAGACTTGATCTATTTCATCGTGCAATAATGAAGTGAGCAAGATAAATGGGTGGCTGAATCTTCTGGGTTTACTTAGATGAGAGGAATCCACTGGCCATTCCTGCTCAGCCAGCTTCAAATTTGTCTTGGCAGATAACACTGGCCTGTTTCCTTTATCATCATTACTTTTTTGCACATTTCTCTCTCTATCAATAAACAATAGATGCAGGAGTAGACTATTCGGTAATTCAATGTGATCATGGCTCATCATCCACAATCAGTACCCCGTTCCTGCCATCTCCCTTGACTCCACTATCTTTAAGAGCTCGATCTAACTCACCATCTATATCTCTTGTTTCCCTTTCCCCTGACTGTCAGTCTAAGATGGGTCTTGACCAAAAATGTCACCTATTCATTTTCTCCAGAGATGCTGTCTGATCTGCTATGTTATTCCAGCTTTTTGTGTCTTATCTTCCTGCTCAACTTAAGCAGTTGCTGATGGAGGTTGAGTATGAACCGCAGAAATCGGTGAACCTGAGACTACCTCTCCCCTGGGGGAGTACTGAGCTGTTCCAATGTGGCTGTTCTCATCGCCCAAACTGCTCGATAATATGAAAAAGCAACATACAAGATTTTGTTTAGTCTAGAGATACAGCGCGGAAACAGGTCCTTTTGCCCACCAAGTCCGTGCCGGCCAGCGATCCCCACACACTAACATTATCCTACACACACAATGGACAATTTACAATTATACCAAGCTAATTAACCTACAAACCCATACATCTTTGGAGTGTGGGTGGAAACTGGAGCTCCCGGATAAAACACACGCAGGTCACAGGGAGAACGTACAAACTCCGTACAGACAGCACCCGTAGTCAGGATCGAACCCGGGTCTCTGGCGTTAAAAGGCAGCAACTCTACCGCTGCACCACGGTGCTGCCCTAATTAACCTACAAACCTAAACCTAATTAAGGTACAAAAATATTGAGGGATAAATATGTACTTCCATTTAATCTGCATAGGTGAAACAGTATTTGCTTTTTGAAGAGTTAAACTCTGAATGTAGAGGTGTGGCCTCTGCTACACTGAAATCTATAAAATCTATCTGTTCTCTTCTACTAGGGGTAGGAGTGGAAGAATCAGAGTGTTATCTTTACGGTTTGGATTGATGTGCCTATCCAAGGGTCTTCTGGAAGAAAAATACAAATGTGAGTATTTGGCCACTCCCTGCAGCTACAGGGTTGAGTATTGTTTCACTTGAAACAGCTGGGAAGCTGAGTGCTGGCACACTCAGTGTAGATTTGAAGACCACTCAGCATTTCACCAAAGAGGGTTTACTATTGCTCACACATGAAAACTTACATTCTTTGCACTGTAGAGAGATTTAAATGAATACCATAATACTATCCATAATTATGTCTCGTGGTGACTTTTAGTTTGGTTCAGGGATACGCAAAGAAAACGGGCCCTTCAGCCCATCAAGTCCACGCTGACCTTCTGTCACCCGTGCACGAGTTCTAAATTATCCCACCTTTACACCAGGAGCAATTTACAGAAGCCAATTAACCTACCAACTTGCACATCTTTGCAATATGGGAGGAAACCGGAGCACCTGGAGAAAACCCACGTGGTCACAGGGAGAACATGCAAACTCTGCACAGCCAGCACCCGTAGTCAGGTCATAAGTGATTGGAGCAGAATTAGGCCATTCGGCCCATAATTCAATCATGACTGATCTGTCTCTCCCTCCTAAATCCATCCTCCTGCCTTCTCCCCATAACCCCTGACACCCGTACTAATCAAGGATTGTCAAGGACCACGTCGGGATTGAACTCTGGTTACTGGCGCTGTGAGACAGCAGCTCTACTGCTGCACCACTGTGCTGCCAGTAGACAATAGGTGCAGGAGTAGGCCATTCGGCCCTTCGAGACAGCACCGCCATTCAATGTGATCATGGCTGATCATCCACAATCATCCTTTTTTTCCCCAAACAACCTTTTTTAATACTCGTTAAGTGTGTTTCTGAGGGGGTTAAAGAAGTGGCTGATGCAATATTTGATGTATTGGCTATATTTTTCCAAAGTTCCCTAGATTTGTGTATAGTTCCATTGGGTTGAAAATTGTGAATGTAAATCCATTCAAAATGTGGGCAAGACGGAAAAAAGGAAAATGCAGGCCAGTTAATTTAAGGTGTCAAAAGCTATGATTAAAGATATTAAAGGAGGGCACATGGTGATAATGCAAATCGATATGCCCCTCTTGTGGGTGTGGTCCTGGGTCTCTAGGCCTGCCAGGTCTTGGTCCTGGGTTGCTGGGCCTGCCTGGTCATTGAATCAATCTGGTCCAGCGATTCCGGGGATTCCAGCAGCTCCAGGTATTCCAGCGCACCCACCTGCTGCTGGTCAGAGATCCACAGTTCATCAGTGCGGGCTGCTAGCTGGATGGCATCTTCAAATCTCTCCCCCGCGAGCTGCCGGCAGAGGTCTCGTGGCAACTGCTGCAGGTAGGTGAATTCAAAGAGCAGACAGGGCAGGTGGTCGCCCATGAGCATGAGCATCTCGCTCATGAGGGCCGAGGGCATCCGGTCGCCGAGCCCGCGCATGTTAAGGACGTGACAGGCGCGCTGCATTCGGCTCGGCCCGTAGATCTGGAGCAAATGTGTATTTCCCCATGACCATCGGGTTATCCAGGTAAGGAATGACCCGACCGGCCGTCTGCTGATCAAGGGCGCTTACCACATAGTGATAGCGAATCACGTTAGCTGTAACGCCGCGGATGTGAAATTGGGATTCGGCTGCGAGGTCCTAAATGTAGGCTGCAAAATGTAGGCGGGAGCGGCAGAATGCTTTTTTTTTTAATTTCCCTTCCAGGATTACACTCCTGGGCGTCTGGGGTCACCAATTGTGGTGGGGACTGGCAGGAGTCCAGCCAAAAACTAGTCGGACACGGGTTGTGTGCTCTAGACGTGTTTATTCTTCTGCATACAGCTCCCTACTCCTCAGCTGACATGGGCGCTGCCCGGCCTTAAATAACAACTCAGATACCGACACCGTGACTCGCGCGTCCCCCGCCAAGACGCCGCACTCTGGTGCCGAAGGTTCGTCGTGACCTTGGGTTGCTATCAGGTGCCGCCAAAACCCATGCATATTTTTATTATGTAAGAATGAACTGCAGAAGCTGGTTTACACTGAAGAAAGGCACAAATGCTGGAGTGACTCAGCGGGACAGGCAGCTACTCTGGAGAGGATAATTGGGTGACGTTTCGGGCTGAGACCCATCTTCAGACTGAGAGACAGGGGAGAGAGAGACACAGAGATAAGGATTGGTAAGGTGTAAAATGAAACGTCAAAAGAGATGAGGTTCAAGGAAAATGTAGAATAGATTATTGTTAGCTAGGAGAAGGTGACAATGTTTTTATATTCACTCCTTTGTCTATCCTGCTCTTTACGTCCTCAAAGAAGTCCAGCAGATTTGTCAGGCAAGATGTCCCTTTCACAATGCCATGCTGACTTTGGCCTATTTGATCGTTAGCTTCTAAGTAATCGGAAACCTCATCCTTTATAACGGACTCTAAAATCTCACCAACCACTGAAGTCAGACTAACCATCCTATAGTTTCCACTATTCTGCTTTGCTCCCTTCTTAAACAGCGGAGTAATGTTTGCAATTTTCCAATCATACAATTTTCCAATACAGTTTTAGTTAGCGTACCTTCTGTTGTTCTTTATAAGCTTCCCAATTCTCCAGCTTTCCACTGTAATGTTATATGCCTTGCTTTTAGTTTTATGTTGTTTTTAACTTCCCTTGTCAGCCACGGTCGCTTCATTCTTCCCCTAGAATCTTTCTTCCTCTTTGAAATGAAAAGATCCCGCATCTTCCGAATTGTTCCCAGAAATTCCTGCCATTGCGGTTCCACCATCATCCCTGCTGGGGTCCCTTTCCAGTCAACTTTGGCCAGCTCCTCCGTCCTACCTCTGTAGACATCTTTGCTCAACAGGAATATGGACACATCTGATTTCATCTTCTCCCTCTCAAATTGCAGGTTTAATTCTATCATATTATGGTCACTCCTCGTGGTTCCTTTACCTTAAGCTCCCAAATCAAATCCAATTTCTTACGCAATACCAAATTCAGAATTGCCTTTTTCCCTGTTAAGCTCCACTACAAGCTACTCTAAGAAACTCTCATAGGCACTCTACAAATTCCCTCTCTTGGGCTCCAGTGTCAACCTTATTTTTCTAATTTATACTTTTTTTTTGCAATTTAAAAAAAATATTGTTGAATTGGAAAAATCAGATCAGTCTACCTGCGCATGAGGGAATCTGAGAAGTTTACCGAGAACCTTTGTGCGGTCTGTAAAGTGGGACGCTGAGCTTCAGATGGATGAATTAAAATATCATTTTAATTATCCATCTTGCTTCCACAGTGAACTATCTGATTAGGCCTTCCAGCATTGCTTCAGTGAAGTCCCATTGTATGGTTGAGGAATAGCACCTTATCCTCTGTATGGCATGCTGGCATCTTCCGGACTCAATAACAAATTCATCATTGTAAACTAATTTATTCGCATTGTAGCAGAATTGGCAAATTCTTCTGCAGTTTACGGATATGTGCGGACGGGGCATCGAAGGACGAGAAGCCGAAGCCAAGATACCGAACGGACGCGACGCCGAAAAGCCAAATAAGGGACACAGGCACTACGCCAAGAAGCCAAATAACTGAACGGGCGCAATGCAAAAAAGCCAAACACGCGACGCCAAAAAGCCAAATAACGTACATGATGTTTCTATAGAACATAGAATAAGCGGAAACCACTTTT
Organism: Raja brachyura; assembly: GCA_963514005.1. The sequence goes on from OY740788.1 coordinate 27,329,878, forward strand.
GACCATTAGGGAGATTGACAAAAACCACTGGGAACCGCACAGATACTCTGGGTGGGGCGCAAAGTCTCCAGAGGTTTCCTAAGTGGGACAGGGGCATTACTCCAGCACTGTGTCTATCTTTGGTATAAACCAGCATCGGCAGTTCCTTGTTTCTATACCCGGACAGTCTTTCCAGGTGAGACAGATATTCACATGCACCTACTCCAACTTCATCTACTGCATCTGGTGTTGTGATGTCTCCTGTTCATCCTGTTCCTGCGGAAGCTCTTGGTTGCCAAACATTTTAGCGCCCCTTCCCATAGTGATCTTTCTGTCTTGGGCCTCCACCAATGCCAGAATGAGGCCAGACACAAAACTGGAGGAACAGCATCTCGTAAACTGCTTGGGTAGCTTACGACCCAACAGAATGAACATTGAATTCTTCGACCCTAAGTAACCATCCCTGAAGTCCGGCTGACCTTGCTCCCATCTCTCCCCTCCTCTCCTCCTCCACCCACATTCCTTCCCGTCAAAACACAATCCCCACCTCATCAATCCTCAAACAATTCACAACACACTAATCCTTTTGTCTCACACCTTGTGTGTGTTTTTGTCCCTGGCCTGTGTCTAACCATTTGTCTTATCAAAACCGCCCCCTCACCTGTGGTCACCGATGCTATGCACTGTCCCACCCCTCCACTCTTCTCTTTCCCCCACCCCTGCAATCAATCTGAAGAAGGGTCCTGACCCAAAACATCACGTATCCATGTTCTCCATGGAAGCTGGCTGACCCACTGAGATACTGCAGCATTTTGTATCTTTAAGGGGCTGTCCCAATGTGGCGACCTAATCTGCGAGTTTAGAAGAGTTTGCCCTTGACTCACTCGCAGCGTGGTCGACACGTGGTCCTAGGAGGTCCTATGAGGTCACTTGAACTCTCCTTCATGCTCGAGAGAAGCTCCCGAATTCTCGCGGCCTCAGCTAGGTCGCGGAGAATTTTTCAGCATGTTGAACAATTTTACGCAAGTAAAATTTGGTCGTCATGGTTCTTCTTAACTCATAGTGCAGTGGAGTGGGGTCGCTATTTAGTTACAGGCAGTCGAGGGCAGCCATAGCCAATCTCCTTCGCTGACCGGGCATTTTAATTGGCTCATTGGAGTTTTCAGGACCAAGGAAAACCGACCGGTAGGTAAAATGCCCGTTAAACTTTATTATAAGTTGTATGACTTCTTAAAAGTGTCTCCACTCCTTCTTCTCTCCTCCACTTCTCTCCCCCGCTCCATCTCCGCGCTCTATGAAGGACTTACCGTACAATGTGAGGCCGTCTTTTACTTTCCTCTTCATCGCGGGTGTGAATTTCAGACCGCGCTCCCCCCCTTTCCCTGGCCACCGCCTTTGCGATGTGTGTGTGTGCGGTCGGTCGAACCAGCTCGCGGTTTCAACGTTGGCGGTTGATCCAGCTCGAGGTTTTCCAGGCGAGTGCCCTTGAGCTTGCAGGTCGAAGACACTCTTCTTAACTCATGGATTAGGTCGCCGCAGTGGGACAGCCCCTTCACATGGTGGAAGTCTTTTGCTTGTGTTGCCTTTATTGCCACAATGTACACTGGAACACTGTGGAACTTGTAACATAAAATTGAATTTGATATAAATTAGCTCATGGCAATTATTGACACAAAATGATGGAATCTGAAGAAGGGTTTCAACACGAAACGTCACCCATTCCTTTTATCTGTCCATCTATTCCTGCTGCCTGTCCCACTGAGTTGCTTCAACATGTTGTATCTATCTTCGGTGTAAATCAACATCTGCAGTTTCTTCTTACACAGCTCCTATCAAAACCGCCCCCTCACCTGTGGTCACCGATGCTATGCACTGTCCCACCCCTCCACTCTTCTCTTTCCCCCACCCCTGCAATCAATCTGAAGAAGGGTCCTGACCCAAAACATCACGTATCCATGTTCTCCATGGAAGCTGGCTGACCCACTGAGATACTGCAGCATTTTGTATCTTTAAGGGGCTGTCCCAATGTGGCGACCTAATCTGCGAGTTTAGAAGAGTTTGCCCTTGACTCACTCGCAGCGTGGTCGACACGTGGTCCTAGGAGGTCCTATGAGGTCACTTGAACTCTCCTTCATGCTCGAGAGAAGCTCCCGAATTCTCGCGGCCTCAGCTAGGTCGCGGAGAATTTTTCAGCATGTTGAACAATTTTACGCAAGTAAAATTTGGTCGTCATGGTTCTTCTTAACTCATAGTGCAGTGGAGTGGGGTCGCTATTTAGCTACAGGCAGTCGAGGGCAGCCATAGCCAATCTCCTTCGCTGACCGGGCATTTTAATTGGCTCATTGGAGTTTTCAGGACCAAGGAAAACCGACCGGTAGGTAAAATGCCCGTTAAACTTTATTATAAGTTGTATGACTTCTTAAAAGTGTCTCCACTCCTTCTTCTCTCCTCCACTTCTCTCCCCCGCTCCATCTCCGCGCTCTATGAAGGACTTACCGTACAATGTGAGGCCGTCTTTTACTTTCCTCTTCATCGCGGGTGTGAATTTCAGACCGCGCTCCCCCCCTTTCCCTGGCCACCGCCTTTGCGATGTGTGTGTGTGTGTGCGGTCGGTCGAACCAGCTCGCGGTTTCAACGTTGGCGGTTGACCCAGCTCGAGGTTTTCCAGGCGAGTGCCCTTGAGCTTGCAGGTCGAAGACACTCTTCTTAACTCATGGATTAGGTCGCCGCAGTGGGACAGCCCCTTCACATGGTGGAAGTCTTTTGCTTGTGTTGCCTTTATTGCCACAATGTACACTGGAACACTGTGGAACTTGTAACATAAAATTGAATTTGATATAAATTAGCTCATGGCAATTATTGACACAAAATTATGGAATCTGAAGAAGGGTTTCAACACGAAACGTCACCCATTCCTTTTATCTGTCCATCTATTCCTGCTGCCTGTCCCACTGAGTTGCTTCAACATGTTGTATCTATCTTCGGTGTAAATCAACATCTGCAGTTTCTTCCTACACAGCTCCTGGCAATTAACAGATTACAAAGCTAAGTTTAGTTTAGTGTAAAGATACAGCAGGGAAGCAGGCCCTTCGGCCCACCGGGTCCGCACCGACCACTGATTCCTGCACGCTAACTTTTTCCCACAGACACTAGGGACAATTTACAGTTATACTAAGCTAATTAACCGATAAGCCAGCACGTCTTTGGAATGTGGGTGGAAACTGAAGTTCTTGGAGAAAACCCACGTGGTCACGGGGAGAACGTACAAACTCCATACAGGCAGCACCTGTAGCCAGGATCGAACCCTTACAGTTGTAAGCACAGCAGGGCAGCAACTCTACCGCTGCACCACTGTGCCACCCATAATATGAACCATAAGTTCAAAGCAATTGTATTATAACTGCAAGCCATATTCATGGCCTAAGATTCTATTTTTACAAAAACCTTTTCATCACAACATTAAGCAGATGACAAAAACAAATTTAGTTTCTAAAGATGTATATGAGAATAGTGTTAGATGATTCTGATATAATATGGATTTTGCTATTTCAAAATTGACTGAAGAGTGTAGAAAGGCAGATGGAAAAACTGTATTTTTGACATCGTTAATATTTTGCAGATCTTTTTAAGCAGCTAACGGGCCCCATGGATCAGTGTGACCAGCGAAGCTTAAGCCTCTTGCTGCATGATGCAGTGCAGATTCCTCGCCAGCTGGGAGAAGTCGCTTCTTTTGGAGGGAGCAACATTGAACCAAGTGTCCGCAGTTGCTTCCAATATGTAAGTTTGCTAACAATTTACTCCAATTCCTATTTGATGAGGGGCGACATCATAACTTTTTCAATTATCTGATATTGATTAATAAAGGTAATGTGAGAGGTCTATGTATTGTAAATTTTATTTTAAAAAATTTTGGGATGAAACTTTATTTTGTACCAGAACATCGCAATGAACTAAAAATAAACGTACAAGATTTTGGAGATTGCGCCGTCTGTTATCATTTAAGATTAGTAAAAATGAATAGCCTTTCTAGAACATTCTTTAACATTGCTCAGCATGCTGTATAACCTTCCAACATTCAGAACCATCCTACCAACAACTGTAGAGCAGTCATGAGCTACTATCTACCTCATTGGAGATCCTTGGGGTGGGAGATTGCAACCTTCACTTGGTCCGCCCTGTTTTAACGAATGCAATCAACCCGGCGTGCACAATCAAATAAGATCAAATAGAACAAGTTGTCTGACAACTTTAGGCTGTGCACACCATATGAAAGAAGAAGAAGAAGATTGGAGATCCTCACACTATCTTTGATCAGACTTTAGTGGACTTTATCTTACACTGAATATTATTCAATTTCTCATGTATTGTGTACACCACGGATGGCTCGATTGTAATTATGTATAGTCTTCATGCTGACTGGACAGCACGCAACAAAAGCTTTTACACGTGACAATAAACTAAACTTTTTTTTTGTTGATGGAAGTAAAAACACCTCAAAAGATGCAGTACTGCTTTAGAATCATATTTCTTATAAACCAGCCTTCCCTCACTCCTATCCTTCCAATGTTCAAGGGCTCCCTTCCTCTTGAAGCTTTCCCCCACTCCTGACCCTTGGACTGCCCGGCTCGCCCTCAGCACTACCACTTACCAAAAATGGGGTATCTCTCAGAGCTCTTGAAAAAGATTGACAGCTTTTGACTTGGAATCAGTCTTGAGCTCCAAAAACTACTACTACTATATTAGCCACTGCTACATCTGCCTACAATATCATATTGAAGGCTTTTTAATTATGTTAATGTTGTACAAACTGCCCATCCATGTATTCGTTTGTAAATCATGGAAGATGACAAGCTATGATGAAATATTAATGCGGCTGGGATTTCTCTTTTTATAGGCTCAGAACAAATCAGAGATTGATGCTAAACTGTTTGTAGAGTGGATGAGATTGGAGCCTCAGTCCATGGTGTGGCTACCTGTTCTACACCGAGTAGCAGCTGCTGAAACCGCAAAACATCAGGCCAAGTGTAACATCTGCAAAGAATGCCCCATCGTAGGCTTCAGGTGAGATGAGCAACCTTGCATGGAGTAATATGATGCAAAACAATAATCTATTTTCATAATCGTCTACTTTGATCTGCCATTTTCATACCTTGCCCTTCAATATCTCTTGTCTCCCTCTCTCCTGACTCAGTCTGAAGAAGGGTCTCAACCCGAAAAGTCATCCATTCCTTCTCTCCAGAGATGCTGCATATCCCGCTGAGTTACTCCAGCATTTTGTGTCTATCTTTGGTATAAACCAGCATCTGCAGTTCCTTCCTTCACATCTACATTTTAATTTTAGTTGTGCAGGTAAAAAAAACAACAAAGGAGGTAATAGAAGGAATTATGCTTTCAAAAATCAACACAGCTCAGTAGCAACTTAATCTACCACTGGAGATAGGGGTGGCACAGTGGCACAACAGTAGAGTTGCTCCCTTAAAGCGCCAGAGACCCAGGTTCAGTCTGAACTATGGGTGCTATCTGTACGGAGTTTGTACGTTCTATCTGCGATTGCGTGGGTTTCTCCAGGTGCTCCAGTTTCCTCCCACACGACAATAGCTGGTTGTGTGTACCTGGTGGGCCGCCTCTGTATCTCCAAAAAAACTGTCATTGGAATTGTTTACATGTAAGGAAAGTTGTTGTTCTGCTAGAACATAGAACAGTACAGCACAAGAACGGACCCTTCAGCCCACAATGTCTGTACCACACATGATGTTCAGAAGAACTCTTATCGGCCTGCTCATAATCCATATCCCTCCACTCCCTGTGTATCCATATGCCCATCCAAAGTCTCTTAAATGCCACTTTTGTAACTGCCTCAAATAACACCACCAGCAACACGTTCCAGGCACTTTGGAGCAGTCTGAAGAAGGGTCCCGTCCCGAAACAACACCTATCCATCTTCACCAGAGGTGGTCCCTGACCCGCTGAGTTACTCCAGCACTGGGTTTTTTTTCCCTATCGCATTTGATTTTTCCATCTGCTTCTGAATCACAGATTAGAGTTTGGGGATTTTGGAGGTGGAGGAGGTGAATGTAGCAATGTTACAAAATTTTGAGATTTTAAAAATCAAGTCTGCAATTTATCCCATCAGATAAAGCATAAAAGTAAGTTTAATTTGACACCTAATTCACTTTCATATCTTCAGTATTAAAAAAGTTAGGGCCATTTTCATACTCGGAAATTAGCAACTTGCTTCCTATTGCTTTTCTATTGACTTGTCACAAAAGTGATCGAGAACAGTCAAAGCCCATAACTTCCTTAAAAATTAAGAGAACAAAGAAATTTTCAGTTATTATAGATTGAAGTATTCTGAAACAAATATGAAACAATCTCACGGATGACCTGAAATTAAAGCATATAATTAGTTAGTTACCCAATTGTAGCCAATTACAAAATTCAATTACTAGAACTAAACATCTATCCATTTCTTAAGAAAAAAAATAAAAAATTTAAAGCCTAAGTGTCCAATTAACAGTCACACAATAATTCACAATAAAACATGATTTTTAAATCTAATTGTCATTAATTTATACGCCAAATTGAGGGAATTCAGTGTTTAATGCCTGTAAATTAATGGGCATTTTAAACAGCTTGCGAGTGGGATTTTCTGGAACGCGATGGATTAGAACGTTGCGGTTGCGGTGAATTTAAACCCAATATCAGCAGGAAATTTTCTGCCAGTTCATATGGGGGCTAAATCACCGCTTCGCAACATGAAATATTGATTAAAGTCCTGTAAAAAAACAAGTTTATATGTAAAAATAAACAGCTTTCACTTACCTGTCCCCTACGTAAAATCGGTCCCCGTTGTCGGCGTTCACGGCATTAGGAGCTAATTTTTATTTTACTGCAGTGATTAAGTAGTCGGGCTATTTATAAAAAAAAACGGACTTACCGGCAGTCGGAACGCATCTCCAAAAATAGCTCACACTCCGACAACAGAAAGCTCCGGATTGCATGGAGAAACCCACATTTTAACCCCCCCCCCCCCCCCTTAAAGGCGCCAAAGACGCGCACACGGCCAGCGGCAGAACTGGAGCACCGCTAAAGGTAAGTTTTGTAACATACCTAGTGAATGCAGTTACCACAATGAAAACCTAAAGGTTTCAAGAGTTTTTGAAGAGGAAAGTCCTCAGATGTAGATGGTTCATCCAGGCTCTGCATTATGAATCAGCATTGGTGATCCCTTCAAGAGTCATACAGTGTGGAAACAGGCCCTTAGGCATAACTTACCCATATCTACCAATATGTCCCATCTAAACTAGTCCTACCTGCCTGTGTTTGCCCCATATCCCTCTAATCTTGTCCTATTCATGTCCCTGTTTCTTAAATGTTACAATAGTCCCTGCCCAAACTACCTCCTCTCGCAGCTTGTTCCATTACCCCACCACCCTTTGTGCGAAAACGTTACCCCTCAGATTACTTTTAAATCTTTTTCCCTTCACCTTAAACCTATGTCCTCTGGTTCTCAATTTTCCTACTCTGAGCAAGAGTTCTGCACATTTACCCAATCTAGGCCTCTCATGATTTTATACACTTCTATAAGATCACCCCTCCTCTTCCTGCGCTCCAAGGAATAGAGTCCTAACCTGCTCAACCTCTTCCTGTAGCTCAGGCCCTTGCGTCCTGGCAACATCCTCGTAAATCTTTTCTGTACCCTTTCAAGTTTCACAACATCTTTCCTATAACACAGTGCCCAAAACTGAACACAATACTCTAAATGCGGCCTCACCAACGTTTTATATAACTGCAACATGACCACTCAACTTCTAAACTCAATACTTTGACTAATGAAGGCCAATGCGCCAATAGCCTTTTTGACCACCCTATCTACCTGTTATGCCACCTTCAAGGAACCATGCACCTGCACTCCTAGATCCCTCTGCTCTACAACACTCCCCAGAGCCCTACCATTAACTGTGTAGGTCCTGCCCATGTTAGACTTCCCAAAATGCAACATCTCACATTTCTCTGTATTAAATGTCATCAACCATTCCTCAGCCCACCTGGCCAATCGATCAAGATCCTGCTGCAATTTTTTCACACCCATCTTCACTATCTGCAAAACCACCCACTTTTGTATCATCAGCAAATTTGCTAATCTTGCCCTGTATGTTCTCATCCAAATTATTGATATAGATGACAAACAGCAATGGGCCCAGCACTGAACCCTGAGGCACAGCACTAGTCACAGGCCTCCAGTCCAAGATGCAACATTCCACCATTATCCTCTGCTTCCTTCCACAAAGTCAAAATTCTATCCATTCTTGGATCCCATGGGATCTAGCCTTCCATTGCAGCCTACCATGTGGAACCTTGTCGAATGCGTTGCTGAAGTCCATTTGTACAACATCTACATCTACATCTCTGCCCTCATCAGCCTCAATCAGATTTGTGAGACATGACCTCCCACATACAAAACCATGCTGACCATCCCCAATCAGCCCTTGTCTATCTTCATGAATGTATATTGCTAAGAAAATTTATACCTCACACAAAACTCATTTGACATTTGTGTTTTTCTTCACAGATATCGGAGCCTCAAACACTTCAATTATGACATCTGCCAAAGCTGTTTCTTTTCAGGACGTACAGCAAAGGGACATAAATTGTATTACCCAATGGTGGAATACTGTACCCCGGTATGACCTCGTGATTTATTTTATATTATTACCTTGTAATTTTATCTTGTATTATTATATGTGCATTTACATCCCTGTACGGCTTGGGAATATTATTCAATGTGTGTAGAATATTTTCCTTTTCACAAGAGTTGTAGGAAATAGCTGATATAGATCTGTGGAGTTTAACATTAATTGAAATTATTGTCATCAGTAGAGCAGCCTGTATTGTACCAAGTTTTAGTTTAGTTTATTGTTGTCCCATGTACAGAGATACAACGAAAAATGTTGTTTTTGGTGTTGCCATTCAAATCATATCTAGAGTACAAACAATGTACAAGTGGTATTATAGTGGATAGTAGATCATAGAGGATGGTATTAGATCATCTTCTAGAAGAGCACACAAGGGGTCACTCTGCTCCAGCTCCACCCTGCATCTATCAAGCCTCTGAAAATACCAAGTATGATCTTAGGTAGACAAAAATGCTGGAGAAAGTCAGCGGGTGAGGCAGCATCTCTGGAGAGAAGGAATAGGCGACGTTCCGGGTCGAGGCCCTTCTTCAGAGTGATGTATAGGCGACGTTTTGGGTCGCGACCAGATGATCTTAGTTTAGTTTGAGTTTAGTTTATTGTGACGCGTACTGAAGTACAGAGAAAAGCTTTTGTTGCGTGCTATCCAGCCAGCAGAAAGACAATACATGATTACAATCGAGCCATTTGCAGTGTATAGATACATGATAAGGGAATAACGTTCAGATGGCCAGACGAGATATGCATTTCTTATTTTCTCAATTGATGGCTCAATGTCCTGATGACACTGGGTGAGTGATATTCAGCGTATGAATTAGAAGTATTGTGAAGGAATGTTCGGCCTACTCCACAGATACAAACATTGTCATTTTCCTGGACATTTAGCCAGTTAATATATGGTGCAATAAAATAGAACGTTATTTATCCCAGGAGGGAAATTGATCTGTCAACAATCCTAAAACACAAGATATATGAAACATGAAATTAAAGTGATGAGTGGAAAGGATTGGGGATGTGCAAAGACTTGGGAGGAGGGGGGGGAGGGGTCAGTGTCAGTCTAAGCCACGTCAGAAAGGGGGGGAGTTGTACAGTTTGATAGCCACAGGGAAGAAGGATCTCCTGTGGCGTTCTGTCCTGCATCCTGGTGGAACCTGTCTGTAGCTGAAGGTGCTCCTCAGGTTGACCAGTGTGTCAAGGAAGGGGTGAGCTGTATTGTCCAGGATGCTCCGCGGTTTGAGGAGCATTCGCCGCTCCAAGACCACCTCCCATGAGTCCAACTCCGCCCCAGATGGAGCCAGCCTTCCTGATGAGTTTGTTGATCCTATTGGTGTCCGCGGCCTTCGCCCTGCTGCCCCAGCACACGGCAGTGAAGAAGATGGCACTGGCTACCACCGATTGGTAGAACATCTGCAGGATCTCACTGCAGATGTTGAAGGAGTGGAGCCTTCTCAAAAAGTACAGGTGGCTCTGTCCCTTCTTGTACGGGGCCTCAGCATTCCTGGACCATTCTGTCCAGTTTACTGTCCATGTACACTCCAAGGTATTTGTACTCCCTGGTAAATTGTACATCCACACCATTGATGGAGAAAGGGGACAGGGGTGTTCTCCTAAAGTCCACCACTAACTCCTTCACATAGTTTGCACACGATGAATGGCTGAATTAACAGACTGCTTCATAGCAATTCATAATAACATTTCATTTCCACTTTCAGACAACATCAGGCGAAGATGTACGTGATTTCACCAAGGTGCTGAAAAATAAGTTCAGGTCAAAGAAGTACTTTGCCAAACATCCCCGTCTAGGTTACCTGCCAGTACAAACGGTCCTGGATGGGGAGAATCTTGAGATGTAAGTTTAACTTTATAAGGATGAGATGTATATCGTTTCTTACAGATGAATGGTCACCATAAGCACTGTTTGAAGGAAAAGGATCTATATTCAGCATTGCCCCGTACAATAGTAAGAAGTCCAAGAGATGAAGTCACTGAGACACAAGGAACTGCAGATGCTAGAATCTTGAGCAAAACACAAAGTGCTGGATTAACTCAACAGGGGCAGATATCGTCTGTGGAGGGAATGGCTAGGCGATGTGGTGAGGAGGAACCTGTCTAGCTACTTCCAACGGTAGCAGGAGAAAGCTGGAAAAGGGAAGCAGGCACGGGACCAAGCGTTTGTACCTGAGGATTAGGAATAACCTTTCTTAACAAAACCTCCACAGGTGAGAGAGGGGTTGATTGCCAGATGGGCGGAGTAAGTGACAGTGTCTGCACAAGCGAGGTACAAAGAAGTTGGAGGATTGTTGCCTTTTAAATGTTGTTATAGTCCCTGCCTCAACCACCTTCTCTGGCAGCTCGTTCCATATACCTACCACCACCTCCGTGAAAAAGGTGGCCCTCAGGTTCCTATTAAATCTTCCCCTTTCACCTTAAACCTATCCCTCTGGTTCAGGATTCTCCAATGAGTAAAACTCTCTGTGCCGTCACCCTATCTATTCCCCTCATGATCGTATGCACTTCTATAAGATCGCCCCTCAGCGACCTCCTCAGCTGGCCCGCCGGCTGGGCATTGTGTGCAGTTCAGCACCCGGGCCAACTCATCATTCACCCAACCACGGCTGAGTCGGTCAATGAATTGCAGTCGGGAATTTGTCCCGTATTTTGTCCTTTATTTGGGAGTGAGAAAGTTGACAACCCTATTCCCAAGGTATGCAAATAGTTGCCACATAAAGAGCGCTGACAAAGTTACAAAGTACCCCACGCTGGCTGTTCTTTAGTTCTCCCCCCTATTCACGCTGGTGCCCCCACGCTTGGTGCTTCTTTGCTAAATGCAGGCAAATGGGACTAGCTTAGATGGGGCATCTTGGCCTGCAGGGACGAGTTGGAACGAAGGGGTTGTTTCCTGACCATGACTGATTCAGAGTTCATCCAATAGTTCATAATTCAGAGTTAATTTAGTATTGCAGGATGGAGGCGAGGGTGGAGGCACAGGGGGAGCGGACGAGGGAGTGATACCACGGAGATGGAAATACTAGTCTGCTCAGACATGTCCAAAATAACGCTCATTGAGTTGGACTTTCAAAGACAGCTTCTTGCACATTATTCACTTTAACAATAAAATATCACTTAAAATATCACTATTTTTATATCATGCTCTACAAAACTAAATTCTGTCATTGATAACATAGAAACATAGAGGAAAAAAAGTGCAGGATTCGGCCCTTCCAGCCAGTACCGTCATTCAATATGATCATGGCTGATCATCTAAAATCAGTACCCCATTCCTGCTTTCTCCCCATATCCCTTGATCCTTTTAGCCCGAAGAGCTAAATCTCACTCCCTTGAAAAATCAAGTGAATTGGCCTCCACTGCCTTCTGTGGCAGGGAATTCCACAGATTCACAACTCTCTGTGTGAAAACAAATCTTCTCATCTCAGTCCCAAATGGTCTACCCTTTTTTTTTAAACTGTGACCCCTGGCTCTGGACTCCCACAACATCGGGAACATTTTTCCTGCATCTAGCCTGTCCAAACAACTTTAGTTTCTGCTGGTCCTCTATTTTACAGTGTTATGCAGCAGCAATGTGGTGAATAGGCTCTTTATCTCATGTTATTAGTAGGCTGTCAGGTTAATTTGATGATCTGCCTGTCTGAGTACTTACATAGTATGTTATAAAAGACTGAAATCAATTCAAAATTGACTGCACTTTTCCCTTAATAATAAATTAGTTTTACGAATGGCAATGCAACTGAGTCCTACAGCAAAGCTTATCGTTCTACTGACAGGTAACTGGATTAGAGAGAAAAACGCAAATAGTTTGGGAAGTATTCAGTGATTTCCCAGGGAAAGTATATGTAAATTGGGTTGCCATGTTCACTTGCGATTGTCCCATGAATGGACACTGGGTGGCTCATTGTCCAGGTTCGAGCAGTGTTGGTTCATTACGATTTTGGAGAATGCTTCTGAAGAGCATCCATGGATGTAATGTTGAGGAGAAAGTTAACACTCTCAGGAATGTGTGAAAGGCATTTGGCAAAATAAGCCATGTCACTAATGAAGAACTAATCTTGTTTGTTTGTTTATTTATTTGCACCATGTTTTAAAAGAAGACAAACGATCAATTTATAATACCATACAGTGCTGGGAGGGAAGGGAAGCCCAGAGGGCTTATACAAAGTCCGCTCCCATCTGAAAATGAGCGTTAATGGCAAATCTGTCTCCTCCCTTGCTTTCTGGAGGGGCAAGTAAATTGCCGGGTTCAAACAGAAGGCACAACAACTATTTAGCTCATGTCATTCAAAGGAGAAAAGTAGATTTGGGGTGTTTGGTATGAAGCTTGTTCAACCTTGTTCATCTGAAGTTCCTTGGACTCCAGGGCCTGAGCTATAGCAGGGTTCTTAGGCCTGAGCTGCAGGGAGAGGTTGGGCAGTACTTTATTCCTTGGAACGCAGGAGGATGAAGGGTGATCTTATCAAGGTTTACCAGATCATGTGAAGAATAGATAGGGTGAATGCCCAGAGTAGAGGAATCAAGAACCAGAGGACATAGGTTTAACGTGGGGTGGTGGGGAGAGATTTAATAGGAACTTGAGGGGCAACTTTTTTGCACAAAGGGTGGTAGGTGTATGGAATGAGCTGCCAAAGGAGGTAATATTGTATTATGCCTACAATATTCTGTTGTGCTGCAGCAAGCAAGAATTTCATTGTCCTATCTGGGACACATAACAATAAACTCTCTTGACTCGACTTGACTTGAGCTATCGCTATTGTTCAGAAACATTTCGACAGGTTCATAGACAGGATAGGTTTAGTGGGATATGGACCAGACGCAGACAGGTTGGACTAATGTAGATGGGTTTGCCGGTTTGGGCCGAAGGGTCTGTTTTCACACTATTATTATAACTCTCTGGTCTGTGCGGAAGACAAGAAAGCAAAAGGAAGAGACATGAATGCTTTGTTGAAGAAAACTGAAAATTGTAGCAAGAGATGTCCCATGGATGTCCTGCTACATAAGAGGGAGAACATAAATTCACAACAACATAATGAAATTGACTAATTTTTCCTTGAGGTACCAGGGCTGGGCTTGTTCAGTCAGGCTCATTAACAGGAGATGTTTGGCCATTGATGATGATTTGAGTTACAGCAACTTTCTACACATCTTTTGTTTCATTAGTGTGCATTTGTAAAGCATTCCATTGTTCTTACAATGTTCTGTTTTTTTTCTCTTTTGAAGTCCCGTCACAGTCATCAGCATGTGGCCCGAGCAATATGAGTGAGTATGTGCATCTGTCCTGCATACCAAGTGCTCCGTCTCGTTGTTGCTGTATTAATGTAGTGCATCAAGTCAGGGCTGCTCACAACTGCTTGATCAACCATCATGGAAATAAGAAGAAGATCCATTTTGTTCCTCAAGGCAGGCAGGCAGGCAGGCAGGCAACCTAACTAAGAAGTAGTAAATTTCCTCCTTTTGAAACATAATGGAGAATTTTTCATCTCCTCAATCTTCCAATCGATGCTTGAAGAATGTTCTCATTTTAAATAAATGGAAAATAATCTTTGTGATTCGGTTTTCTAATATGTGATTTCCCTCTTTTCCCTCTAATGTCCCTCTTTTCCAAGCATCCCACACACTCAACACCCCCATTACTTAAAAGTATAATTGGATGCTATTTTTAAATGAATTATTGCTATTAAGAAGCAGGGTGTCGATCAGCATTATATATACTTCTTCATAACATGCAGAGCAAACAGATGTTGCGTTCTTCCACGTCAGTCTTGCATCACAAGCCACAAAAGATATTCAAGTGGTTAATTAAAGATGATGTTACGCTGATATTGGACGGGTAATATTCTTCCAGCTGCATTTTTACTCCATGGATTATTTCTATTGCAGTAAATTGTACTAATTTCCTCAAACTTATCAGCACTAAGATCATGAAGCATTATTGCAGCTTTAATATTTTCGGAGAAATATTAATTTCAACATGTTTTATTATTGCAGCCCTACACAATCTCCACAGCTGTCCCAAGATGACACGCATTCCAGAATAGAGTTCTATGCCAACAGGTAACAACAAACTTAGCAATCGCTACATTCAAACCCTAATATGTTTCACCAAATTATTATCGGACGAAACTGGTTCTTACTACACAGTCTCTTCGGTTTCATCACGCAGGTTTTAGCAAATCATTCTTGGTTTCAAATTAAGTTCTACAAACACACAATCAAAAAAACAGATGGTAGATGTTAGCATATGTATTAATTTGTCTTAAAATTCAGTCCAGGCCGGCAGATGATGACAGTGTTGCTGTCAACCAAAATGCAGGCGTTTGGTTAAATATATTGTCAATCAAGCTTCATAATCGCACTCTTGTCAATGACATTTTGATTTTATTGTTCACAAATATATCTGGAACTATTCTCTACACCACACTTTTCTTTTTTATCGTGGTATTTTTTCATTGTTGTCAACATGTAATGTTTACATTGCCCTCAAGACACTTCCATTGACTGCCCCAAGTTCTCCAGTCCTCCTGTCTTTCTCCACAGGACAAATGCTGATTGTGTATCTTACCCATCTCCTGTGACTCCACACAGAGATGACCACTTTGATTCCGGAGGGGACAATTCTCTCTCTGGTTGCCCTTTTTCCCTTTATGTACATGAAATCTTTTTGAATTATCCTTAATATTATCTGCAAGATCCATTTCCAGCCCCCTTTCGGTCCTGCCAATTTCCTTCCTTAAGCCCCTGTCCCACTGTACGAGGTAATTCAAGGGTTCTCCCGAGTTCTCCCATGATTCGAACTCGGAGAATGTCCATAGCGGGTCCGTAGGAGTTTGTGGATGTCTCGCAGCGGCTCGTACGAGTAAACAGTAACCATTTTTTTCATCACGAGTATTTTTTTACTTGTGGAAATTTTTTGCAGGGATGAAAAAAGTCACGACTTTACCGGATTTCCCGAGTACCTACCGTTAGCATTACGCGCCGCTACGAGACATCCACGAACTCCTACAGACATTCTCCGAGTTCGAATCAGGGGAAAACTCAGGAGAACTCTTGAATTACCTCGTACAGTGGGACAGGGGCTTTAGCGTGCTTCTCGGTTCCAGAAACAGCTCCAGGGATACACTTGATCCCAGCAGCCTCCTCCTTATTCTTGAGAAGAGCTTCGATGTCTCTCGTCATCCCAGCTTCCTTACTCCACTGCCTTGCCCTTCACTCTAACAGGAACATGCATGTCCTGAACTCTTGTCAGCACACTTTTAAAAACATCCCACTTTCAGGGCGTTCCTTTCCCATCAAACAACCTGCTCCAATCAACTTGAGCGAGTTTCTGTCTAATACCTTCAAAGGCCCAATTTAGAATTGTATCTCATGGTCCTCTCTATCCATAACTATCTAAAAGCAAACAGAACACTGGTCCCAAAAGGCTCATCCACGAACACTTCATCCAATTTACGAAGACTAGATCAAGCATTGCACTCTCCTATGTAGGGTCCTCTATGTATTGCTTGAGGACACTTTCCTGAACACATTTGACAACTACTTCCCCATCTAAACCTTTTGCACTATGACATTCCCAGTCAATATTGGGAAATGTGAAATCTCCTGCTATGAGAACTTTATTTGACCTGAAGCTGCCTGCAATCTCCTGGCATATTTGCTCTTCTATTTTCCATTGACTATTTAGGGGACTGTAGTACACTCCCAACAGGTGATCACCCCTTTTTATTTCCCAGCTCCACCTATATAAAGTCACTGGACAAACCTTCAATAATGTCATCTCTGACTACTGCTGTGATAGCTTCCTTAATCAATAAAGCAACACCCTCTCCACTTTTACCCCCCACCTCTATGTCTCCTGTAGTATCCGTACTCTGGAACATTAAGCTGCCAGTCCTGTCCTACTCTTCCTCAAGTTTCTGTAATGGCTATAACTACACATTCACAAATACCTATGCCCACCCCGAGTTCATCTGCCCGTCAGGCCTCTCCCATTAAAATAGTGCAATTCAAATCAACAGTCCTTCCTCACTCCCGGCCATGCTCCTGTCTATTCTGTCCACTGTACTTCCTTTCATCACCGTCCATGCCGACTTCCAGCCTCTCACCTGCCTCGGTCCTCATAGGATCCAGCCCTCTCCTGCTAATCCTGAAAAAGTTACAGTCTTCCCAGAGAATAATTGTCATACCTTTTTGTTAAATGCTAACACTTAGTTAAACATTTTCCCTGAAACAAAATATTGTATTCCTCTAGTAAACCTTCTCTGAACTGCTGAACAACATACGTATTAGATGATAAACTAATCATTATCTAGCTTTCCCCGAGGCATAGAGGCGCAGGGGGCGGCACGGTGGCGCAGCAGTAGAGTTGCTGCCTTACAGTGCCATAGACCCAGGTTCGATCCTGACTACGGGTGCTGTCTGTACAGAGTTTGTACATTCACCCTGTCACTCTGTGAGTTTTTTCCGGGTGCTCCGGTTTCCTCCCACATCCCAAAGATGTGCAGGTTTGTAGGTTCATTAGCTTCTGCAAACTGTCCCGAGTGTGTAGGATAGAACTAATGGTCGGCGCAGACTCGGTCAGTCGAAGGGCCTGTTTTCACACTGTATCTCTAATACTAAAACTAAAAGTCTATTAAGATAGACACAAAGTGTTGGAGTTACTGGAGTTGGAGTTAAGACTGTAGAAAATGCAATTTCGTTCAAACCAAGCTGTTTGAATGACATTAAAAGGCATTCTATTCTACTCAGCGGGTCAGGCAGCATCTCTGGAGAAAAGGATTGGAGACGTTTTCGGTCAGGACCCTTCTTCAGACTAGAGTAGAGGGGAGGGAACATGAGGTAGGAAAAGGCCAGAACAAAGAGGGGCCGGCAACAGATGGCCAAGGAAGGGAGGAGCCCACAATGGCCCATTGTGGGTTGGGGAAGAGGTGATATCAAGAGGGGTACAAGGATGTGAACAGTGGAACTAGTAGGATGACTAGACTGGAGGAGGGAGGAGAGAGAGAGAATGCAGGAGTTACTTGGAATTAGAGAAATCAGCGTTCATACCACTGGGTTGTAAGCTGTCCAAGCAAAACATGAGATGCTGTTCCTCCAATTTGTGTGTGGCCTCACTCTGACAACGGAGGAGGCCCAGGACAGAGTCAGTATGGGAATAGGAAGAGAGTTTAAATGTTTGGAAACCAAGGTATCAAGTAGGCCTAAGGTGTTCAGTGAAATAATCGCCAGTCTGCACTTGGTCTCGCCGATATATAGGAGTCCACACCTAGAACAACATATTCAGTAGATGAGGTTGGAGGAGGTGCAAGTGAACCTCTGCCCCACCTGAAAAGACTGTCGGGGTCCTTGAATACAGTTGAGGGGGGAGGTAAAGGGACAGGTGTAGGGGAAAGTACCAGGGGAGGGGGTGGTTTGGGTGGGAAGGGATGAGTTGACCAGGGAGTTGCGGGGGGAACGGTCTCTGCGGAAAACAGAAAGGGGTGGAGATGGGAAGATGTGACCAGTGGTGGGATCCCGTTGGAGGTGGCGAAAATGTCGGAGGATGATGAGTTGTTTGCGATGGCTGGTGGGATGAAAGTGAGGACAAGGGGGACTCTGTCCATGTTGCGACTGGGGGGAGGGGGAGCAAGAGCGGAGCTACAGGACACAGAGGAGACACGTGTGAGGACCTCATCAATAACAGAAAAGGGGAACCCCTGTTCCCTAAAAATGAGATCTCATTCTTTCGAGGTTCAGAGGTTCATTTGCACCTCCTCCAACCTCATTTACCTGTGGAGTTACTCCAGAACTTTCCTATCATTGGTATGAACCAGCATCTGCAGTTCACACTAAGTACATTACATTGGATTCCTTGTGACTTGTCATATGCTTCATGGACAATTGAAGAAGGGTCTCGAGCCCTAAACATCACCCATTCCTTCTATCCAGAGATGCTGCCCGTTCCGCTGAGTTACTCCAGCATTTTGTACCTATGAATAATTGCAACTGCTTTGTAGGCATGAACATTAACGGAACCCATGTACTTCTGTCGATGTGTAGGAAAGAACTGCAGATGGTGTTCTAAATCGAAAGTAGACACAAAATGCTGGAGTAACTCAGCGGGACAGGCAGCATCTCTGGAGAGGAGTGGGTGACGTTTCGGGTCTTCAGAAATGTCACCCATTCCTTCACTCCAGGGATGCTGCCTGTCCCGCTGAGTTACCCCAGCATTTTGTGTCTACTTCTGTTGATGACTGGTTTAATTCTGATTATTTAAAAAAATCTAATGACATCATATTGCATGTTTTATTCAGGCTGGCACTGATGGAGAAAGCGAATGGCTCCTTGCTCACAGACAGTAGCTCTGCCACTGGAAGTGTGTAAGTAATGTAAACAAATAGAGCTGGAAAAACTGGGACCAAGTATGATTTATACATGGCCGAATGCAATGCATTTTAATTAACTATTTATCAGTATTAGGCAAGGAATGCAACATTAAAATTGCTGAGTAAAATTGTTTAATTATCATTGTATCAACAATCTGGCGGTATTTGTGATTTTCTTTGGAAGGAGATAACATCATGGAATTGTAAAGATTTAAAAACATTTTTGCATGATAGTGGAAGAATGAAATGAGATTGTATCATTTGTTCTTTGTGCAGTGACGATGAACACACACTAATTCAACAGTTCTGCCAAACACTGGGGAGTGAATCTCCAGTGAACCAGCCTCAGAGTCCTGTTCAGATCCTCAAGTCAGTAGAGAAAGAGGAACGGAGTGAGCTGGAACACATCATTGCCAACCTTGAGGAGGAGCAAAGGTGAACCTGGTTCATTTTCCAACTTTTTTTTGTAGTCGTGTTAACCCTTTGAAGGCACTCAGATATTCTTTAGTTTAGTTTGGAGATACAGCACAGAAACAGGCCCTTTGTCCCACCAAGTCCGCACTGACCAGCGATCCCCACACACTAACACCATCTTACACACACCAGGGACACTTTTACATTTATACCAAGCCAATTAACCTACGAACCTGTACGCCTTTGGAGGAAAGCGGAGATCTCAGAGAAAACCAACACGGGTCATGGAGAGAACGTGAAAACTCTACAGACAGCACCTGTAGTCAGGATGGAACCTAGGTCTCCGGCGCTGTAAAGGGCCTGTCCCACTTGGGCGTCATTTGCGCGTCACGCAGTTGACGCACGAGGATTTTGAGAATCCCCAAATCCTGGGGCGCCGCGCCGCGACCGCGCGTCACTGCCCACGCCACCACGTCTCACCACGCGCCATGATGCACACCATGTGCGTGTCACGATGCGTGCCACCTATTCTGTTTTTTTTCACTATATTCCTATTGACTATTGATCAAATTGAGAATTGGGTGTGGAGTGTTCAGACACACATCAATCCCCTCCAGCCCCATAACATCCACCAAACTCTTTTTGATTCTGAATCTCGTGCGTTCACCTTTTTACACACGTTGTATTAATTCTGCTCTCAACTGCCACCTCCAAGTGAATTTTCAAGAAATGCTTTCTCTGCTCTCACCTACTGTCTCCTCAACCCACAAATATCTTCGATTACATGTGGAGTTGCTGTTTCACAGCAGCCACAGAGTTGCTACCTTACAGCGCCAGAGGCCCGGGTGCCATCCCGACCATGGGTGCCGCCTGTACTAAGTTTGCACGTTCTCCCCATAACCTGCGTGGGTTTTCTCCGGGTGCTCCGGTTTCCTCCCACGCTCCAAAGACGTACAGGTAAGTAGGTGAATTGGTTTGGTAAAAATATAAATTCTCTGTTGTGTGTGTAAGGTAGTATCAGTGCGTGGGGATCGCTGGTCGGCGTGGACTTGGTAGGCTGAAGGGCCTGTTTCCGTGCTGTATCTCTAACCTAAACTAAGTGAATGGAACAAACTCTAATTGCTTTTGTTACTACAGGAATCTACAAACTGAGTATGAAGAGTTGAAGCAGCAGCAGATTCTGAGAGGCGTAAAGCACCTGCCGTCACCACCTTTCTCACCGACTCAGCAGAACTATCTGGATGCTGAGCTGCTGGCCGAAGCTAAGCTTCTGCGGCAACACAAGGGAAGACTGGAGGCCAGAATGCAGATTCTGGAGGACCACAACAAACAACTGGAATCACAGTTGTACCGATTACGAAAACTGTTGGAAGAGGTAAAGTGTAATCAGCAAAGATAGACACAAAATGATGGAGTAACTCAGCGGGACAGGCAGCACCTCTGGACAGAAGGAATGGGTGACATTTTGGGTCGAGTCTGAAGAAGGGTCCTGACCCAAAACATCACCCATTCATTCTATCCAGAATTCCTTTAGGACCGAAATGAGGAAAACATTCTTTACACAGAGAGTGGTGAGTCTCTGGAATTTCATTTCGGAGTCACGTGAGTGACTTCGTGAAGAGCCCGCCGGCGCGCATGCTCGACATATCGTCGTACCGCGGCCTGACACGGAGGAGCGGTCAGGTTTCAGGGAAAGACCCGGGGCGGCTGTGAGGTCCAGCCGGCACGCCCCGACTCTCGACGCCGGGACGGGTCGGTCGAGTCGGGTCTCGTCACGGTCGCCGAGCCCCCCATGGATGGGTGGGCGAGACCATGCGTCGGCAACGTCCACGATGTGGGCAGCCGGCAAGACTGCGCGGGCCCCAGGCAGCCATGCTTCGGCTGGTGCCGACACCTCGCCGCAAGTGCCCTTAGTGGCAGCGGCTTCAGCTCCCGCTAAACGGAGGCGGTTGAACACGCCCGCGCAGGAATCGCGCAGTTCGCCTCGGCGGCTGTTAGCGACAACTACCGGCACCGGCAGGGCCTCGACGAGGTGCGGGCCGATGACAGGAGCCCGGTTTTCTTTTCAGAGCCGGAGGACTCCGACCACCTGAGTGTTCAGGGTGAAGGGCGTATTGACCGTATGGAGCGGCTGCTGGAGCTCCTGCTTCAACGTCAACAACAGCAGGGCAGCAACAGGCACAGGGCGTCTTCACAAACATCTACTATCAGCCTGGAGCAGCAGGAAGAAGTCCTCATCCAGGCAATGAGCCGTCACAAGGCTCCATCCAATTGCAACTCCCTCAACGTGCCTGTGGTCAATACGCCGATATGGGGCAACATCAGTGCGGCTATCCGTCAACAGGAGGTAAAACTGCAGCGGATCCTGAAGCTCCTCACAGCCGGTATTACCGCCTTTGTGCGGTCGGTGGACGGGGACGAATTGAATTTGGATCAGGGAGATGCCCTGGCCCTCCTGTGCGCGACCCAGCACGAAATTAACGGGTTTCGCAAAACCAGCATCCGCCCAGCGCTCAATCCAAAGTTTGCAGGAGTGTGCAAACCACCGCCGCCGCCCCCGCCCCGTCAGCTCTTTGGGAAGGACCTCTCGAAGAGAGTCAAAGAGCTTGACGAGCAAGCCAAAATGGTGGGGATCATGCGCCCTCAGAGTGCCCCCACACCGTCAGGCTCAAAGTCTCCATACATTCGATCACGAGGGTCTGCCAGTACCTCGACGAGGACCCACCCTCAAGCTCCACAACGACAGCAACATCAGACCCAGCACCAGGGGTCTTTTTTAGGACAGGGTCGGCAGAGACCCTGGTGGAAAACGAAGACGCCGCGCCCTCAAGCCAACCCAGCACCTCCACGTCCACACACGCGTGTCAAGGACCGCCGGTAACCACGGAGGTGAGGGGGTCTGGTTCTCTCTTTTCTCTCTGTTTAACTTCACATGTTGGTGGTCACCTTCGGTGGTTTTTTGGGTGCATGAGGTAATTTCACTGGTGACGAGTATGTGTTGCAGAATATTCAGGGGCATAAAATTGAGTTTATTAATGGCGACATTCCTCCATCCCAGCACATGCCCGCTCGAACATTTAAAATTATCTGCTGCAGAACAGGCAGCCGGCTATAAGGAATTGTTAAGTCTTGAGCAAAGGAGTGATTAAGAGAGTGGTGCATGAGCCAGTTGAATTTGTTTCGAACATATTCACCAGACCTAAGAAGGATGGAAGTTGTCGTGTCATTATTGATCTAACCCGTTTGAATACTTTTGTAACATATTCTCATTTTAAAATGGATACGTTGAAACAACCAAATCATTGATTTCTCATGGTTGTTTTATGGCATGCATCGATTTAAAAGACGCATATTATTCCGTATCCGTCCAGAAATGTGACAGAAGGTTTTAAAATTCATCTGGATGGGGCAACTCTGGCAGTACAAGGCTTTGCCTAATGGGCTCACCACAGCCCTAGATTGTTCACTAAATTAGTGAAGCCAATTATGGCTTATTTGAGACAACGACACCATATAGTATGGCCTATTTAGATGATGTCTTAATTGTGGGCCACACCCTGGAATTGGCTGAACAGGGTGTTGCAGCTGCTGTCAATATATTTCAACAATTGGGGTTTATTGTCCATCCAGAGAAATCAAAGTTCTACCCTGCCCAGGTGATTAATTACCTAGGGTTCACGGTGAACTCTATAAGCATGAGGGTTACCATTCCAATTAACAAGATTGAGGAGGTTACCCAGGTGTGTCAAGATTTAATCCGCACCAATATACCATCGATTCGGCACTTAGCTACAATAATTGGGAAGCTGGTAGCTTTGTTTTCGGCAGCGCGATATGGACCTTTGCATTATCAGAATTTGCAAAGAGCTAAAATTGCTGCGATAAAACAGAACGCTGGTCATTATGATCGGTCCATGCAGCTGCCGCCCGAAGCGATAAATGAGTTGCAATGGTGGGTGTGTCACATTAGCAACTCATTCAAGCCTATTAGGGAGGCTAATCCGGTGGTATATTTGCAAACTGATGCAAGCTCCAATGGTTGGGGATCCACGAATAATTGCTCTAGTTGTGGTGGCAGATGGGACACCCTTGAATCAACGATGTTGTTAACTCAAGGGATTAACTATTTGGAGTTGCTGGCAGCATTCCACGGACTTTGTGCGTATTGTTCTAAGCTTGTTGGAGCACATGTCCGTCTCCAAATAGACAACACCACAGCAGTAGCATATTTAAACCATATGGGTGGTACCAGGCCAGTTTCGTGTGACAAATTGGCAAACTCAATTTGGCTCTGGTGTGTTCAAAGAGACATTTGGATTTCAGCTACCTATTTGCCAGGTGAGCTTAAAACTGTGGCGGACACCAGGTCACGCAAATTTAATGACAATATTGAATGGATGTTGCATCCTGAGATCTTTTCTAAAGTCACAGCCAAATTTGGTAAACCGGACATTGACCTCTTTGCGTCACGGTGGAACCATCAGGTACCAACCTACGTTTCATGGGAACCAGATCCTGGGGCAATAGCACTAGATGCATTCTCGCTGGACTGGGGGAAGTGGTTTTTCTATGCCTTCCCCCCATTTTGCCTCATCAGTCGGGTATTGGGAAAGATTCAGGCAGATGCTGCCAAGGGCATCCTTATTATACCCGACTGGCCCACACAGCCTTGGTATCCGGTGGTCTTTGACATGCTCAACGAACCTTGGGTCCTTTGGAAGGATTGCCCACAATTGGTTACTCACCCTGTCTCAGGGGAGCTGCATCTCTGCCATGGCTATTTAAATTTGTTGGCTTGCAGGTTCTGAACAGGCCGTTAGTCCAATACGGCCTCTCGGCTCGGACCATGGATACCACCGGGGCGTCGTGTTGAGAGTCTACAAGGCGAAGATACCGCTCGCATATTAAGAAGTGGGAAGCCTACTGCAGCCGCTCTCGCATCACGTACGATGACGTGACAACAACCGACGTCCTGGAATTCCTCGCGGGGTTGCACCATGATGAACACTTAAGTTACAGAGCCATCAACAGCGCCAGAAGTGCGCTATCATTCTACCTCAGTTTGGAGGTAGGATCCAACAGGCTAGTGTCCAGACTCATGCGGGGTATATTCAATATGAATCCGCCTACAACACGCTATAATATCACCTGGGATGTCAGGGACGTATTAACCCTGCTCAGAACGTGGTCACCCATGGAAGGGCTCCAACTGGACCAACGCACCATGAAGCTGGTGATGTTACTAGCGCTGACTTCAGCTCAGAGGGTACAGACACTACACAAACTTCGTGTCGACAGAATGACGTCTACCCCCACAGAAGTAGTCTTTTTCATTGACGAGCTACTAAAGCAGCATAGACCTGGGTGCACAGGGCTGCAGCTGAAGTTCCTGGCATACCCCGCAGATGCTAGGCTATGTGTAGCCTCACATATCCGCCACTATGTCAAGGTGACGGCACGCATCAGAGGAATGGAGAGATACCTGCTTGTCACTCATAAGAGACCTCATCATCGAGTGACAGTCCAGACGATATCCATGTGGCTTCCAGTCGTTTTGGGTAAGTCAGGTATCGACACTAATGTGTTCAAGTCTCTTTCCAACAGGGCTGCATCGACGTCAACGGCGAGGGTCATGGAGGTGCCCATGGACCAAATTTTCGCCACAGCAGGATGGGCTAATGAAGCTGTGTTCCAGCGTTTTTATAACAAGCCTGTTGCTGCTCCTCTACAGTTTGCAGAAGCCGTGCTGAATGCAGGTCACGAACGTGGAGATGTCCCCGCATGAGGGGTTTTGATTTGTTATTAATAACTCTGCTCTTGTTTTGCAGTATGAACTATTGAGCAAGTTTGTTCCTCCCATCCATCCCTGGTAGTGGTGTGTCAGCATGGACGTGGTCCAGGGCGTGTAATCACAGAAGCTTTGAAGTCTTCACGAAGTCACTCACGTGACTCCGAAATGAAATAGTAAGATTGAACGAGAACTTACCAGTTCGAAGGTTGATCTTTATTTTATGAGGAGTCGAAGTGAGGGATTTCGTGCCCTCCTCGCCCAACCCTCAATCACCTTCATCTGGTAATCTTAGTCACTTCAATCTTACTATGCGAAGTCATTTCTTTGTTGGTTTCTGTGATTCCACGCCGCTACTTTGAAGTATGTCGAGCATGCGCGCCGGCGGGCTCTTCACGAAATCCCTCACTTCGACTCCTCATAAAATAAAGATCAACCTTCGAACTGGTAAGTTCTCGTTCAATCTTACTATTCTCTGCCACAGAAGGTAGTTGAGGCCAGTTCATTGGCTATATTTAAGAGGGCGTTAGATGTGGCACTTGTGGCTAAAGGGATCAGGGGGTATGGAGAGAAGGCAGGTACGGGATACTGAGTTGGATGATCAGCCATGATCACATTGAATGGCGGTGCAGGCTCGAAGGGCCGAATGGCCTACTCCTGCACCTATTTTCTATGTTTCTATGTTCCGCTCAGTTACTCCAGCATTACACCAGGCCTCTCCAGTTACACCAGGAGAGGCATGCACTGCGGACAATCTCCGCAGAGGCACAGATGTGGCAGAGCGATGGCAGAACGTCGTCTGACACACGAACGAATGAACTCCAGCATATTGAGTCAATCTTCAGTGTAAACCAGCATCTGCAGTTCCTTCCTACACAGAGTGTAATCAGCATTTTGCCCAATGGATACAAATGGTGACATTGTGCTTTGGGCAGTTTCTCAATGTTAAATGTGTAGATTTTCTCGTGACAGTGACCTGAGACAAACGGAAACTTGAACGGTTACAAAGAGTCTTTAAGAAAAATAATTCCGGTTTTGTTTGGTTCCAATCGTTGGCAGGGACCAGTTGTGGAAGTAGTTGCAGTACTTAACTACATGTTCCTCCTCATCATGACTGCATCTCATTACCAGTGCCTGCATTGCATTGCGTTACATATGTAACTACCTCCTTCTCAGACATGTACCAGCACTTAATATTTCTAATTCTGACCTGTTAGTCTTTCTTTCATACTTGATTCAGCCAGATTGTCTTCTCTTTCTCAATCTATCTGCCAGATTAGCCAGAATACCCTCGACCATCCAAATAGGCTTGTCTTGAGCTCACGGCTTTTGCTATTCCATGTCCATTTTCGCCTCTGTGAAACATTGGGAGATCTTACTGTTCATGTAAATGTTGATGAACATACTTACTAAAACATCATATTGTTCAATAAACTGCTGACTAGATAGCACACAACAAAAGCTTTTCACTGTACCTCAGCATACATGACAATAAACTAAACTGAACTGAACTAAATTGTTATGTCTGTGACAGAACTTAAAACATTCCATTGAATTTATTTTTAAAATTTACCACAAAAATGATGCTTATCCACAATTTAATCCACATGTTGCCAAGTATGTAGGACTAATATTGGTTTGTTTCCTTTCTAAAACTTATATTGTAATTGCACCAATTTTTTCCATGGCAGCGCTCAGATTTTTGGCTTGTGTGAATCTGAAATTGATCTTATACAAGAGGTGAATACATACAGCGCCCTCCATAATGTTTAAGACAAAGACCCATCATTTATTTATTTTCCTCTGCACTCCACAATTTGAGATTTGTGAATTTGAGAAAAAGCCTTTATTAAAATCTGACAATGTGCACTTTAACCACATGTGATTTATTCTATTACAAATCTCAAATTGTGGAGTACAGATGCAAATAAATAAATGATGGGTCTTTGTCCCAAACATTATGGAGGGCACTGTATATATTTGCTTAAG
The DNA here is from genome assembly GCA_963514005.1 of Raja brachyura. The sequence goes on from OY740788.1 coordinate 27,357,111, forward strand.
GAGAGATTTACAATTAATATTGCGAATTTCGCATCCATTTCAAAGTACCACACAGCTAATGAGATACCTGGGAAGCAAAGTTGCTGTTGCCAAAAGGAAATGTTACTCGTCTCCCTCAACTAGTAACCATTGAAAAATGACGATATAATCTGTAAATAGATCATGGCCCTTCACCCCACCCACAATGTTTATGCCAAACATGATGCTGTAATACAATGGACGTTCAGTCACTCTACACCTCCATCCCCCACCAGAAAGGCCTTTAAGCCTGCAGAACCAGCTAATTTCCCTCTTCGAATACTTTCCTCACCCCAACAACTTCTCCTTCGACTCCTCCTACGTCTTCCAATCAAAGGCGTAGCCATGGACACTCATGTGGGCCCCAGCTAAGCTTGTCTCATCATTGAACAATCCCTGTTCCAGGTGTACAGTGGCCCTATCTCTGAACTATCTATATTACATTGATGACTGCATCAGCGCTACCTCCTGCACGCATGCAGTATTCACGGACTTCATTAACTTTTCCACCAATTTCCATTCTGCACTCAAATTCACATGTCCCTACCCTTTCTTGATCTCACCGTCTCCAACACGGGAGATAAGCGCTGACAGTTCGCTGAATACCTTCGCTCAGTCCGCCTGGGCCTATGTAATCTCCCTGTTGCTAAACACTTTTCACTACCCCTCCCTTTTCCACTCTGACCTTTCTGTCCTTGGCCTCCTCCACAGTCAGAGTGAGGCCAAAGGCAAATTGGAGGAACAGCACCTCATATTTCACTTGGGCAGCTTACACCCCAGCGGTATTCCCTAATTTTAATAACCCTTGAATTCCTTCTCTCTCCACCCCTCCCCCACCTAGACATCCTACAAGTTTCACTGTCGGCCTGCTTAGTTTCACTTTATGTACCTCCTTTTCATCACCTTTTCAACAGTAGGCCATTATGGCTCTACCTTCCCTTGGTCATCCTTGCTGGCTTTCATTCTTTTTATACCTTTTATTCATTTGTTCTTTGTACATCCGAAACATCACCTATTTTTCTCCGGAGATGCTGCCTGACCCGCAGAGTTACTCCAGCATTATCCAAATATCAACCCTTCCTTCCACACAACCTCTGCCTTCTACGAAGAAGCAAGTTCTGAACCTAACGACCAAGTCACCGGGAATCCCATGCATCTTAATCTTCTGGATTGGCCTACCTTGAGGGACATCATCAAAAGATTTACTAAAATCTATGTGTACGTCATCCACCGCCCAACCTTTGTCAATAACCTTCATCACCGCTTCAAAACACTGAATCAAGTTGGTCAGACACGACCTGCCACGTTCAAAACTGTGCTGGCTATCTCTAATTAGACCATTCTCTTCCAAATCCTATCAAAGAATTCTCTCCAGTTGTTTCCCTCCCACTGATGGGAGGCTCAACGGCCTATTGTTCTTTAGTTTTTTTTTAATTTAGTCCTCCAGATTCTTTCTACTTCCCTTCTTAAATAAAGGAACAACAGGGCCATGCCTGTGGCTAGAGAAGAAACAAAGATCTTTGTCAAGGCCCCCGCAGACTGCTCTCTTGCCTTCCCCCAATATCCTGGGATAGATCCCATCAGGCCCTGGGGACGTATTCACCTTAATGCTCTTCAAAAGTCCCAGCACCACCACCTTCTCGATCTCAAACTGCCCTCACATATTTGTATTCTCCACACTGTTCTTCCTCTCCTCCAAGTTTTTCTCTTCAGTGAATACAGATGCAAAATGCTCGTTCAGTACCCCACCTACATCTTCCGACTCCAAGCATAGCTGCTCTCCTTTATCCTACCAGGAGCGGTCCTACCATTTCCCTAGTCTCCCTCTTGTTTTTAACAGACATATTAAAATCTCCATTAAGTCTCCCAAGTTCTCTGGCCTTCATGACTTTCTCCACGGTGAAAAAAAAACGGTAGAACTGCTGCCTCAGTACCACGGATCCAGGTTCGATTCTGACTTCAGGCGCTGTTTGTGTGGAGTGTGTACCTGTGACCTGGTCGGTTTCCTCCGGGTGCTCTGGTTTCCTCGCACATCCCAAACGTGCGGGTTTGTAGGCTAATTGGCCTCTGTTAATTACCCCTAATGAGTGGATGTGAAAGTGGTATAACATAGAACTAATGCACATAGATGATCGATGGCCAGCTTGGACTCGGTGGGCCGAATGACATTTGTCCATGCTGTATCTTTAAACTAAAATAAATGGTTAGGAAAGGTTTAGAAAGACATGGGGTAAACATGAGCAGGTAGAACTAGCATAGATGGAATGGACAAGATGGGCTAAAGGGCCTGTTTTCATACTGTATTGTATACTGAATGCACTGTTCCACACACACTTTCATTTCTCAGGGACACTGTTCTCTCTCTAGTTACGTAATTTCACTTAATGTACATTTGCACCTCTTTGGGTTCTCCTTAATTATATCTGCCAGAGCTGTCTCCTGCCCGTTTTTTGCCTTCCTGATTTCAATCTTAGGAATGCTCCGCAGTCCCTTAAATTCACCAGGGTTACACTTGATCCTAACTGTCTATAATTGGCCCAATTTCTCTTGTCATCCAGGCTTCTTTGCTTTCACAGTTCACTTGCCTTGCCCTTCACTCTTACAGGAACTTGCATGCCATGAACTCCTACTATCACTCTTTTAAAGGCTTCCTACTTTCCAGATGTCCCTTTGCCTGTCAACATCCTACTCCAATCATTTTATATCCTGCTGAGTTACTCCGGCATTTTGTTTTTGTCCCGCCCTCTCCCCTGACATGAGCCTGAAGAAGGGTCTCGACCCAAAGCATTGCTCATTCCTTGTCTCCAGAAATGCTGCCTCACCCGCTGAGCTACTTCAGCATTTTGTGTCTACTCTAATCAACCTTGCCCCAATTCAGAACTTTAACTTGTCCTTATCCATAACTATTATAAAGCTAATAAGAACAGTGGTCGCTGATCCCTCGAGGCTCTCCCACAGACGCTTCAGTCACTTGTCCTTCCCAATTTCCAAAGATCAGATCAAGCTTTGCCCTCTCCCCTGTAGGCCCGCCTCTATATTTTGGTTGAGAAAGCTTTGCTGAACACTTTTGACAAATTCCACCCTGTCTATGGTTTGGCACTATGGAGGTCCAGAATCTGTTGGGAAAGTTAAAAGCCGCAACTGTGACAAATGTATTAGTCTCGCCACTGCCTGTAATCTCACTGCATACTTGCTCTTTGAATTCCCGCTGACTATTGGGGGCCTGAAGTACACTCCCACCCTGCTGATCATTCCCATTTTATTTCTACGCATCACCCGCATACCCTCAATGGACAAATGGTTTACCCTTTATTTAAAAAATAGCAGTAAGGATATGCCAGGGAGCTACAAGTCAGTAAGCCTGTGTCGGTGCTGGTAAACTTGTGGAAGGGCCTCCCAGGAACATAATTTATCAGGCACAGATTGATAAGGGACAGTTATTGTGGCGTTGTGCATTAGAAATCGTGCCTGACTAATCTGGCAGAATATATTGATGAACCAAGATGATTGATGAGGGCAGCGTAGTGTACATTGCGAGTATGGACTTGAGCAAGGCCTTTGACTAAGTCATAGCGTCATGCAGGTCCTTCAGCCCAACTTGCCCACACCAGCCAACATGTCCCAGCTACACTAGTCCTACCTGCCCGCGTTTGGACCATATCCCTCCAAACCTGTCCTATCCATGTACCTGTCCAACTGTTTCTTAAACGATGGGATAGTCCCAGCCTTAACTACCTCCTCTGGTAGCTTGTTCCATATACCCACCACCCTCTGTGTGACAAAGTTACCCCTCTGATTCCTATTAAATCTTTTCCCCTCACCTTAAACCTATAATCCTCAATTCACCTACTATGGGCAAGAGACTCTGTGCATTTACCCAAACTATTCCCCTCATGTTTTTATACACTGCATGTATAGTCCTGCAATATAGGCTAACCTGGAAGTCAGCAGAAAGGTCTCTACCCGAAACATCACCCATTCCTCCTTTCCAAGATGCTGCCTGTCCCACTGAGTAGCTCCAGCATTTTAGACAATAGGTGCAGGAGTAGGCCATTCGGCCCTTCGAGCCAGCACCGCTATTTAATGTGATCATGGCTGATCGTCCCCAATCAGTACCCCGTTCCTGCCTTCTCCCCATATCCCCTGGCTCCGCTATCTTTAAGAGCCCTATCTTGCCCTCAGTCTACCTTCAGTTAGTTTGCAAGGTGGGCTAGCCAAATATTTTCAACGTTGGTTGGAGGATGGAGTCAAAGCGTAGCTGTGGAGAGTGCTTTTCTACTGGAGGTCTGTGAGTACCGCAGGGTCCGTGCTGGGTCTTTTGTTTGTTTTATGCATTAACAATTTGTATCGGAATTTAATTAACATTGTTAGTAAATTTGTGAACACACCGAATTTGGTGTGCAAAGTTAGCAAACAGTGAGCGAAGATATCTAAGTTTACAATACGATCTAGATCAGTCGGGAAGTTGGGCCAAGGAGCGGCTAATAAACTTTAACTCTGACAAGTGTGAGGTGTTTGGTATGTCACACCAGGCAGGACTTGCTGGGTAAATGGTAAAGTCTTGGTGAAGATTGCAGAACAGAGAGATATGCGAGTGCAGGTGTATGGTTCCCTGAAAGTGGCGAGTCAGGTGGAAAGTGGATAGGAAGGTCCTCGAGGACAATTTCTACACTCGGAGGGTAGTCTGTATCTAGAACCCGCTTCTGGAGAAGCCATAGAAACAGATGTGATTATGATTGTTCAAAGACATTTGGACAGGTGCCTGGATAGAAAGAATTGGGAAGGCTGTAGGCCAAATGTAGGAAAATGGGTTTCACCTGGTATGCCACCTTGGTTGCCATAGATAAGGTGGGCCGAAGGGCCTATTTCCATTTTTATAACTAGGATTCCGACTAACCAAGTCTTCCTGAAGTATGGTGCTTCTGAAATATGGAAAATACAACATCCCATGGCACGTTCCCACATATGTGTGTAGGATAATGTCCTGTTTGAGTAATGTTTGATAAACAGTTAATTATTTTCAGAATAATGCCAATGAATCATGTGAATGAGTAGATGGACCCTCAGTTTGCCATCTCGACTAAAGATGGCTTCTCTAACTGTACAAGTTCCTCGCTGTGGTGGAAAAAGATATTTAGGCGCCAGCTCAGATTCATGTTCATAAGTGATAGGAGCAGAATTAAGCCATTCTGCCCATCAAGTCTACTCCACCATTCAATCATGGCTGATCTATCTGTCCCTCCCAACCACATTTTCCTGCCTTCTCCCTATAACTCCTGACAGCCATACTAATCAAGAATTTATCAATCTCTGCCTGAAAATATCCATTGACTTGGTGCAGATATACTATCAACACAATACAGCGGCCACACTGGGAGTCTTTATTACCACATGAGGAATCGTTTTTCGATTTATAATCAATTTGGAAATACCTGTTCAAATATATCTCCTAATTGGGAAGGTGTTTCCAAGGTTCCCAGTGTTGGTAATTAGAAGTGCCAGGCATTGATCAATTGCGAATATTGCTCTGACCTTGGCAGCTAAAGTGAAGGCAACTCCAGTTCTTTGAGCTAATTTAGAATGCTCTTCCTATTCCTCTAGCCAATTGAGAAACTTCTTCCTGTCTACCATGTCAGTGAGATTTATAGAATTGTAGGACAACGTTCTTTAAAAAATGAATAAAACCAAACAATGGAAACATTATTGATAGGTAATAACACCTTAAATGATAATTGTATTTGTCACAAGGCGTTAAGGAAGCTGGACTTTCTGCAGAACGACCAGCAGATCAGTAATAGCCCACAGATAGACACAAAAAGCCGGAGTAACTCGGCAGGTCAGGCAGCATCTCTGAAGAAAAGGAATATGTGATGTTTCAGCTCGAGACCCTTCTTCAGACTGAGAGTCGGGGGAAAGGGAAACAAGAGATATAGACGGTGATGTAGAGAGATGTAGAACAAATGAATGAAAGATATGCAAAAAAGTAACGATGATAAAGGAAACAAGCCATTGGTAGCTCGGTGAGACCGAGTTACAGACAATGAGACTCAACAAGACCATTTTGAAGCTGGTACGATTTGGGTGGGGGAGGGAGAGAGAGGTAATAGGCCTGTCCCACTTAGGCGATTTTGTAGGCAACTAGAAGCGACAAGTTTGTCTCCACATGTCCACCGGTGGACGCCAGCAGTAGTCTCCTCAGTTGCGCAAAAAGTCGTAGCACCTTTCTAGTCACCGCTAAATTTCCAACATGTTGACATTTTTTCGGCGACAGTGGGTTTGATGCCAATGAGCGTAGCGTCACTTCTCCTGACGTAGGTGAAGTCGTAGGTTGTCGCCAGGATGACGTAGGTTGCCGCCGGATTTTCAGCAACTTGCTACGACTATGGCAGTTGCCTACAAAATCGCCAAGTGGGACAGGCCCATCACTTGAAGTTAGAGAAACCACTGCCCAAGCAAAATATAAGATGCTGTTTCTCTAATTTGCGTTTGTCCTCATTCTGAGGCCAATAAGCCACAGTCTTTAATTATGCTTAAGTATAATTTCTCATCTCTGAATATGTTATTGCAATTTCACAGACTATTTCTTTTTTCCAGCCTTTAACAGAATCAAAGCTGAACGGAGTCAATGCTGCTTCTTCACCTGGTTCCCTTCAGTTTGCTGAAAACAGTCAAACAATTAACGAGCTCAGCTCACAGACAGGTTGGTGGTGATTACTTTCAAAGGTCACTCACTGAAGTGCCAAAGACAAGTTAAACATTATCAACAGCATTACACTTTTATGGGATTTTAATTTTACCAAGATAACCTAGGACTGCCATAGGACCAAGGGCTAAGACAGAGTGGAATTAATCAAATATATCCAGGAAAGCCAATATGTAGAGGATAAAAGGAAGTCAAGGACAGCGTTCAACTAAAAAATAATATTATTGCAAAGATGAGTGAGAAGCTGGAGGATTGGGAAGCTTTTTAAAAAAAACAACAGCAAGGCAATAAGAGGAGAAAAGATGAAATATGAAAGTAAATGAGCCAATAATATAAAAGAGGATAGCATGGGTTTATTCAGACATATAAAGAGTAAGAAAGGGGCAAGAGTGGACGTTGGGCCACTGGAGAATGATGCAGGAGAAGTGATAATGGGGAATAAAGAAATGGCCGAGGAGTTGAGTAACTTCTTTGCATCTGTCTTCACAGTGGAAGACACCAGCAACGTGCCTGAAATTCAAGAGAGTCAGGGGGTGGAAGTTAGTGGAGTGGCTATTACTAGGGAGAAGGTGCTTGGGAAGCTGAAAGAGCTGAAGGTGGATAAGTCACCTGGACTGCACCCTAGGGTTCTGAAAGAGGTGGCTTTAGAGATTGTGGACGCATTGATAGTGATATTTCAAGAGTCAGGAGTGGTTCCAGACCATTGGAAAATTGCCAATATTACCCCGCTGCACAGAATAGTGGGAACTATAGGCCGGTTAGTCTGACTTCAGTGGTTGGTAAGATTTTAGAGTCCATTATAAAGGATGAGGTTTCTGAGTACTTAGAAGTTCACGATAAAATTGGCCAAAGTCAGCACGGCTTTGTGAAGGGGAGGTCTTGCTTGACAAACCTGCTGGAATTCTTTGAAGAAGTGAATAGCAGGACAGACAAATGAGAGTCAATAGATGATGATTTCTTAATTTTTTAGAAAGCCTTTGATGAGGTGCCACATGGGAGGCTGCTAAGGAAGATGAGAGCCCATGGTATCAAAGGGCAGATACTAGCATGGATAGCAGGTTGGCTGGATGGCAGAAGGCAAAGATTGTATTTTTCTGGTTGGCTGCCAGTGACTAGCGGAGTTCCGCAAGGGTCGGTGTTAGGACCACTACTCTTCACGTATATTAATGATTTGGAAGAGGGGATTGAAGGCTTTGTGGCCGTTTACAAATGATACGAAGGTCATTAGAGAGGATGTTTCCACTAGTGGGAGAGTCTAGGACCAGAGGCCATAGCCTCAGAATAAAAGGACGTACCTTTAGGAAGGAGATAGGGTGGAATTTATTTAGTCAGAGGGCGGTGAATCTGTGGAATTCATTGTCACAGAAGGCTGAGTGGCCAAAACAATGGATATTTTTAGGCAGAGATTGATAGATTATTGATTAGTGCGGGTGTCAGGGGTTATGGGGAGAAGGCAGGAGAATGGGGGTGAGAGGGAAAGATAGATCCGCCATGATTGAATGGCAGAATAGACAAATGGGCTGAATGGCCTAATTTTGTTCCTATCACTTATGAACATCACTTCTCATCCTCCTGCGCTCCAAGGAATAAAGTCCTACCCTGATCAACATCTCCGTACAGCTCAGGCCCTCGAGTCCTGGCAACATCCTTGTAAACCTCTGTACCTTTTCCAACAGTAACATTTTCCCTATTACAGGGTGACCAAAATTGGATACAATACTCTAGAAATAGCCTCACCAATGTCATAGTCATACAGCGTGAAAACAGGCCCATTGGCCCAACTTGCCCACACCGACCAACATGTTCAATCTACACTAGTCCCACCTGCCTGCATTTGGCCCACATCCCTCTAAATCTATCCTATCCATGCACCTATCTAAATGTTTCTTAAACGTTGCGATAGTGTCTGGCTCAGCTGCCTACTCGTTCCATATACCCACCAAACTTTGTGTAAAAAAATTACTACTCATGTTCCTCTTAAATCTTTCCCCCTTCACCTTAAACTTATGTCCTCTGGTTCTCGATTCCCCTACTCTGAGCAAGAGTTCTGCACGTTTACCCAGTCTAGGCCTCTCATGATTTTATACACTTCTATAAGATCATCCCTCATCCTCCTGCGCTCCAAGGAATAAAGTCCTAACCTCCTCAACCGCTCCCTATAGCTCAGGCCCTCGAGTCCAGGCAACATCCTTATAAATCTTCTCTGCGCCCATTCCAGCTTCATAACATCTTTTCTATAATATGGTGCCCAAAACTGAACACACTACTCTAAATGTGGCCTCACCAACGTCTTATGTAACTGCAACATGACGCTCACAACTTCTATACTCAATACTCTTGACTGATGAAGACCAATGTGTCCAAAGGCTTTTTGACCGCCCTATCTACCTGCGACTCCACTTTCATGGAATCATGCACCTGCACTCCTAGATCCCTCTGCTCTACAACACTCCCCAGAGCCCTACCATTCACTGTGTAGGTCCTGACAATGTTGGACTTCCCAAAATGCAACACCTCACATTTCTCTGTACTAAATTCCATCAACCATTCCTCTGCCCAGCTGATCAAGATGCAATTTTTGCTGCCTATTTGACAATTGTAGCATAACATCTCAACTCAAGACCAAGGTGCTGAAAGCCTTCTGGAGCACTCTATATTCCTCTGATACCACTTTCAGGAATCTATAGAGGTGTACAAAACCATGAGGGGATTTGATAAGGTTAACGCGCACTTTTACCCAGGTATGAAGAACCACAGCATTTAGGATTAAGGTGAGAGGGTGAAAATGAACATGAGGGGAAGCTGCAGCAGTTCAATTCAGTTTAGTTTATCATCACGTGCACCAAAAAGCTTTTGTTGCGTGCTATCCAGTCAGCGGACGGACAAAACATGATTGCAATTGTGTCATTTACAGGTGTATAGATACGTGATAAGGGAATCATAGTTAAAGTAAGAAATGTTGATGTAGGAGTATAGATTTCAGAGTGTGGAGCGATTGTAATATGTGATTGTAGATCTGCTTCTGAGGTCAGCATGCAAACATTTACAACAACTGCATTTGAAATACACTTGGACAGGATAGGAAATCCATCTCATTGAAACGTATAAGATTATTAAGGGTTTGGACATGCTTGAGGCAGGAAACATGTTTCCGATGTTGGGGGGGTCCAAAACCAGGGGCCACAGTTTAAGAATAAGGGGTAGGCCTTTTAGAACGGGGACGAGGAAAAACATTTTCACAGAGGGTTGTGAATCTGTGGAATTCTCTGCCTCAGAAGGCAGTGGAGGCCAATTCTCTGGATGCTTTAGAAACATAGAAAATAGGTGCAGAAGGAGTTCTTAAAGATAGCAGAGTCAGGGGATATGGCGAGATGGCAGGAATGGGGTACTGATTGTGGATGATCAGCCATGATCATATTGAATGGTGGCGCGGGCTCGAAGGCACTCCTGTACCTATTGTCTATTGAAACATTTAGAGGGATAGGGGCCAAATCTGGGCAAATAGAACTAGTTTATATGGGGCATCTTGATCGCGTGGATGAGTTGGGACAAAGGGCCTATTTCCATGTTGTATACCTCCTTGAATCTTTTTAGTCATCTCCTGACAAAAGAACAATCTGTTTTCCAGTCAACCATGTCCCTTTATCATGCACCTGTCTGTCCATCTTCCTCTCTTTGCAAACTGGAGGAACAGCATCTTATATTTTATTTGGGCAGCTTACAGCCTAGTGGTGTGGATATTGATTTCTCTCACATCAGGTAGCCCCGGCATTCCCTCTCTCTCTATCCCTCCCCCACCCAAGTCGGACTAGCTTCTCGTTTTCACCCTGCAAACAGCTTACAATGGCCTGTTTCCGTTATCATCGTAACTTTTTTACATATCTTTCATTCATTGTTCTTTATCTCACCGCATCATGATCTATATTTCTCGGTTCCCTTATCCCTAACCAGTCTGAAGAAGGCTCTCGATCCGAAACATCACCCATTCCTTCTCTCCAGAGATGCTGCCTGTCCCACTGAGTTACTCCAGCATTTTGTGTCTGTCTTCCTCTCTTTGACAACTGTATTTGCCACCAATCATTTGTCCCAAAAGAGATCCCATGATCCAAAAACCTGAAGCTTCAGCTCCCAGGAACATATAGTCATTGTTCCAGCTCCTCGGCCACATGTTCATCATGAAGCTTTCAAAAACTTTAAATATTGCAACTTGCATTTGGAATCATAAAAGTTGTGTGTTATATTAGTGTATGCTGTACACCTTAATGTTAGAAGTGGTTACTTTAATTTGACGATGTATGGGCCTTCTAAATTTGTTCATCTCAATGTCCAGATGAATTATTGATTCTGCCCCAAGACACAAGTACAGACCTCACGGATGTCATGGAGAAAATCAACAGTTCATTCCCTGGCTGCAGCCGTAAGTACACTGATGGATCTCAAAAAAAGTTTTTTTCAGAGTTTTGAACAGCACAGCACAGGAACATTGACCTTCATCATCCAGAGTATTGAGTATAGAAGATAGACACCAAAATCTGGAGCAATTCAGCGGATCAGGCAGCATCTCTGGAGAGAAGGAATGGGTGATGTTTTGTGTCGAGACCCTTCTATAGAAGTTTCAAGGTCATGTTGCAGTTGTATGAGACATTGGTTAGACCACATTTTGAGTTTTGTGTTGAGTTCTGGGCAACAAGTGTTATAGGAAAGATGTCAAGCTGGAAAGGGTACAGAGAAGATTTACGAAGATGTTGCCAGGACTAGAAGGGTGTGAGCTATCAGGAGCGGTTGAGTAGACTGGTACACTATTCCTTGGAGCGCTGGAGGATGTGGGATGAACTTACAGTAGTGTATAAAATCATGAGAGTTATAGACTGGGGTAGATGCACAGAGTCTCTTGCCCAGAGTAGAGGAATCGAGGACCAGAGGACATAGGTTTAAGGTGAGGAGGAAAAGATTTAATAGGAATCTGAGTGGTAACTTTTTCACACAAAGGGTAGTGGGTGTATGGAACAAGCTGCCAGAGGAGGTAGTCGAGGCTGGGACTATCCCAACGTTTAAGAAACAGCTAGACAGGTACATGGATAGGACAGGTTGGAGGGATATGGACCAAACACATGCAGGTGGGACTAGTGTAGCTGGGTCGAAGGGCCTGTTTTCACGCTGGATGACTCTACAACGAGTTCTTCGGCCCATAATGTCTGTGCTGAACATGATGCCCAGATCAACTGATCATCTGCCTGTACATGATCCATATCCCTCCATTCCATGCATGTCCATGTGCCTATCTAAAAGCCTTTTAGACACCATCAACGTATCTGCCTCCAGCATCACCAATGTGCAGTGCATTCCTGGCAGGCCCTTTGTGTGGAAAATAACTCACTCCGCACGTATCCTTTCAACTTTACTCCTCTCACCGTATAACTATGTCCTCTAGTCTTTGACATTTCCTCCATGAGAAATAGGTTCTGACTGTCTACCCTATCTACGCCTCTCGTAATTTTCGACAGGTCTCCCCTCAGCCTCTGGCGTTCCAGAGAAAACAATCCAAATGTGTCCAACCTCCCCTTGTAGCTAATATCCCCCAATCCAAGCATCATTGGTAAACCTCTTCTGCACCCTCTCCAAAGCCTCCACATCCTTCCTGGAATGTGGTTACCATAATACTTTATATTTTATTTCCTTGTATATTGTTGGAAGGTTATTTATTCTATAGACCTCATGACCATTTTAGTTTTTGATTGTGGAGATACAGCATGGAAGCCGGCCCTTTGGTCAACCTAGTCCACACTGACCTGTTCCCAATTAAACAGAGAAGGGGCAGTGCTGGCCCTCCTGCTAGGAAATGAGGCAGGTCAGGTGACGGAGGTATGCGTTGGTGAGCACTTCGGGACCAGTGATCACAATACCATTAGTTTCAATATAATTATGGAGAGAGTCAGAACTGGACCTAGGGTTGAGATTTTTGATTGGAGAAAGGCTAACTTTGAGGGAATGCGTAATGATTTAAAAGGAGTGAATTGGGACATTTTGTTTTATGGGAAGGATGTAGAAGAGAAATGGAGGACATTTAAAGGGGAAATTGTAAGAGTACAGAATCTTTATGTCCCTGTTCGGTTGAAAGGAAATAGTAAAAATCGGAAAGAGCCATGGTTTTCAAGGGAAATTGGACACTTGTTTTGAAAAAAGAGAGATAACTACAATAATTATAGGAGGCATGGAGTAAATGAGGTGCTAGATGAGTATAAAAAATGTAAAAAGAATCTTAAGAAAGAAATAAGAAAAGCTAAAAGAAGATATGAGGTTGCTTTGACAAGAAAGGTGAAAGTAAATGGAAATGGTTTCTACAGCTATATTAATAGCAAAAGGATAACGAGGGATAAAATTGAACCATTAGAGAGCCAGAATGGACAGCTATCTGCAGAGCCAAAAGAGATGGGGGAGATATTGAACAATTTCTTTTCTTCGGTATTCACCAGGGAGAAGGATATTGAACTCTGTGAGGTAAGGGAAAAAAGTAGAGTAGCTATGGCAACTATGAGAATCAAAGAGGAGGAAGTACCGACACTTTTGAAAAATATAAAAGTGGATAAGTCTCCAGGTCCTGACAGGATATTCCCTAAGACATTGAGGGAAGTTAGTGTAGAAATAGCAGGGGCTATGACAGAAATATTTCAGATGTCATTAGAAACGGGAATAGTGCCGGAGGATTGGCGTACTGCGCATGTTGTTCCATTGTTTAAAAACGGTTCAAAGAATAAACCTAGCAATTATAGACCTGTTAGTTTGACGTCAGTGGTGGGCAAATTAATGGAAAGGATACTTAGAGATAATATAGCATCTGGATAAACAGGGTCTGATCAAGAACAGTCAACATGGATTTGTGCCTGGAAGGTCATGTTTGACAAACCTTCTTGAATTTTTTGAAGAGGTTTCTAGGGAAATTGATGAGGGTAAAGCAGTGGATGTTGTCTATATGGATTTCAGTAAGGCCTCTGACAAGGTTTCCCATGGAAGGTTGGTTAAGAAGGTTCAATCTTTAGGTGTTAATGGCGGAGTAGCAAGATGGATTCAACAGTGGCTGAATGGGAGATGCCAGAGAGTAATGGTGGATGGCTGTTTGTCAGGTTGGAAGCCGGTGACCAGTGGGGTGCCTCGGGGATCTGTGTTGGTTCCACTGTTGTTTGTCATGTACATCAATGATCTAGATGATGGGGTGGAAAATTGGATAAGTAAGTATGCAGGTGATACTAAGATAGGGGGTGCTGTGGATAATGAAGTAAATTTTCAAAGTCTACAGAGAGATTTGGGCCATTTGGAAGAGTGGGCTGAAAGATGGCAGATGGAGTTTAATGCTGATAAGTGTGAGGTGCTACATCTTGGCAGGACAAATCAAAATAGGACGTACTTGGTAAATGGTAGGGAATTGTGGAATACTGTGGAACAGAGGGATCTAGGAATAACTGCATAGTTCCCTGAAGGTGGAATTGCATGTTGATAGGGTGGTAAAGAAAGCTTTTGGTGTGCTGGCATTTATAAATCAGAGCATTGAATATAGGAGTAGGGAAGTAATGTTAAAATTGTACAAGGCATTGGTAAGACCAATTCTGGAGTATGGCGTACAATTTTGGTCGCCTAATTATAGGAAGGATGTCAACAAAATCGAGAGAGTACAGAGGAGATTTACTAGAATGTTGCCTGGTTTCCAGCAACTAAGTTACAGAGAAAGGTTGAACAAGTTAGGTCTTTATTCTTTGGAGCGCAGAAGGTTAAGGGGGGACTTGATTGAGGTCTTTAAAATGATGAAAGAGATAGACAGAGTTGACGTGGATAAGCTTTTCCCATTGAGGGTAGGAAAGATTCAAACAAGAGGGCATGACATGAGAATTAAGGGACAGAAGTTTAGGGGTAACATGAGGGGGAACTTCTTTACTCAGAGAGTGATGGCTGTGTGGAATGATCTTCCTGCAGAAGTGGTGGAGGCAGGATCGATTTTAACATTTAAAAGTAAAGTGGATAGGTATATGGACGGGAAGGGAATGGAGGGATATGGTCTGAGTGCAGGTAGATGGGACTAGGGGAAAATAAATGGTCGGCACGGACTGGAAGGGCCAAGAAGACCTGTTTCCGTGCTGTAATTGTTATATGGTTATTTGGTTAAACAGAGGAGCAGGATGAGGCCATTCCGCTCATTGAGTCTACTCTGCCATTCTATCATGGCTGATCTATTTTTCCCACACAACCCCATTTTCCTGCCTTCTCCCTGTAACCTTTGATGCGCTTCCTAATCAAGAAGCTGGCAATCTCTGCCTTACAAATACCCAAGATCTGGCTCCATTGTGACAATGAATTCCACAGATGGTATCTCGCTGGTTCTATGTTATCCCAGTTTCTCATCCACTCCCTGTGCATTATGGAAGCCAATTAACCTACAAACACCGCGTGTCGTTCGCACGAGTTAGGAAACCAGAGCACCCGAAGGAAATCCACCCAGTCGCAGGGAAACATGCAAACTCCACACAGACAGCATCTAAGCTGCGGATTGAACCTGAGTCTCTGGCACTGTGAGGCAGCAGCACTTGATTGATTTGTCCGCAAAAGCTGCAGAAATCCGTCAATCGAGAGGCAGTTATTGCTGAAATTATTCTGCAAGACTTTATTACAACCTTCACATCTTGTAAGAGTTCTAAACTCTGTTTATAGTTCAAGTGCATTACATCTGAACATCGTTAAGAGTATTTGATTTGTGGCATAATACCTTTCCGGATGGAAAGGAGAATGTTAAAGGTTGTCACAAAATGCTGGAGTAACTCAGCGAGACAGGCAGCATCTCTGGAGAGAAGGAATATGTTTTGTGTCGAGACCCTTCTTCAGACTGTTAAAGGTTGTAATGTTTCATTCACTGTGCTGAATTATTTGCCCAGCAGGAAGTGGCCAAAGAGTTTGACTTTGTTATCGGGAATTTTAGAAATGATAAGGAAGATGAGTAGGTTATAATATGGTTAATTCTGGAGCTCACATACTGGGGAAACATAATGGGGAAAAATGGCCAACATAGAACATTCTGCTGAAAAGCAGGCTTTCTTATCTATTGAGGGGGGATAGTTGTTCACAGTCCTGTCTAGGTTCTTATCTGTTACAATCTCGAGATTACAGCTGCTCTTTGTCACTGTGTTTAGCAGGCTAGTCCCCCAATGGTCAACAAACGACCTCTTTAATGAGGGGACAACATTTAGCTCCCTCCAGGGACATTGACATTTATAGTTAAAATGTGTTAGATATATGGAAGATTTTCAAAACAACAGGAAATATAAGATTAAAGTTAACTCTGGGGAAAGACAACGATGGAAGGTAATTAATGGTTTATTTCAACCACACAAGTATCCATTGCGTCACGAGGATATAAAATGCTATAGTTACTATGGCTTGTTGAAGCAATTTGGGTGGTCTCATTCTGTTTGCGGGTGTACATTGATACGGTCTTTAATAAACCGACTTGTCCGATAGACTCACCATAGACTCACCACTGATTTATGAGCTGTTTTATTTTGTGTCTGAGTAAAGTCAGATATAGGGTATGGTTATAGCACAAAATTCCCTCCTACAGTCTTGCTTTCAGTTTCTTCCCCTCATTGAACTCAATCAAGCTCACGCAATCAAAAAGTGTGAACATTGAGCTCTCCAATGTTAACTAACACTCTATCTTTCCTGTGCCCCCACCTCTGTGTGCACCCACCCCATCTTTGTCACCCTATCGCTTTCAACATATATGCCCCACTGTTATATTTCACGCCCCTTTCCACACCTGACACTCTTTGTCCCCTTTTCATCTCTAGCCTTTGTCCACCCATCTACCAATCAGTCCCCCCTCACCTGTATCCACCTCTCACTTTGCAGACTTTGTTCCGTCCCCACCTTGTTTGCAGCTTTCTGCCCCGACTACAATCAGTCTGAAGAAGGGTCTCGACCCGAAGTACCACATATGCGTCTTCTCCAGATATGCTGCCTGACACACTAGTTTGCACACTATTTTACTCAATATTCCAGCATCTGCAGTTCCTCATGTCACCATCAAATTCAGGATGATCTGTTTTTCTTTTGCAGTATTTCTTGCAGAAAGTTGAATTTTTGTTGCAGCTTAATTTTGTGCAGATGTCTATGTAAAGGTGCTCTATTAGTTGGTACAATTTTGTTTCAGTCATTTTATTGAATAAAATTAAAGCGATGTAGAAGTCATCCACAGTCGGTACTGAATTCTGCCAGGAGCTTGTGACCTTTGTTTACCTTCCCTCACTTTGTCACTGACCAATATAAAAACTGATCAATAGTTTAGTTTAGAGTTACAGCACGGAAACAGGCCCTTCGGCCCACTGAGCGCACGCCGACCAGTGATCTCCGCACTAACACTATCCTACACACTGGGGACAATTTACAATTTTACCAAAGCCAATTAACTTACAAACCAGTACGTCTTTGGAATGTGGGAGAAAAGCCACGCGGTCACAGGGAGAAGGTACAAACTCCACACAAACAGCACCCCGGGTCAGGGTCAAACCCGGGTCTCTGGCACTGTCAGGCAGCAACTATACCGCTGCGCCACCGTGCCGCTCGAAATACTTAATATTTCTCCATATGACCTTGAGAATAACCTTTTGTCAAATGTGGAAAATGTTGTGATGAAGATTTTATTTTCACCAATAAGATTACTACAGGTGTCAGAGGTTATGGGGAGAAGGCAGGAGAATGGGGTTAGGAGGGAGAGATAGATCAGCCATGATTGAATGGCAGAGTAGACTTGATGGGCCAAATGGCCTAAAGTCTACTGCTTTTCCTACAAGACACAAATGGCAGTGGTAGGTTTGGTATTTGACAGCATAACAATGGTTTGTTGTATTCCGCAGATATTGATGCAGCAAAATGTCCCCCTCACCAGAAACATTGAGATGACCTGCAATGGCCAACAAGTTATGGAAAAAAATGAAAACTATATTGGACCTGAATATAATAATGAATTCCAGAAGTCTATCTTACTGAAGGAAGTGAACTCTGCACATTAGTCTGAGTAGTTTTAACTATTGCCTGTTCTTTGTTTTTGCTATGCAATTGTAAAATAATAATGTCATGTAAAATGTTGGACTCTGCAAAAAAAATGAACATTATTTGTTCAAACACACACCATTTCAGGAGAACTTTATACCACTTTTTACTTATACTGTATAAGTATACTGATGATACATTCACAAATTATATGTGCATTTTACAATGTTTAAAAAAAAAGATGACACTAACACCAGCTTCTTAGAAAATTGCCTTACAAAAGTGACTCTGAAAGTTCCCTGAAGAAAGTAGATTATTTTTGAAGACAGACACACAAAGCTGGAGTAGCTCAGCGGGTCAGGCGGCATCTCTGCAGAAAGGGAATAGGTGACGTTTTGGGTCAAGACCCTTCTTAGTTTTTCTTACGTTCTGCCAAAGTCTTGCAAATATGCATCAGAATTTAAGGATTTATGCCCAAGCAAATTTTATGAATAGGAAAAATATTTTAATGTATTGAAGCAATCTAAAGCCATGACCACCTTTCTACCTCAAACCCTCACCCCTTCATAATCATTCTTACACACTGCAATCCCTTGCATTTAAAGCTTTAATTTGCAGCATACCAAATGGCAGAAGGGTTAGTCGTGATTCATTGGTGTTTTTATTTGTATTTGATTATCTTGCTAAAAGATGAACGAGGATCAGCTCACCATGTTACATAAAGAATAATAGAATCATTCATCACAAGGTCGGCCCTACCACTAGAATGTAAACGTTCTCATCCTCTTTGTTCAATCATTGACATTATACTTTAACACATGAGGCACGATAAGTATATCATCTATATGTGGTCCAGATCGGACCTGACACCACTACATAGTTCATTCAAAAATAAAATTAATTCCAAAAAAAGTAAAATGCCTTTTCATTTCTCTCTCAGTATTAATGTGGATTGCTTTTTGGCATTTGTGTGTTCTCTTGAAGAAAAGGCCCTACTTTTGGATGCTTTCATATCAAGTGAGTAAATAAAATAATACAATAGTGTTAACAAAAACCCCATAATTGTTCTTGATAAAAGCAACATAGAAAATAGGTGCAGGAGTAGGCCATTTGGCCCTTCAAAACAGCACCGCCATTCAATATGATCATGGCTGATCATCCAAAATTAACACCCCGTTCCTGCTTTCTCTCCATATCCCTTGATTCCATTAGCGCTGATGTAGGTGTCTCTCTTGTCCAGCTGTTCCAGGGATGATTGTAGGGCCAGGGCGATGGCATTGTCCGTGGACCAGTTGTGGCGGTAGGTGAACTGCAGTGGGTCAAGACCACTGGGTATACTGGTTCAATGCGTTCCATAACTAGCCTCTCAAAACGCTTCATGATGGTGGATCCACTACTGGACGGTATGATTGGTACTAACGTTTCCTTGGAAGAATATATAGACAAATAAAAGTTTCCAATCGATTCAACACCATGAGTTACAAACACTAAACTAGTTGACAACAGGCCTCTGTGAAGGTCTGCTTAAATCATGGTAACTGAATGTGACATCGCTTCTCGCTGTTGGAAACGCCAATCGAGATTGTTGCAGGATGGAGAATTTCTCTTTCATGTCGTTGGCAATAACTTTCCCACGGAAGGATGTACAATCAAATCGCTTGAACATTGGAATGCTCCCAATTTGTTCAGCACTATAACTTATATATATAGTGTACAACAGGCTATTGTTAAGGGCCTGTCCCACTGTACGAGGTAATTCAAGAGTTCACCCGAGTTTTCCCCTGATTCGAACTCGGAGAAAGTCCGTCGCGGGTCCGTAGGAGTTCGTGGATGTCTCGTAGCGGCTCGGTAGGTACTCGGTTTTTCCGGTAAACTCGTGACGTTTTTTCAACACTGAAAGATGTCCACAAGTAAAAAAATACCCGTGATGAAAAATATTGTTACGTTTTACTTGTACGAGCCGCTACGAGACATCCACGAACTCCTACGGACGCACTACGGACATTCTCCGAGTTCGAATCGGGAAAACTCGGGAGAACTCTTGAATTACCTCGTACAGTGGGACAGGCCCTTTAAGGTCCGCTTAAATAATGCCGAATTATTGTATCATAGAGTCTCCGTGTTTGCAATTTCTCAATAGACAGCTTCCAGTAAGTAGAGATATTTTACATGCCATTGGCAATAACGTCTCCGCACACCAATGCTTCTAATTGGTACACCACCATTAATTACATATGCTAAAGTAGTTTCCAACACGCTGTTGTGCAGTCTGTGTAAATAATGTCAATTGAATATAACACAGCTTCTCTGAGTTGGAATTGCTTATCTGGATTGCTCAGTGCAAGAGTCCAGGGCTGTCGGAGGTGTTGGAAGCGTTGCGCTGCTGCCCTGAGAGTCTCTGTGCCGAAGGGACAGAGACTCTCAAAGGGAGGCGGAGAGAGAGAGGGGAAGGAGACAGGGAGACGGGGAAAAGGGGAGAGAATGGGGAGAGAGAGAGAGAGGATAGGGGGTGGAGTGAGGTGGGAGAGGGGGGGACGAGAGATGGGTGAGAGGGAGAGGGGGGAGAGAGAATGGGAGAAAGAGGGATGGTAAAAGAGAGGGGGAGATGGGGAGGGGGGGGAGAGAAACTGGGGAAAGAGGGGGGGACAAAGAAAAGGAGATATAGACAGGAGAAAGAGAGGGGCGAGAAACTAAGGGGAAGTGTGAGGTGGGAGAGAGAAGTGGGGGAGAGAGAGGGAAAGCGAGAGGGGGAGAGAAAAGGGAGAGAGTGTGTGGAGAGAGCGAGGGGGAGATAGGGAGGGAGGAAGAGAGGATGAGAGGGGGAGAGTGAGGTGGGAGGAAGAGGGGGAAGTGAGAGAGGGAGGGGAAGAGGAGAGAGAGTGAGAGGGAAGGGGAGAGAGAGAGGAGAGCGGGAGAGAGAGGGAGGAGAGTGTGGGAGGGAGAGAGAGAGGAGAGGGGGAGAGAAACAGAGGGATAGAGAGGCAGGATTGCCAACTCCCATGCATTGAGCGTGAGAATCACGCATTTCGCCAAATTTTCACGCTGAACACAAATTTCTCACGGTGTGTCATGAGAAATTCTTTGATCAACGAAAATTTCAAAACTCATATCAACTGCATGGGCCATGGGTGTTGGAAGCAGAAGCAGCGACGGGGACAGATGCGGGCAGGTAGCGAGGCTGGCGAGTGTTTGCCGGGCTGGCGAGTCGCTCACTGCAGCTCTACCCATGGAGCAGCCTCAATGTAAGAGTCCCTGGCCATCGGAGGCGTCGGAAGCATTGCGCCGCTGCCGTGAGAGTCTCTGTGCCAAATTCGCCCAGGTGACCGGCATGGACCAGGCTGCGGCTCAGTGCATCCTGGAGGACAACCAGTGGCTGCTGGAAGTAAGTACCAAGCACTGGGTAGAAACGGTGGAAGATAGTGGACTTCAAACGGGGGTGGTTGGAACTGCAGGAAAAATGTTCCCGATGTTGGGGGAGTTCAGAACCAGGGGTCACAGTTTAAGAATAAAGGGGGGGCCAGTTAGGACTGAGATGAGGACAAACTTTCTTCACACAGAGAGTTGTGAATCTGTGGAATTCTCTGCCACAGAAGGCAGTGCAGGCCAATTCACTGGATGTTTTCAAGAGAGTTACATTTAGTTTGTGGGGCTAACGAAATCAAGGGATATGGGCAAAAAACAGGAAAGAGGCACTGATTTAAGATTAATAGCCATGATCATATTAAATGGCAGTGCTGGCTCGAAGGGCCGATGGCCTATTTCTGCACCTGTTTTCTATGTTTCTATGCTTGAGTATATGGCAATAAAACTCAATCACTTGATTTTGAAGCATTCATGCATGGTGGAGGTATAATGTAGTCATAGAGTGATACATTTAGAAAACAGGCCCTTCGGCGCAACTTGCCCACACCCGCCAACATGTCCCAGCTACGCTACCTGCTTTTGGTCCATACCTCCAAACCTGTCCTATCCACGTATCAGTCTAACTGTTTATTAAATGTTGGGATGGTCCCTGCCTCAACTACCTCCTCTGGCAGCTTGTTCCACACACCCACCACCCTTTGTGTGGAAAATGTGACCCCTTAAAAAGTAACCTCTTAAAAATACTTCATACAAAAAACATTGAAATCATACTTCTACAATGCACCAAAACATGATTTTAATACATCAAATTTCAAAAAGCCCCTACCCTGGGAGGGGGAACACCCTTCCACACCCTCTCTCCCCACTCGGTTGCTCCACTCCCTCGCCGGGTACCCCCAAGGCTAGTGATCAGTGATCGCTCAGCCTCCCCACTTTCAAAAACACTCTGCGGCCCCTGGTTCAGACGTAGAACACTGCCAGATGTGAGCGGGGAACTGAGGCCAGTTGTCCGTGATGTCTGGATCACAATGCTCAGTGCTTCATGTTTCAGAGTTGGCTAATGTTATTGATTTGTAATTAGTCTGATTTGTAATTAGTTGACAAAACCTTAATTTATTAATCCAGAATATCCAGAGGGATGGGATAAGTGTAATATTAAAATGACATGCAAGGTGTCAGGCTGTCTGTCACAACATACAGCCCCGATAACCCATTATTTCCTTCAGTTAAATATTGGGAAGGTAGCACTATTGTCATTTGCCACTCAATTATTATGTTTGTTTACGTCACTGACTATTTCTAACCCCCCTCCCCCAATTCCTTTGACAGGTTGAATAGAAATGTCCCCAATCTCGTTGTTTTATTCATTCAACACGTAGATGAACATCCTCAAGGAGTGTAATCAGATGGAAACTTCAGATGCAATATTTAAGAGCTTGTTCAAAGAAGGGGCATATTTTAAAGGAGTGAGAGAAACACTTGCAGGGGAATGTGTGAGGTGATTATTATTTGTCTTTAGTTTTAGCTTGAACCAGGACATCTGAAGATTCAAAGTTTAATATAATAATTGTGCTGATACTGACCCCAACCAACCACGTAATGAATATCATCCATTCCGGAGGTTTTACTTTTATGATGCCATTTAAACTTCACTTGGATTTCAATCACTTCAATGTAAAAGTAATTGGGAATGGGGAGCATCGGAACATATTAACTGTAATATAATAATGTATGCATGTTGGTAGGTGCAATCAAAACAAAGATCTTTTTATCATTGTTGTGTTATAAATACCACAGAAAATATTATGTACTCTCAAGATCACATTTAATGGAATAATATTCCTTAAATATATAGTTATTGGACTTTGCATTTCGGAAAAGTCCCAGCTGAGAGGAAGACAGCAAAATACTGAAAATATTGTGTGTGAAAATGACATCAGGACAGTTTGTTAGGAAAATGAAATAAATGATAAAAGAATACTTATACAGCTGATTGAGTATAATTTTATGGATGAGAAATTGTGTTCAACCAATTGATGACTTCTTTGACAAAGTAACTAACATGTCAGATAACAAGGAGGTCAATGAATGTAGCAAATTTTGTTCTCCATAATTTGGTCTGTGAAGTGCCCCATAAAGGATGAATGCATTAGATAAGCACCTGTGGACTTGAACGTAATAGGTTAAGTCCAGGGGGTCAGATATTGGGCTCTATGTGTGGGCCAGATATATTGTCAGTGCAAAGGGGCTAGGAGCAAGGCCTAGTTTGCATCCAGAGTCAAGGTCTGGAATAGTACTAGGTGTGCAGTCAAAGCTGGGACAATGGGAGTGTTCAGCACTGGGAACCTAAGCAGGTAAGCAGCTATAATCAGGGTAGAATAGGGGGCCAGGTGTAAGGCTGGAACCAGGGACAGGAATGATGAAGGTATGCAACTGGAGTCAGGGTCAGGAGTAATACCAGGTGTGCAGTGAGACCCAGGTTGGTCAACATGGGCCAAGTGTTTGATTATAACCTCAATATACTAAGATCATTCATGTGCTGCACGTGTTGATCAGAGCCTGGCCTCTACTGTGGAATGTAATTAGGAATGTAATTTAGCCTAACCTTATTCATAGCTAGTCAAATTTAAAGCATATATATTGCATTCAAGTGTAAGTTAAAAGAGTCGCTATAGTATATACCATATTGCACAATTTCAAGCTGAAAAATGCAAAAGTTCTGTACCGATGGGAGGGGGGACTCCCTCCTCCCACACCCTCCCCCCCCCCCCCCACCCCCCTTGCAATGCTCCCTCGGACTTGGTCTCCTGCAATTTCTCTCACCCAATGTTGGCAGCCCTGACATCGGGAATATGTTTCCTGCATCTTATCCTTCTAAATTCCTGTGAATTGTTTGATCTCAGCTTTTAAACATCCTGAACCGTTGACAGGATATGTATTGTTGTCTCTTGCTTAATGAACATACTTTAATCTATTGTTTTTGTCAGAGGGCCAGAAGCTACCATTTCATTCCACAGCTGCATATCCTGCTCCCATTATCTCTACAAGTCCTCTGGCAGTTGTGGCCCAGGGAAATTGAGTTGAACACCCACATAACCAAACCATACAATGTTGATCTCCACATATTATAGTAATGGGTTCCGCAGACCCACTTTGAGGCAGAATAAACCGTATTTGGGTCTCTCCGCTTTCATCTCCAGGGAGCCAACTCCAAACACTAGATTAAACTAGATTGGCAGGGGGGGTGGGATCTCATGCAGGACAGGGGCACATGAGAGGCTAGAGGCTGTTATGGAGGGTTGTGTGGGAAAGGTTAGTGGACAGAATAGGCAGGTGAAAGGCAGAGAGCGAGGAAGGAGGGTTGGTTTAAGCTGCACGTATTTTAATGCAAGGGGCCTGACGGGCAAGGCAGATGAGCTTAGGGCATGGATAGGTACGAGCGACTGGGACGTTGTAGCCATGACTGAAACCTGGTTAAGAGAGGGGCAGGACTGGCAGCTCAATGTTCCAGGGTACAGCAGCTTCAGGAGAGACGGGGTGAGGGAAAAAGAGGAGGGGGGGGTTGCATTGTTGGTTAAGGGGGTTGTCACGGCTGTGTTCAGAGATTTAATAATTTAATAATCAGATTAAAATAAAATGCGACTTCTAACGCCCTCAACGCCTACAACGTGACAGATCGCAAGAACGGGACAAAACAAAGGGTAAGTCGTGTATTTTACATATAATCTTGCTTCTTGGGATGGCTTTAATCTAATTTTACATTGCGAAAATGTGATTTGGGCCTCATATGATTCGGCAGTGTCTTTCCTGCCGATATGGAGTTCAAATTCACCGTAAATGCAACGTTCCAATCGATCGCGTTCCAGAAAAACCCACTCGCAAGATAATTTAAATGCTCTTTTTTTGGACAATCATATCATGAGCATCTAAATCGTCTATATTTTGTGTTATTGTCTATCCATAGTCAATATTTTTATACTAAATATCAGTTTTAGCCCCATGCATTGTGCAAAAAAAAAATAATTTTGATTATATTGAGTGGATGTTTCGAGATTAATTTATGGGAATTAAACAGTGAATTCCTTCCATCTGGCATATAAATTAATGACAGTGAGATTTAAAATCATGTTATATTGTGAATTCTTGTGTGAATTGGATTAGTTTGTCATTTGAATACTTAGGCTATTTAAAAAAATATCCTTTTCTGAAAAAATGGAATCTACAGGACATTCTTCATGGGAAAGTAGTGGGCAGAAGGGCACGTCATGCGTGGTTTGAAGAGCAAAAACTTGTCGTTTACAATGCCAACATTGAAAAGTTGAGGAAAAACAAGGTGTACAGAGTTGCTTATTGGTTACAATCTGAGGAATATGATGATGCTACTGATTATGATATGCCATTGTACCAGCTAGCAACTGATCTTCTCCATAAAGACTTGGTCTATTGCTAGAAATTGTAATTTATTTACCTATCTGTTACAGACTTACAGCATATAATACAATAATATTAAAGTTCTGATCTTGAGAATATCACATTTTTTGAATTTTCAAGGCAGTCTGGGTGTTTATTACTATTTCCGTCACAACGGTCAATTTTGTAATTAACTACAATTAGGTAATTAACTAATTATATGCTTTAATTTCTGGTCATCCAAGTAAGATGTTTTATATTTGTTTCAGAATGCTTCAATCTATAATAACTGAAAATTTCATTCAGTTCTCTTAATATTTAAGAAAGTTATGGGCTTTTGACTGTCCTCGATCACAGCTTTTGCGTTAAATCAATGGAAAAGCAATAGGGAACAAGATGCTAATTTCCGAGTATGAAAATGGCCATAACCTTTTTAATACTGAAGATATGAAAGTGAGTAAGGTGTCAAATTAAACTTCTTTTTAAGTTTTATCTGATGGGATAAATTGCAGACTTGATTTTTTAAATCTCAAAATTTTGTAACATTGCTAATATTGGTGGAGCTGAGGAACAAGAAAGGGATGATCACCTTGTTGGGGGTGCACTACAGACCCCTGAATAGTCAACGGGAATTAGAAGAACAAATGTGCCGGGAGATTGCAGACAGCAGCAGGTTGTTGTAGTAGGGGATTTTAACTTTAACTTAATTTTGACTGGGAAAGAGTTTTAATGAGGTGCAATTCCTCAAACGTGTTCAGGAGAGTTTTCTTAAGGGCTTGACCCACTTGGGCATTATTTCCGCGCCATTTACGCGATATCATTTACGCGTCACGACGCAACATAATTTACATGCATTAGGCATGGTGCGTGGTGAGCCGTGGTGGTGTAGGCAGTGATGCGCGGACGTGCGTGGCACCCCAGGATTTTGGGATTCACAAAATCTTCGCGCACAACCTGCGTAACGTGCAACTGATGCCCAAGTGGGACAAGCCCTTTAAGCAGTGTGTGGAAGCCCCCACAAGTGAGAGGGCAACGCTGGATCTAGTATTGGGCAATTGGGAAGGGCAGGTTAATAGGAAGATTAAATGAGAACTTACCAGTTTGAAGTTTGATCTTTATTTGATGAGGAGTTACGATGAGGTATTACGTGAAGAGCCCCGCCAGCCCGCATGCACGTCAACCCTCAAAGCAGCGGTGTGAAATCACAGATACAGTTGCTGAACTGATTATAGGAAGATTCGAGAAACTAGAACTACCACATGACCTTGATGAGAAGAGGGTTGGGAGCGGAGGGCACGTAATCCCTCATCGCAACTCCTCATAAAATAAAGATCAAACTTCAAACTGGTAAGTTCTCATTTAATCTTCCTATTTTACTTCGGAGTCACGTGAGTGACTACGTGAAGATTTCAAATCTCTGTGATTTTATGCCATGACCACGAGTCCATGCCACACACTGCATTAGTTGACCAGAATTGATTGAATAGATAATGCATTCAGGCATGACATAGATTTAAAACATGCTGGTGCAAATGATAATAATAATAGCGATCCCTACATCTGGGAAAGCAAATTATTGAACAGAACTTAAAATTGAGTTGGCAAACGAATCCGGCCTGGCAATTGGTTTATTATAAAAGGTTTGGAAAGTTCGCTCATTCGACCATCCTGCTGTTGCTAGGATGCAGTCCAGCGGATCCCCCATGAACCTCGCCGCTGATGTTGTTGCAGCCCTGATGGAGAGATTTAAAAATATCAGAGTTCACTCCTGCACAAGACAATACACGTCTTAACCATCTGGAGATGGTCTGCACTGGAACCCCGTTGTGTGGTTATGTGTGGCTGATGAACATTGCCAGCTCAGTGCCTCTAAGGTTCTTTGTAGCCTTAAAATATTGATGAATATGTGTAACAACACACAATCTATGGTCCATAGGATATGCCAGAATTTCAGCTTTATAGCTAACACCCCCAGTCTGCTATGTTTAATTAGCTCATTACATAGAACGTTATTTTGTTGTTAGATATAACCATTCTGTCCAG
The DNA here is from genome assembly GCA_963514005.1 of Raja brachyura. Next base: position 27,384,679 of record OY740788.1, read on the forward strand.
CTGTAGCTATGCAACGACTGGACCCCGTTGCGCTGAAACTAGCGCCATGAGCTTAACTACCTTATACATGAGCCAGGCTAACGATGTAGCTGGAGTCCACCGGTGAAGTAGTGTTAACACAATGTTAACATCCCATACTTCCGTGTACCTGGGCCTGGGAGGGTTTGTATTAAAGATACCCTCCATGAATCTGGATATCAGAGGGTGAGACCCGACAGAGTGGTGTCCCTATCCCAGCAGCAAATATGCTGACAAGGCACTTTTGGCACAGTCAATGGCACTATAACTTAATCTTTGTCATAGAATAATTTTGAAGAAACTCCAAAACGTTATATTAGAATTTAAACAAAACACTTCCCATCTCCTGATGTAGGAAATGTACTGCTTCTTGGTGCTATCTCTGCAGGCTGCAGTGATCACATCCATGGTTCGGTCTGACAACCCGAGCCTCAGGACAGGTGTTTTTAGAGTCTGAAAATCAATAAATTGAGTGTATTATGCAGAGGGTGGGCTTCCCGAGTCACGGGATGAACCAGCAAATTCCTGTGTTTTTGAAATAACCATATAAGGTTCTATTATCATTCCCAACATCAACGGGAAACCAGTCAGGCACTATCAAAAAGGCCTGAAGCGGAATATTGCTAGATTTGTTGCAAGACCCGACTGATGAGGCAAATTGGAGGAAAGGCATAAAAGCACATTCTTCCCCAGTGTAGTGAGAATGCATCCATCGCCACTGCCTCTCCGGTGTTCCATACCGAGCAACAATGTCGTTAAACACTTTATGATCCAACATCTATTCCGTGTTGTCATTGAGTTTGCGTGACGTGGTGTCCGCCACCATGTTAAACCTACCCGGCAAGTAGGTAGCTGAAATCCAAATGCTTTCCACCATACACTAGTGCCAAATTAGGTTACCTAAATTATCACAGGATACTGACTTGATTCCACCCATGTGATTAATATATGCCACCGCTGTAGTGTTATCAATCTGTAGTTAAAACATGCAGAGTATGCATATTCCCACAATAAGATTTTAACTCATAAAATGCCCCCAACATCTCCAAGTAGTTGATACCATGTAACTGAAGAATTTGATAACTCTGAGCTTTCCGGTCGGCGACAGAGCAGTTATCATGCAGTGATGCAGTTGGTAAGGATGCTCTCGATGGTGCAGCAGTAGAAGTTCAGCAGAATCTGGGGAGACAGGTGGACCTTCTTAAGTCTCCTCAGGAAGAAGAGACGCTGGTGAGCCTTCTTGATCAGTGAGGATGTGTTGTGGGTCCAGGAGAGATCATCGGAGATGTTGTTCCCCAGGAACCTGAAGCTGGAGACACATTCCACCTCCGTCCCATTGATATGGATGGGGTTGTGCGTGCAGCCTCTCGATCTCCTGAAGTCCACAATGAGCTCCTTGGTCTTCTTGGAGTTGAGGGCCAGGTTATTGTCGCCAAACCATGCTGTTAGGAGCTGAACCTCCTCCCTGTGGGCCGACTCATCGTTGTCGCTGATGAGGCCAATCACCGTCGTGTCATCTGCATACTTGATGATGGTGTTGGTACCATGAACAGGTATGCAGTCGTAGGTGAAGAGGGAGTAGAGGAGGGGGCTCAGCACGCAGCCCTGGGGTACGCCAGTGTTCAGGGTGAGGGTAGAGGAGGAATGGTTATCCAACCTAACAGACTGTGGTCTGTTGGTTAGAAAGTCCAGTAACATATTGCAGAGGGAGGGGTTGATGCCCAGGTCATCGAGTTTGGCGATCAATTTAGAGGGGATAATGGTGTTGAATGCTGAGCTGTAGTCGATGAACAGCATTCTCACCTAAGTGTTTCTGTTGTCGAGGTGGGAGAGAGCGGAGTGGAGTGCCGTTGAGATGGCATCCTCCGTGCTCCTGTTCTTGTGGTATGCAAACTGGTAAGGGTCCAGAGTGGGAGGGAGGCAGCATTTGAGGTGTGCCACGACCAGCCTTTCAAAGCACTTGGCGGTGATAGGGGTGAATGCAATTGGGCGGAAGTCATTGAGGCTCGCGCAGTGGAGTGTTTTGGCACTGGCACGATGGAGGTAGTTTTAAGGCACGTGAGGACAACTGCCTAGGCAAGCGACAGGTTGAAGATGTCAGTCCAGACATCTGTCAGCTGTGCAGCACAGGTCCTGAGGACGCGCCCGGGGATGCCGTCAGGGCCGGCAGCCTTGCGTACATTGATCCTACTCAGTGCCATGTGCATGTCGTTGGGGTTGAGTGTGAGGGGCTGGTGGTCATCGGGGAGCACAGCCTTGATGGTCAACTCTTGGTTGTCCATTTCAAAGTGATTGAGTTCCTCGAGGAAGTGGGGGTTGAGTTGGTGGTTCTGTTGTCAGTGATGGCCTGGATGCCATGCCACATGCATCGGGGGTCGGAGTTGCTGTCGAAGTGCTCCTCGATCCACAGCTTGTATCTATGTTTGGCGTTCTTGATGCCCCTCTTCAGATTGGCTCTCGATGAACTATAGGCACGGGCATCGCCTGACCTGAAAGCTGAGTCCCGTGCTTTCAGCAGTAGCCTGACTTCACTGCTGACTTCACATGGATTCTGATTCGGGTATGTGGTGATTTGTTTGAGAGTGGTGACACTGTTGATGGAGGAGTTGATGAAGTCCAGAACAGAGGAAGTAAAGGCGTTAATGTCAGTGTGGGAGTCAAGGGTGGCCTGAGCTGCAAACGCATCCCAGTCAGTGTTACCAAAACGCTGCTGGAGTGTGGAGTCCGCTTCATCTGACCAAACCTTGACTGTCCTCACTGTGGGTTTAACGCGTCTGATGAGTGGGGAGTACTTAGGGAGCAGGAACAATGATTAGTGATCAGACTGACCAAGGTGGGGGAGGGGGATGGCTTTGTACGCTTCAGCCATGTTGGTGTAGACTCTGTCCAGTGTCTTGTCCTCTCTAGCGGCGAAGGAGACATGTTGGTGGAATTTGGGGAGTAGTGTTCAGGTTGGAGTGATTGATGTCACCCGCAACAATGAAGGCTGCGTCTGGATTGAGGGTCAGTTGTTTGCTAATGGCAATATGCAGTTCTTTCATTGCAAGCTTGGCATTAGCATCAAGACGGATATAGGCTGCAGTCACAACAGTGGGCAAACTCTCTGGGCAGATAGAATGGTCTGCACTTAACCAAGAGGAACTCTAGGTTGGCTGAGCAGTAACTCTCAATGATGGTGGTGTCTGTGCACCATGCTTTGTTTACATACATGCACAGACCCCCACCTCTGGTCTTACCGGAGTCAGATGTTCTGTCCGCTCGGAGTATGTGTCGTCCCGCTAGCTCAATGGCGCTGGCGGGAACATCAGAGTTCAGCCAGGTTTCGGTGAGGATCAGGATGCTGCAATCCTTGATCCAGTTGTAGGAGGCAATCAGAAGATGGAGGTCATCCATCTTGTTTGCCAGGGAATGGACATTGGCAAGGAAAAGGCTAGGGATGGATGGCCTGTGTGGGGCTCGCTCCAACCTTGCCTTCAATCCACCTCGAGATCCACGGCGATGTTTTCGGGCCCATCGCCATCTGTGTGCGCCTCCGGATGCCCGGGCCGACTTGGTGCGATCCTCAGGAATACCGCCCCGCAGCTCCGCAGATTGACCATCCCGCAGCTCCGCGGATTCTGCTATAGCTTCAGCTGGTAATAGCATAGGTCTGTTAAAATGATCTAAATGGTATTTGAGTGCTTGCTCCTTTGCACGTTGTAAGTTCTGATAATGTAAAGGACCAAATTGTGCAGCTGGAAAAACAGCCACTAATTTGCCAATTACATTAGTCACCTGTCGAATAGATGGCTGTTTCATAACAACAAGGTTGTTACAGGGCACTTGGTTTTTGCACGAATGGGCACCGAATAGTATGCATCTTTGAGATCGATGCATGCCATAAAGCATTCTTTGGAAATCAGTTGTTTGGCAGTAACGGAGTTTTCCATTTTTAAATGTCTATACTGCACATGTGAGTTAAGTGTGAGTTAAATCAAGGATGATCCAACATCCTCCATCTTTCTTTTTTGGAGACGCAGGGTGTCGTCGCCGGAACGGTGAAGCTTTGCTCGCCGTGGTTGCTTTAATTAACCCGACAGCTTTTGCTTCCTCATCCAGATCTTTTATCCAAACTTTTTTGTTTGAAAAATTCAATTTGGAACCCTTGTATACTGTGCAGTATAAACTGATCTGATGTTATTCTTTTATTTTATAAATGTATTTGATGTTATCCATTGCCATTCATGCAAAAACCAAGTGTAATCTATCACCAACTTGTAACTGGTCCACACACTCCATGTTTCGGAAACAACCAGACCCACCTACCTCCATGGTTACTGGTGGTCTTATGGTAGGCCCAAAGGCCCCTGATGCGGGTTCTATTTCCGCCCTCGAGATTTGGAGGGTAGGACTGCTGGGGTGCGTGGATTGCGCATTTTCCCTGAGGGCTGGCTTGGGCCTTGGCCTAAAAGACCCCTGCCCAGAGAATCAGCTTTCGAACTGCCACCAGCTTCAGTGAACCGCTTACTGCCGATGGAGGTGTAGGGGTGTTGTCGCCGAAACGGTGAAGCTTTGCTCGTCGTTGGGACCTTGATTAGTCCGACATCTTTTGCTTCCTCATCCAGGTCTTTTACCTGTTTGGGCAGGTCTTCCCCGAAGAGAAGATTCAACGGCTAGACATTGTTGGCCTTACATAAGCCTGCAAATTTGGATTTAAGGCAGGTCTGATGGCGTTCTTCTGAAAGCAGTTCATTTCGAAGTATGCATTGCACATCAACGCCAGGGCCTCCTGCTGGACGTCCAATAAGGGCCTGCCATCCACAGATCTGGCAAATGCCGTGATACCTGAGGCCAGTAATTTAAAAAAAAAATTGTTGGAGTTTCATTTCCTGGGTTTTGTCGCCCCCTCCAATGTCTCCCCAGATAGCGCTGTTCACTGCCGGCACTTTCAGGAATGCACAATTTACAGGTGTATGGTATTCAGCAGTTGTCACCTGTTCCTGTAATGATGTGACATGAGGTAGTTGATGCAAGAAGCCAACTCTGCTTGCATCAGCTCCTTTGTTTGCGAGGGTATCGCAAACCTTGATGCCATGACAATTTCTTCAACCTCACGCATGTATTCCAGTATGTTCCACGGACATACTTCCAAATTCGTAGTCAGTCATACACTGACCCCAGGCACTCCCCTCCACAAAGAGGGAGATTTTTAAGCAGCCCTGAAACAGGCGCTGCTGCAGGCCCCCGAGGAGACCTGCGCTGATATGGCACTGTTTCACAGAGCATATCATGATGGAGCATCCTCTGTGGGATGAACGCCCGAGGACGCTATCCATGCTCCATCTGGGATCAATGCCCGAGGACGCTACCCACGTTTGTCGGAGGGGAACCCTCCTGGCCTGACTCGTCTGAGTCCACAGGCCTCTCAGACTCCGTTTGTCTGTACACCCTTTCGGGGTTGCCAAAGTCTGAAGTCGCTGTCAGCGACTCGGGTAGTGAACCCGACGGCCGCCAGCTACCCGCACTCCAGCGGTCCTCCATAGCCGGTTTCCCCGCCGCCTGTCTGGATTTCGCCCCGGATTTCCATATCCAGCAGGAAACTCTGTAAAAGAGATTCCTGCAACCAACAATACAACCTGAAAATAAGTTTAAAACTTACCTACAGGGTTTGAAACTTACCGCTGGAGGAGCGACGCACCTCCCAGTCAGTCGTGCACAATGCGTTAGACGTATTGACGTGCATGCATGTTGGCGGGCTTCTTCCCGTAGTCACTCACGTGACTCCGAAGTAAAATGAAGTGTGTGTGGAGGAGCCTTTTGGGTCCAGTGACCACAGTTTGATTTGGTTTAAGTCCACAAGTTAAAATGCTCAAGTGGGGTAAGGCCAACTTTGAGATTATGAGAGAAGGTCTCATTCAAGTTCACTGGAGCAGGTGATTAGAGGGGAAAGGAACATCGGCCAGGTGGGATGTTTTTAAAATTGCTGACGAAAGCTCAGGGTGTGTACGTCCCCGTTAGAGTGAAGGGCAAAGCAGGCAAACGTAAGGAAGCTTGGCTGACGAGGGAAATTGAGATGCTAGTCTAAAACAAGAAGGATGCATGGGATAGGGATAAGCAGCTGGGATCAAGTACATCCCTGGAGGAGTTACGAGAACTAAGGAGTAACTAAAAAAGGAAATCAGAAGGGCAAAAAGGGGCCAGGAGATAGCCCTGGCGGGGAGCATTAAGGACAATCCCAAAAGATTTAACAAATACACTAGACCAAGTGGGACCCGTTGGGTCCCGTCCCCTCAACACGCGGTTGCGGGGGGGGGGGGGAGGGGCTGCGGCGTCACACACATACTAACCACCCCTCACACACACACACTAACCACCCTCCTTGATGTTATATAAATAGTATTCATTCGCTCCATTTGCCCCATCTCCGCCCTATCCACTCGCACATAACCCCCAACTCACAGGTGCGTCTAGAGGAGAGGGACGGGGTAGAGAAAGAGGGGGCAGAGACACAGAAAGAGGGGCAGAGACACAGAGGGGCAGGGAGAGAGAGGGGGGGGCAGAGAGAGAGATAGAGGGGCAGAGAGAGACATAGAGGGGCAGAGAGAGAGGGGCAGAGAGTGAGAGAGGGCAGAGAGAGAGCGTGGGCAGAGAAAGAGAGTGGGGCAGAGAGAGGGAGGACGCAGAGAGGGAGGGGGTAGAGCTTTAGGGGTGGGGGGGGTGTCGTCACAGGGGAGGGCTGGTTCCCGAATGCAATACGGCCTTGCTGCCGGCTGCAGTCTACAGGCAGAGCCCGAGAATGGGGGGGGGGGGGGGGGGGGGTGACGTCACTCGCAGCACGAGCAAGAAGACAGCGGGAATTTTTCAAAGGTCTTTCAGATTTGTGAACATCCAGGCTGGGCTTGCGAGCGCGTGATCACAGCATGCAGCCATTGTGATGTCATCACGTCATCAGCCAAAGCCAGCGTTTTTTTTTTCTACGTTATTTCAGATTTGTGAACATTTTGATGAATAACTCAAGAAATAATGCATTAATTTTTCAGATGAGGCAATTTCGGAGTCCACGGGATGAAACTCTTATTGGAATATGTACATTTTTTACTGTTAGGGCATTGTTTTTTCGAGCAGATGTGATTATACACACACACACACACACACACACACACACACACACACACACACACACACACACACACACACACACATATCTAAGATTAGAGTTTTAAGTATATAAGATCAGAAAAGGGGGAAAAGAGTAACTAGAGAGAGAGTGGGACCTCTCAGGAATGAAAGCGGTCACCTCTATGTGGGCAAGGTCCTCAATGAGTATTTGTCCTCTGTATTTACCACAGAGAAGAGGAGGGAGGAACTTGGGGCAGTCAGGGTTGCTGTCGAAGAAGTACTGAAGGTACTGTCGTGCTTGAAGGTAGACAGAACTCCAGGGCCTGATCTGAAATATCCGGGGACATTGCGGTAAACTTGAGAGAAAATTGCTGAGCCGTTCTTAAATACAGGAGAGGTGTTGAAAGACTGAAGGGTGGCAAATGTTGCGCTTCTTTTCAAGAAGGGCTGCATGGAAAATGCTGGGAACTATAGGCCGGTGAGCTTAACATCTGTAGTTGGTAAGTACTGAAGAGTATTCTGAGGGAGAGATTATACAGGCATTTGGATGGGCAAGGAATGATTGGGGATAGTCAGCATGGTTTTGTACGTGGGAGGTCGTGTCCCACAAATGTGATTGATGTTTTTGAAGATGTGACCAAAAAGGTCGATGAGGGCAGAGCTGTAGATGTTGTGTACATGGATTTCAGCAAAGCATTCGACAAGCAGAGGGTGATGGTGGAAGGTTGCTTCTCAGACTGGATGCCGGTGTCACACGCAGAAAGTACAAACTCCACACAGACAGCACCCGTAGTCAGGATTGAACCCGGGTCTCTGGTGCTATAAGGCAGTAACTCTACCGCTGCGCCACCGTGCCGCCACCGTGCCAAATAATGTAAATTGACTGTGTCACATCTACTCTGTTAGAAATGCCAATCGAGAATGTTGCAGGAAGGAGGATTTCTCTTTCATATTGTTGCCAATAACTTTTCCTCAGAAGGATAAACAATAAATGAATGCTTCCAGCCATTCAATGCATGACTTATATTTAGTAAACTAGTGCACAACAGGCTATTGTTAGGGTCCGCTTCAATAAAGTCAAATTTGTGGTACATAGCTTCTCTGTGTTGGCCATTAATAAATAGTCCGCCTGCTGTCAAGTAGAATTACCGTATTTCCTGGCAATCAAATCAAAAGAGCAGGGAGCTAAAATCTCAAAATGAAACACATACAAAGGAATGCACACAGCACACAGATACAAATAATCATCTCAGACACCAAACAAAGATGAGCCACATCAGGGGGATTCAAACGCTAGTGAATAAAAATACATTTTGAGCTTGAACTTAAAAGAGTCGATGGAGGGGGCAGATTTGATAGGGAGGGGGATGCTGTTCCACAGTCTAGGGGCTGTAACAGCAAAGGTGCGGTCACCCCTGAGCGTAGGTTTAGATCGCGGGACAGACAGGAGCCTCAAGTCAGACGACCTGAGGGACCTGGAGGTAGACTAAGGGGTAAGGAGGTCTGTGATATAGACAATAGACAATAGGTGAAGGAGTAGGCCATTCGGCCCTTCGAGCCAGCACTGCTATTCAATGTGATCATGGCTGATCATCCCCAATCAGTACCCGTTCCTGCCTTCTCCCCATATCCCCTGACTCTTAAAAACTATGTTTAAGAGCCCTATCTTGCTCTCTCTTGAAAGCATCCAGAGAACCTGCCTCCACTGCCCTCTGAGGGGGGAGCAAGCCCTTTTAGGGCTTTATAGACTAACAGGACAACCTTAAAATCAACTCCAAACCGTACTGGCAGCCAGTGGAGAGAGGCCAGAATGGGGGTAATATGGTCCCTCTTCCGGGTACCTGTCAGGAGCCTGTCTGTGGCGTTCTGGACCAGTGCAGGTGGGACAGGGACGACTGACTGATCCCAGTATACAGGGAGTTGCAGTAGTCCAGGCAAGAGGATATAAAAGCGTGGAACGGTTTTATTTTGGAAATGGTACGAAGCTAGAAGAAACTGGCTTTTACTACTGAATTGATTTGCTTGTCAAACTTAAAGGCAGAATCAAATATCACACCAAGGTTTTTGACATGGGGCTTCACAAGGGTGGATAAGTGGCCAAGACGGCTGGTAATGACTTTGATGGAGTCAGGGGGATCAAATAGGATGACTTCAGACTTGTTCTCATTCAGCTGTAGGAAATTCTGTGCTATCCAACACGTTATGTCCTCAAGGCAGTTCATGAGATTGATTGACTTTGACTGGTTGTTTGGTTCCAGGGGGAGATAAAGTTGTGTGTCATCAGCATAACAGTGGAATGAGACGTCGTGTTTTTGAATGATTTGACCGAAGGGAAGTATGTACATTGAGAAAAGGATGGGGCCTAGGATGGAACCTTGTGGGACCCCGCATGGGAGGCTCGCTGGGGAAGAGGAAAAGTTGTCTATGTTGATGGAGAAACGTCTATTTTTTGAGGTAGGATGTGAACCAGTTCAATGCAGTGCCATCTACACCAACCCCGAACTGGAGACGGTCAATGATGGTCAACCCCGAACTGGAGATGGTGTTGTGATCCACTGTATCGAACGCCGCACTGAGGTCAACAAGAACCAGGATGGCAGAGTCACCGGAGTCGACAGAAAGGTGCAGGTCATTGTATACTTTCTACAGGCAGACTCTGTGCTATGGTAAGCCCTAAAGCCTGAATGGAATCTTTCCAAGATGTTATGTTGGTGTAGGTAGGGCAGTAGTTGACTGAGAGTAACCTTTTCAACAACCTTTGACAGGAATGGAAGTTTAGAAATTGGTCTGTAGTTGTTGGGCAAGGGGTCTGGGTTAGGCTTTTTCAGGAGGGGCTGGACCACTGCGTGCTTGAAGCAGGTTGGGACGATACCAATGGCCAGGAAGCTGTTGATAATAGAGAGGATGCTGGGACCGGCTATGTCAAGGACATCCTTCAGGTGGGCAGTGCGGACAATGTCGAGGGGGCGTTGTCGGTTTCATGGTGGAAACAAGTTTTGCAAGGGAGGATAGACAGTGTGATGGGTTGGAAACAGTTCAATTTAGATGAACAGGCCAGTGAGACAGCGAGGTCACGGGTGTGGGGGGAGGGGGGAGGGGGGGTGACGTACATTTTAATGTCCTCAACTTTGCTAATGAAAAATTGTAGAAAATCTTTACACTATGCAGGGGACATATCCAAGCTGGTAATGGGGGCAGGACAGATGACAGAATTTATGGTACTGAATAACACTTTGGGATTATGAAAATTGTTGGAAATAAGATCAGAAAAGTATTTTGCTGCCGCAGCTTTGACAGCTTCCTGATATTTGTGAAGACTGTTTCTCAACAGATCAAAGGAAATTTGGAGCTGATCACACTTCCACTTATGTTCTGATTTACGGCACTCCCTTCTCAGGTCTCTGGTCGTTTCATTAAGCCAAGGCCGACCTTTAGGCTTAGGCTTTTTCACTCTAAGGGGAGCGACAGAATTCAGATTGGAAGAGCAAGTGGTATTAAATAAGTAAATAAGCTTCTCAGTGCTGAGATGGGGAGGAGAAGCCTTAATAGTACAGGTATTGGGAGCAGCTATGAGAGCCTCAGAGAACTTATTGGCAGTCGAAGAGTTAATGTAGCCAGAGCAGCAAACAGGGAGATAAGATTCAGTGGGAGAGAAAGGCAGAGATGCATCAAATAAAACAGCACTATGATCCGACAGTCTGGCTTGTCGGATACGCAGTGGGAGGGGGAGTTGAAGTGCTGAGCCACCGGGAGGTCGGGTTGGTTATTGCGGACCGAGCGGAGGTGTTCGGCGAAACGATCGCCCAGCCTCCGCTTGGTCTCACCGATGTAGATCAGCTGGCATCTGGAGCAACGGATGCAGTAGATGAGGTTGGAGGAGGTGCAGGTGAACCTCTGTCGGACTTGGAATGACTGCTTGGGTCCCTGAAAGGAGTGGATGGGGGAGGTGAAGGGACAAGTGTAGCATCTCTTGCGGTTGCAAGGGAAAGTGCCCGGGGAAGGAGTGGAGCGGGAGGGAAGGGAAGAATTGACGAGGGAGTTGCGGAGGGAGCGGTCTTTGCGGAAGGCAGACAGGGGGGGAGATGGGAAGATGTGGCGAGTGGAGGGGTCACGTTGGAGGTGACGAAACTGGCGGAGGACTATCTGTTGTATGCGCTGATCCGACAGACAGGCATCAACTACTTCCATATTTGAGATCTGAGATCGGAAATTTGAGATCGGAAAACCAGAAGATAAGACTAGGTCGAGTGCATGGCCCAGCTTATGAGTGGGGCCAGTGGTAAGCAGAGTTAGATTGAAAGACTCAACAAGATGCATAAATTCACTTACAAGAAGCTTAGCGGGAGAGCAAACATGAATGTTAAAATCACCAAGAATCAGGACACAATCAAAGTTGGGCACAGTGTTAGCGAGGAAATCCGCAAATTGAGTGATAACGTCTTTGTGTATTTTTGGTGGACGATACACAAGAGCAATGGACAGGGGATTGACCTTGCCTACTTTAATTAATTGCACTTCGAAGCTGGAGAAATTATCTGAGGCAATGAAGACGCACCCCACCACCTCCACCGGTTGTGCCTGTGCCGAAGGACACCGTGGCTGGCTCGCAGGTGGGCCGGTAGAAGGCTCTGAGGTGGCGGCCGATTCCGCTGTCCGGTCCCGGCGGCCGCTCGCAGCCACCCGAGCTACTTCCCTCCCCGGCCACAATGCGGTGGCTCCGTGCCCGTGCCAGCGGTGAGTGAGTGAGTTGCTGGGATGATCCACGACCCCCTCCTTCTCAACGCTCCTGCCTTTCCCGCAACTTTACCCCTGGCGGCCCAGCCATGTTTACTACTTTGTGCAGCCCGGGCCGTGCTGACCCGGGCCAGACTCCACACATGCTGTCGAAAGGAACTCTCTCCCTCCCCCCCACCCCCAGCTACACTGTCCTTTTGCTGCCACTTCCCACTTCACACAGTTTCAGGGTCGAAGGAGTGGCTGGTTCCGTGGAGCAGGCGCTACGAGGGTGGTATTGCTCGGCCTAACCTTTGGCCTCCAAGACGCAGGTAAATCTTTGGACCTTATTTTAGAGTAAAAAATGTTACGGTTATTTTCATGTGTTTGGCAATAACCTTCCTTGAGAAGATGCACGCACACCAATGCTTCTAATCAATACAACACCATGAATTACACACACCAAAGTCATTTACAACAGGCTGTTGTGAAGGTTTGCTTAAATAATGTCAATTATAGCTTCTCCGTATTATAAATGCTCATCGTGATTGCTTGCAATGAGGACAATGGTTTTTCAAACAATTGGTGAAAACTTTCCCAGAAAGGTTCCAATCAATTCACTAACGCTACTTTTCAGCGACTGTCTTCGACCTTCAAGCTCGAGGGCACTCACCTGAAAAACCTCGAGCAGGATCAACCTTCAACGATGAAACCTCGAGCCGGATCGACTGTCTGCACAGACACACATAAACACATCGCAAAGGCGGGGGCCTGGGAAAGCGGGGGAGCGCTGTCTGAAATTCACACCCGAGAGCACGGAGAGGTGGGGAGAGAAGGGGGTGAGAACGAGTGGAGCAACTTTTAAGAAGCCAGACAACGTTTATTAAAGTTTAGTGGGCATTTAACATTACCGGTCAGTTTACTTACCTTTTTTTTCTCAACGAGCTTTTCCTTCGATTACCTTAGATTGACTTTGATTGACTTCGATTGGCTTTGACTACCTACAAATAGCATTATGACCTACAGGACCTACCTCGACTAAACCTACGAGTAAAAAAATATCAATTTTTTCCATGGCGACCTTTTTTTACTCACGGGCATTTTTCAGCATATTGAAAAAAACTCTGCGACCAAGCTGAGGCCTCGAGTACTACTCTCGAGCATGAAGGAGAGTTATAAAGACCTAGGACCTTGTGTCGGCCATGCTGCGAGTATTAGTCGAGGGCAAACTCTTCTAGACTCGCAAATTAGGTTGCCACAGTGGGACAGGCCCTTAACTTAGATATACTAAATGAGTGTACAAATAGTCTATTGTGAAGGTCTATTAAATGTAACATACAGTAGCTTCCCTGTTTAGGATACAGCATGGAAACAGGCCTTTCGTTCCACCGAATCCGCACCACACAGCGATCCCACACATTAACACTACCCCACACACACTCGGGACAATTTCCAAGTTGAGTTTAGTTTAGAGATAGAGTGCGGAAACAGGCCCTTCGGCCCACCGGGTCCGCGCCGACCAGCGATCCCCGCATATTAACACTATGCTACACTCACTTTTTATATTTACCAAGCCAATTAAACTACAAACCTGTACGTCCTTGGAATGTGGGAGGAAACCGAAGATCTCAGAGAAAACCCATGCAGGTCACGGGGAGAACGTACAAACTCCGTACAGTCAGCACCCGTAGTCTGGATCGGGCCCGGGTCTCCGGCGCTGCATTCGCTGTAAGGCAGCAACTCTACCGCTGCACCACCGTGACCGCCCTCCAATTAAACTACAAACCTGTAGGTTTTTGGATTGTAGGAGGAAACTGGAGCACAGGGAGAACGTACAAACTCCGTACAGACAGCACCTGTAGTCAGGATTGAACATGGATCTCTGGCGATGTAAGGCAGCAACTCCACACTGCGCAACGACAGGATAGGCAGATTCACAGCAGGGAGTGAGAGAGGGCTAAAGTGAGAGAGGGCTGTTGGATTAAATTGCTTTTATGTCAATGCAGGAGTCCTAATGGGTAAGGCAGATGAATCCAGGGAATGGATAGGTACGTGCGACTGGGATATTAAAGCCCTTGTCCCACCTCACCCGTCCCGATGTAGTGCAGCCCATGGAGTGCAGCAGCAGCGCCTCGCCCATGGTCGGCAGCCCAGCCAACTGTCCGATCTTCGGACCGACACCACCACCACCCCTCCTTCTCATGGCCGATCATCGGTTCATGAGTTGGATGGGGCGCCGGACTTTGCGCGCGACGTCGCGCGGCCCGGGCCAAAACTCCTCAGCTGGCCCGCCGGCTGGGCTTTGTGTGCAGTCCAGCACCCGGGCCAACTTATCATTCACCCAGCCACGGCCGAGTCACTCAACGAATTACCGTCGGGAATTTGTTCCGTATTTTGACCTTTTGTCCTTTATTTGGGAGTTGGCAACACTAGTATTTGCTCCGGGGTGAGGTTGGACTGACATGGAATGTTTTCTCTGGAACACCAGAGGTTAAGGGGAGACCTGAGAGAAGTATATCAGGTTAACAAGGCATTGATAGGGATGATAGTCAGAACCAGTTTCCCAGGATGGAAATATCAAATTCTAGAGACAAAATTCTAGAGGCAACGTTTTGAGGGGATGTCGGGGCAAGATTTTTACACAGTGAAGGGTGGGTGCCTGGAACACACTGACAGGGGTAGTGGTGGGGGAATACTGACATTTAAGAGACTTTTGGATAGACATGGTGGTGGGTGTATGGAACAAGTTGCCAGAGGAGGTAGTTGAGGCTGGGACTATCCCAGCGTTTAAGAAACAGTTGGACAGGTACATGGACAGGACAGGTTTGGAGGGATATGGACCAAATGCGGGCAGGTGGGACATTGTTGGTCAGTGTGGGCGAGTTGGGCAGAAGGGCCTGTTTCCACACTGTATCACTCTATGACATGGATATGCAGAGAAGGTAAGGGATATGGGTTATGTGCGGGCAGCATCATCAAGGACCCACACCATCCTGGCCACTCACTCATCTACCCACTACCTTCAGGTAGAAGGTACAGGAGTCTGAAATCTGCAACATCAGGTTCAGGAATAGCTGCTTCCCCACAGCCATCAGGCTATTAAACTCAACTCAAACAAAACTCTGAACATTAATAGCCCATTGCTCTTTATCTGCTTATTTATGTGTGTATATATATATTCAATAGTATATGGTCACACTGATCTGTTCTGTATTTATTAATGCCTACAATATTCTGTTGTGCTGAAGCAAAGCAATCATTTCATTGTCCTATCTGGGAGACATGACAATAAACTCTCTTGAATCTTGAAAATAAGAGTTGGTCTTGGCATCATGTTCGGCACAGCCATTGTGGGCTGTGTTCTGTGTTCTATAATTCTCATCACTTGTTGCTTTTGGCTCTTGGGCAAGGTTGCTCCTTGGCTGAGCAGTATCACTAACCCCACGGTACTGATCGGAGCTGGATCCTGTCTCTTAATCCGCTGAGTTACTCCCTCAGGCCCTCCTCTGCCCCCCCCACCCCCCCATGCCTGGCTTTTAAATCCATCCCTGACCTTAAATAAAAACAGAACATGATCTTTTTATTTCAGGTTTTAAGCATTCTGCAGTTTTATTGTTGTCCCCATGACCGCGCTGCTCCAAATCCTTCAGCAATTCCTGCTGCCCCCCTCTGGCAGCTCCTGGAACAGCCAGCTGTGTCTCCCCGCTAGCTCCTGCTTTCAGCTTTGAATTTCATCCCAAACTTCTGTGACTTTTCCTTAATCTCTATGACGCACGTTAACACATAGCAGTGGTTAGCCGTCCCATGTAATTTAGCTCCAGTGAGATATTGAATGGTGTTCTGCAGTAACAATACAAGAGCAGGGAGCTGGGGAGCAAAGGGCCTGTCCCACTAGGTGATTTTTTTAGGCGACCGCCGGCGACTGTCATAGTCGTAGCAGGTCGCCGAAAAACGGCAACTGGACTAATGGGCCTGTCCCACTTAGGGGATTTTTTAGGCAACTGCCGGCGACTACGACAATGGAATTCACCGAAGTCAGCACCGGCAACAACCTACGTTAACCTGGCAACAACCTACGACAGCATCTTCATCAGGAGAACTCAAGCTACGCTTGTTGGCGTCAAACCCACGGTCGCCAACTTTGCCGACCAGAACGACGCTACAACTCTTTGGGCGACTGAGGAGACTCACGACCATACAGGTGACACGCGGCGACCATGTGGGACAGCCTAGTCTGCAGTCGCCTACAAAATCGCCTAAGTGGGACAGGCCCATTAAAAGGTGCTGGGGAGAGATGCGGTGGGAATGGGCTGGAGGGAAGTGCATCTGGGCTGAGAGCACTGAAATCAGAAGTTCCAGCATTGAGCAGTAAGTCAGCTTGTTTTATTCATGGGAGACAGCAGCTTCCAGTGCAAAGAGACACAAAGTGCTGGAGTAACGCAGCGGGACAGGCAGCATCTCTGGAGAGAAGGAATGGGTGACGTTTCGGTTCGAGACCCTTCTTCAGACTGAGTGTCAGGGGAGAGGGAGCCTAGAAATATGGAAGTGTAAGGTGTGAAAAGGACAGATTAAAAGAGATGTAAGTCAAGAAAAATGTAGCTAGGAGAAGGTGACAACGAGGCAGAGATAACACTTTCCATTTTATTCCATTTCCATTAAACATTTTCTTTGAGCTTCATCTCATATGATATCTCGTTTTGGCACCATTTCCCTTATCTCTGTATCTCCCTCTCCCCTGACTTTCAATCTGAAGAAGGGTCCTACCCCGAAACGTCACCCATTCCTTCTCTCCAGAGATGCTGCCTGTCCCGCTGAGTTACTCCAGCATTTTGTGCCTATTCTCGGTGTAAACCAGCATCTGCAGTTCCTTCCTACACAGTTTCCAGTGCAAACCTGGCCCCCTGCAGGCAGCCTGTGGTTGGTGCCTGGGTGCAGACAAGGTCCATGATAAACACCGCCTGTCCACTGTTCCTCCACCCAGGATGGCTCCCGCCATGTTGCAGGCCCGTCTTGGATTAAGATCAAGTCTTCTTGTAAAGATAGAGTGTAGATTTACAGTCAGATTGAGGACACTATGATCACAGGCCCTTCAACGTGGCCACAGTAGGTGTCCGACTATGCTTTACATTAAATAAAGAGTTCAACAGCAGTGCACAAACCTAATGCCGAGATTGGACTCTCGCTCTCAATCTCAGACGTGAATGATGCTCCTAACATATTGGTGTGTAAATACATCCCAGCTCAAGCATGGTGGCGTGGCTGGGCAGAGGCAGAGCAGCCATCAGATGTCCTCGTCCTGGTACAGAAGAACCCCGTTGAAGACAGTCAGAGGTTCATCAGAGTGGGCCAGTTTGCCGGTCACCAGGTCAATGCAGACGGTGTCTCCACGGCTGAGCGGTAAGATGATGGTGAAGATGCCGAGGGAGCCGGCCGCGGGCTGGGGCCCGACCACCGGCCTATTCTCCAGCCCCTCGGGCTGGAAGCCCCCAGAGTCGATCCTCGCCAACCCCGTGTTGGACTTGGCCAGGACAGCTTCGATGCGCTGGTTGCGATGCCCGGTTAGAATGGCGGTGATGAAGTAACGGCCATCAAAGGGCACGGTGAATATACCTGAACAAGAGAGCGAAGGGTAAGGTCACGGTGAAAAGCCTCCAAAGGTGACATGAAGGAAAGACGTTAAAACACACTCAATGTTTCGTTTAATGCTTGGGCACAAATCCTTCAATTCTGATGCATTTGGTAAAATGTGAGAAAAATGAAGGGTCTCGACCCGAAATGTCACCTATTCCTTTTCTCCAGAAATGCTCTCTGACCCGTTGAGTTACTCCAGCTTTGTTTCAAAGGTTACAAAGGTCTTTTATTGCCACGTGTACCAATAAAGGTACAGTGATATTCAAATTACCCTAGAGTCATACCAAAAAAACCATCAACAAGACACACAATTACATAGAAGTTAACATAAACATCCACCACAGCAGATTCCCCACGTTCCTCACTGTGATGGAAGGCAATAAAGTCCATTCTTTTTCCGTTTATTTTCCTGTGGTCGGGCAGTCGAACCATCGAACTGTGTCTATCTTCAGTTTAGTTTAGTTTAGAGATACAGCGGGAAAACAGGTCCTTTGGCCCACCGAGTCCACGCCGACCAGCGATCCCCGCGCACTAACAATATCCAAAACACACCAGGGACAATATTTTTTACATTTTATATCAAGCCATTTAACCTCCGTCTTTGGAGTGTTGGAGGAAACCGGTGCACCCGGGGATAACCCACGCAGGTCACAGGGAGAACGTACAAATTCCATAAAGTCAGCACCCGTGGTCAGGATCGAAACCGGGTCTCTGGCACTGTGAGGCAGCAACTCGACCGCTG
Organism: Raja brachyura; assembly: GCA_963514005.1. Next base: position 27,402,881 of record OY740788.1, read on the forward strand.
CGCCACCACGCTCCCCTGAGAGAACGGCAGAGTTTAAAAATAAATTCCTCTGAAAATGTCATAGGGAACCCTATTCAATAGGTAATAGGTGCAGGAGTAGGCCATTCGGCCCTTCGAGCCAGCACCTTCATAGCACATAGAACAGGATGGGAGCAGGCCCTTCTGCTCACAATGTCTGTAGATAGATTCCTAAAAGTGGAATTGCAAGTAGATAAGTTGAAGAAGGACCCATCTGATGAAGGGTCTCGACCCAAAACATCACCTATTCATGTTTCTCCCGAGATGCTGCCTGTCCCGCTGAGTTACTCCAGCATTTCGTGCCTCTCTTGGGTGAAAAAGGCTTCTGGTCTTCATCAGCCAGAGTATTTAGTACAGAGGTTGGGATGTTATGTTACGGTTGTACAGCACATTAGTTAGGCCGCATTTGGAGCATTGTGTCCTGTTTTGGTCAACTTGATGTAGGAAATGTGCCATTAAGTGGGTGGTCACGGTGGCGCAGCGGTAGAGTTGCTGCCTTACAGCGAATGCAACACCGGAGACCTGGGTTCAACCCCGACTATGGGTGCTGTCTGTACGGAGTTTGTACGTTCTCCCCGTGACCTGCATGGATTTTCTCCGGGATCTTCGGTTTCCTCCCACACGCCAAAGACGTACAGGTTTGTAGGTTAATTGGCTTGGTAAATGTAAAAATTGTCCCTAGTGGGTGTAGGATAGTGTAAGTGTGCAGGGATTGCTGGTTGGCGCGGAACCAGTGGGCCGAAGGGCTTGTTTCCGCGCTGTAGCTCTAAACTAAACTAAGTTGAAAAGAGTGCGGAGATGATTTACCAGGATATTACCAGGACTCCAGGGACTGAGCTGTTGGGAGAGGTTGAGCAGGCTAGACTGCATTCCTTGCAGCACTGGAGGCTGGGGGGGGTGATCTTATAGGGAGCATAAAATCATGAGGGGAATGCACTGAGGCTTTTTCCCAGGGTTGGTGAATCAAGAAGCAGAGATCACATGTTTACGATGAGAGTGGAAAGGTTTAATAGAAAACTGGCTGGGGGGCACCTTTTTCACACAGAGATGGCTATCAGATGTGCTGTCAGAGAAGGTAATTGTGCTGATACAACATTAGCATTTAAAGGACACTTAGACAGGTGCATGGATAGGAATGTTTACAGAAATATGGGCCAAACACAGGGAGCCACATGATTGGCAGCCCCGCCTACAATCTGTCTGTTTTTTTGTCATTTTTTAATTTTTTAGTGTGTGTTAAAAGTGTGTGGAAAGCTGACACCCCCCCCCCCCCCCCCCTCCCCGATGCAGGAGCTGATCGCCCCGATGCGGAGGGCCCAAACGCTGCCGGCTACGGGAAGATCGCAAGATCGTCCCGTCAACAGAGAGCTCAAAGATCATCCCATCAATGGAGAACAAAGAAGGGATGAGATTTGAACTTTTTTTTCCACCTTCCATCACAGTGAGGAAAGTGGAGGAGTCACTGCGGTGGATGTTTATGTTGAAATGTATTTTGTGTGTTCCGTTGCTTTTTATTTGTATGACTGACTTGGCAAATGAAATTCCTCGTATGTTGCAAAACATACTTGGCTAATAAAGTATGATTATGATTGTGTGACACAGGCAAATGGGACGAGAGTAGATGTGGCATCTTGGTCGGCGTTGGATGTTGGGCCGAAGGGCCTGTTTCCACACAGCACAACTTTACAAAATCTCTTTCTTAACTTCTTAGCTACACAGTTTGGAAATCAATTCGTTAGTATCATTGGTCATCATTGGAAGAGATATAGGGAAAGGTCATAAGGTCATGTGATAGGAGCAGAATTAGGCCATTTGGCCCATCATGTCTACTCTGCCGTTCAATCATGGCTGACCTATCTTCCCCTTTCAACCCCATTCTCCTGCCTTCTCCCCATAACCCCTGACACCCGTACTAATCAAGAATCTATTAATCTCTGCCTTAAAGGAATAGAATAAACGACAATGAAACAACTCTTAGAGAGTTCGTGGTGCAGCGTGGAGCTAATGCTCAAGGTGAGATGGGCCAGGGGTTAATGGGCATTGGGGCAACAGGTGGACACCGCTGGGGATGGTAGACCTGGGGGACTCACCTGTGGTGGGATCGTAGTGGTTTCCTTCATTCACTAGCACCTTGTCAAACCGGATAGTGCCCATGCTGTACTGTGGGGCGATGAGGGCAGCTGAGAATGAAACCCGCTCCACGCGGGCACTCACACCGGGGAGGCCTGAGGAGAAAGCAAAGCACACGGGCGACAGTCAGTGCACGGAGTCACAGTTATACTTACTGAAGCCTCGCCACGCTGCAAAATCCCAACGCCAGGGACAAGCAGAGCCCACGAGGGATCACGCAGACGACATGGACATGGCTGAAACGGCCGCGTCCCGTTGACATTCACCATGGGGGTGGTCATGGTGCTTGGAGCATTCAGGGGGATGAGGGTTGGAATTGAACAAGGTAGTAACTTAAAAAATCAGGAGGGCTTAGATGTCTGTGTGGAGTTAAAGACTGGCCAGTGACATTGTGAGCAAAGCTTCACAGTGCCAGAGACATTGATCATATCAGCGGTGACCATATTGACTGGCGGTGGTGGCTCAGAGGGCCAAGTGCAGGTGACCCGCTCAGATACTCCACCATATTTTGTCTTTCTCCAGGATGTTGCCTGGATTGGAGAACTTTAGTTACGAGAAAGAATAGTTTTAGTTTAGTTTAGACATACAGTGCGGAAACAGGCCCTTCGGTCCACTCAGACCAGCGATCCCCGCGCACTAATACTTCCCTACAAACACGGGGGACAATTTTACATTTACACCAAGCCAATTAACCTGCAAGCCGGTACGTCTTTGGAATGTGGGAGGAAACCGAAGATCCCGGAGAAAACCCATGCGGGTCACGGGGGGAACGTACAAAGTTCGTACAGACAGCACCCGTAGTCGGGATTGAACCCGAGTCTCTGGCGCTGTGAGGCAGCGACTCTACCGCTGCGCCACCGTGCCGCCCTGTGTTGGTTAGACTGGGGGAGTTTTCCCTGCAGCAAAGGAGGCTGAGTGGTGATCAATTAGAGGTGTAGAGCGAGGCGTACAGAGGCTGGACTGTTTCATTACCCCTGGGTGGAACGCTTTAATATTAGAGAGCATAGGTTTAAGGTGAATGGGGAAAGCTTGTTTGCACAGAGACAGATGTGTGTGTGTGTGTGTGTGTGGAACACGTTGCCGTGGGAAGTGGGGAAAGCTGGATCCACAGTGGCATTTAAATGGATTTAAAAAGATACCGGATAGGCCAGTGGTGGAGGGATGTGGATCATGTGGATGGAATTAGTTAGATTGACAACGCATTTCAACACAGAATTATCAGCACGCGTGACACAGGCATGTCCAGGGCTTATCAGCACATGTGATATAGGTGTGTCCAGGACCTATCAATACACATAATGCAAGCATGTCAAGGACCTATCAGCACACATGACACAGGCATGTCCATGGTTCATGAGCACACTTGATCCAGGTATGTGCAGGATTTATCAGCATGGGTCATACAGGCAGGCGTATGTGGACTGTAGAAGGAGCCATGGAGCCAGGCCGGAGGGAGGGAGTGAGTGAGCTCTACCTTGTGGTCCAGGGTTTCCCTGTGGTCCGGGTGGGCCAGGCGGTCCATCCACACCTGCAAAAGAAAATCAATGAAGATCTGACTCCACACCGTTAACATAATGGAGCCGCTAACGAGAGACCACCACCTTCCCTTCCACCTCCCTCCCACCCCGGATCACCCACCTTTCCTCCACCCCTCCCCTGTTATTAGTCTCCCCATCCCAGAGCTGAGGCAGCACGGAGAGGGTTGGAGATGCTGTGGGTTGGTTGGTGCAGTCACAAGGAAGCCCTCAGGTCAGGGTCAATGATACGGCCACTGACCCAGACCAGGACTGGTGGAACCAACACCAACCGTCTGAAGAAGGCTCTCGACCCGAAACGTCACCCAGATGCTGCCTGACCCGCTGAGTTACTCCAGCACTCTGTGAAACGTCACCTATCCATGTTCTCCACAGATGCTACCTGACCCGCTGAGTTACTCCAGCACTCTGTGAAACGTCACTTGTCTAGGTATGTTACAAAACTTACTTTCAGCGGCGTTTCAGTTCTGTCACTGCCCGTGTGCGCGACTTTGGCGTCTTTGAGAGGGGGGCGGGTTTAAAATGGGATTTTTCTTCAGAGTATTCAAATCAATTTTGAACAGGCTTTTTAGTTGCTGAAGAAAAATTGCTTTGACTGCCGTTTTATTACGTTTATTAAAATTAGCGCTGGAAAAATTAAAAGTAAATTAAAAATCATCTTCTAATGCCGCTAATGCCGACAACGGGACGGATCTCACGTAGGGGACAAGGCAAAGTACACCATATAACAATATAACCATATAACAATTACAGCACGGAAACAGGCCTTCTCGGCCCTTCCAGTCCGTGCCGACCATTTATTTTCCCCTAGTCCCATCTACTTGCAGTCAGACCATACCCCTCCCCTTCCTGTCCATATACCTATCCACTTTACATTTAAATGTTAAAATCGATCCTGCCTCCACCACTTCTGCTGGAAGATCATTCCGTTTATTTTTTCATATAAACTTGCTTCTTAGGATGCCTTTAATCAAAATTTCACGTTGCGAAAAGGTGACAGGCCCCATACGAACCAGCAGTATTTTTCCTGCCGATATGGGGTTTAAATTAACCGCAACCGCAACGTTCCAATCGATCGCGTTCCACATAAACCCACTCGCAAGATTTTAAATGGCCATTAATTTACGGGAATTAAACACTAAATTCCTTCCATTTGGCCTATAAATTAATGACAATGAGATTTAAAAATCATGTTATATTGTGAATTCTTGTGTGAATGTTATTTGGACACTTAGGCTTTTTAAAAATGTTAACCTTTTCTTAAGAAATGGATAGATGTTTAGATCTAGTAATTGAATTTTGTAATTAGCTAAAATTAGGTAACTAATTATATGCTTTAATTTCAGGTCATCCAAGCAAGATTCTTTCATATTTGTTTCAGAATGCTTCAATCTATAATAACTGAAAATTTCATTCAATTCTCTTATTTTTTAAGAAAGTTATGGGCTCAGTGGATATTTTTAAGGCATAGATAGATTCTTGATTGCTACGGGTGTCAGAGGTTATAGGGAGAAGGCAGGAGAATGGGGTTATGAGTGAGAGTTAGATCAGCCATGACTGAATGGCGGAGTAGACTTGATGGGCCGAATGGCCTAATTCTGCTCCAATCACTGATGATCTTATGAAAACGAGTGACAGACAATGACACTGAACAAGATGACTTGGGACTAGTACACCGACTTGGGCGGGGGAGGGACGGAGAGGGAGGGGGTGCAAGGGTTACCTTTATTTTCGCTTGGGCAGCTTACAACCCAGTGGTATGAATATTGATATCTCTAACTTCAAGTAACTCCCACATCCCCGTCTCTCCATCCACCCCCACCAAAGTCGTTGTACCAGCTTCAAAGTCGTCTTGTTGACTCTCATTGTCTGTAACTCGTTTCCTTTATCATTGTTACTTTTTTGCATATCGTTCATTCATTTATTCTCTATCTCTCTACAACCGTCTATATATCTCGTTTTGAATCGTGAAGCTAGAGGATGATGAACAGTTCTTGTTCCAAACGCCAGTACCGGCCCCTTTCTCCCATCTCCAACATTCCTCCTCCTCCTCGTGGACTCTCCCTGCCTCTCTGGACCTTCTTATTCCCATCTTTTGGCACAACATGAACTGTGTTGTGTTCTCCACTCCAATCTCACTCATCTGAACCCACCGCCCCCACTCACTCACAACTTGTCCACTCTAGTACATCCAAGATGTCTTCCTTCTTAAGTAAATGTGGTTTACCCCAGCAGTCATGGATATATCCCTCACTCACGTCCCCTTTGTGTCCTGCAGTGCTGCTCCCACTCCCCCTCCCCCCCAGCTGGAACGAGGATAGAGTTCCCCTAGTCCTTATCTTTCACCCCAGCAGCCTCCACTTGCAACACATAATTTCCCAACATTTCCATCACCAACCAGATCCCTCATCACTAATCACATCTTCCTGTCCCCACCCCTCTCCGCCTTCTGCAGAGACTGCTCCCTGCACAACTCCCTGGTGTCCACATCGCTGGGGTGTAAGCTGCCCAAGTGAAATATGAGGTGCTGTTCCTCCAATTTGCGTTTGGCCTCATTCTGACCATGGAGGAGGCCCAGGACAGAAAGGTCAGTGTGGCAATAGAAAGGGGAATGAAAGTGTTTGGCAACCGGGAGATCAGGTGGTCCCAGGTGGACTGAGCGAAGGTGTTCAGCGAAACGATCGCCCAGTCTATATCTATATCTAAACCGTGCTGGCCCAGCCCTGGGAGAGTTTATTCTGCACCTGACCTCTATCCTGGGAGAGTGATGAGGTATATGTTGGCAAGTGTACTGGAAGACTGCTAATCTTCATGTCCAGCTCGGGGAGGGAGGGAGGGATCGACGGACCTCGACAGATATTTGGCCTCCAACGGTTGAGTGCTACTCACCAATGAAGTCCTGAGTGGTGAAGTTGTGGACCTCCGTGCGTATCTCGGTCATGGAATGATTCAGGATGGATATCGTCTGGTTCAGGTTCCTCAGCTGGGTATCCTGGATGGTTTGTAGCGTGCCAGAGTGCCGCTGCAGTGTGGCATTTACCTCCCGCTGGCAGTTCCACAGGCTGGACACATGTCTGTTCAAGCCCTCTCTGATCTTCTCCAGGCTCTGCGAGACGGAATCCAGCCGGATGCAAACTGTCTCCAGTTTAGACAACCGTTGCTCAACCCCCTCGCTGGAATATCTGCATTCTCTGAACCCCCCCGTCATGTCGCCTCTGAACTTTCCCAACTCGTTGTGGAAGTGGGTGAACCTGCTCCCTGTGTCCTCAATGTGATCAGTTATCTCCTCCTGCACCTTGTTGACGTCTGCAATCAGTTTGTTGGTTCTCAGGAAGATGGTGGTGTTCATCGTGTCGGCGTTGCGGCCATGCTGGTGAACGGTCGCTTCCAGGCCCTTGATGGTCTCATTGACTGAGTTGAAGGTCAACATGATATTTTGCAGTTCCCCCTGCATTGAGCCCAGGTCCAGCCCCAAGTTGCCACCAACCATCCCAAACCTTCTGAGGGTGTTGTTGAATCGTTCTATTTTACGGAGGATGACCTTGTGTTGTTTGCTCGAGTCGATGAGGTCCTCCTTCAAGCTGTCCAACTCTACCTGCACTGCCGAGCAAGAGGAGGCGCAGTGATTCTGAATGTAGTCAAACCATCGCCTCACTGTGTCCAGCTCCTCGGTCAGTCTGTGCATTTCACTCTTTGTTTCGTTCTTGTGCTGAAGGACGTCTCCTCTCACCGCGTTACAGAAAGTCAAGCTGGTCTCGGCGGACGTCTGCAATTTGCCCTCCAGCTCCTCGAGGCTAGAGTGCAGGCGCTTCACGCGGTCCTCATTGGCATAAATCATTGACCTCAGCTCCCCACCAAGCTGCTGCAGCCTGTTTCCCAGCGACCCGCCTTCCAGGACCAGGCTGTGCACCCTTCTCCCAGTGTCCTGAATCTGAAGGTCATGTTGCAGGTCCTTCTCTTGAAGCTTGGTTAAAGCATCCACCATCTCTGCGGTATCTTGGCCATGCGGTGTGGGTGGAGGAAGGTTACAGCTCTGCGCGCAGCTATGGACTGCCCCTTGCACCATGGAGTCCAGCTGGTTTAGCCGGCTCACCAGCGCCGCCAAGCTGTCACCATCTGCTCCCAGCTTCTGCTTCATCTTGGCAAGGTACTCGTCCAGTTCACCGATAGCCCCAAGCAGCCAGTCGCCAAAGATGGTGGTGTTACCCACCACAGACACCACCGCCTTCAGCCGCTCCTCATTCTCCTGGACCCTGTCCCCAAATTCGCCTCTCAGGTTCTTGAGGTGGGACGTGAGTCGTTTCTCAAGGTTGGCCTCAGTCAGGTTCAGCTTGTATTCCATGTTCTGGAGCTGCTTACGGCACTGCTCATCCCACTGTGCGGTGGCCGAGGTGAAATCGGGAGACTGGCCGGAGGACCTCTGCTCCAAACTGACCACCACATCGGACAGGGACACCAGCTTGCTCTCCACCTCCTCCACCTTCGTCTTCACACTTTCTACTTCTCCGCAGCAGGCGTCAGCTCCGGCTCCGGCCCCAGTCAGCCCACTGATGTGCTTGTGCATGCCTTCTATCAGGAGCTGGCTGTGGTGACGGGAGCCGTTGAACACTCTGGCCAGCTCCTGCAGCTGATTGTTGAAGCTGTCCTGCTGTTGCCGCAGGAGCTCAATGTCGGCCTGACAGGAGAAACAGGAGCTCCGGGTCCGCACCTCAACCTCCCGCACCAAGTCCTCCTTCAAGTCCGACAGCTTCCTGGCCACGTCGGACCGAGTGTCACCTGCTGCGGGGGTTTTGATGGTGTTCAGCAGGTCGATCTCAGTGTCGTGCTCCCTGACGCGGTTGTCAATCTGGTGCAGCTTGCTCTGGATCTCGCTGATGGTGTTCTTCATGTCGGGCGGCAGGGCTGCATCTGCCGGCTGCCTCCCGTTCAACACTTGCTCCACGGCTCTCCGCAGGTCCTCCTGGAACCTCCCGTTCATGGTTTCCATGGCGTTCTGAAGGGTATGAACTTGCAGGGTCAACCTCTCGATTGTCGCTTCCATCTGTTGAGATGAGTCCCAGTCTCTTCCCCCTGTGCAATCACATAATGGAGAGGCAATCAAGCATCTGTGGGAAACATGCAGGCAGGTTGGGCTTGCAGACAGACCAGCGATGGGCTGAATGGCCTGGAACTGATTTTTTTAAGGTTAGTTTTGAGATACAGCGTGGAAACAGGCCTTTTGGCCCACCCAACCCCCCCACACTAACACTATCCTACACACACTAGGGACAATTTACACTTATACCAAGCCAATTAACCTACAAACCTGCACGACTGGAGTGTAGGAAGAAACCGAAAATGTCGGGGAAAGCCCACGCAGGGCACGGGGAGAACATAAAACTCCGTACAGGCAGCACCCGTGGTTGGGATCGTACCCGGGTCTCTGGCAGTGTAAGCACTGTAAGGCAGCAACTCGACCGCCGCACCACCCTTGTTGGGCTTGCAGACAGAGTAACGATGGGCTGAATGGCCAGGAGCAGTATCTCTTACCTTCCTCCGGTAACCCTGCTGGTTCCCTGTTGCTTGTCCTGGGATTCTCTTCCTCATACAGTCCAGGACTCACGGAACAGTCATCGCCAGAGTAACCATGACAACACCTCCATTCCATCTGAGAGACCATTTTGTAGGCTGTCTTGTATCGCGGTTTCATGAAGGAACGATACCTTCAAGAGGCAGATTGTAGGACAGACAGGTTCAGCATCCAGCATCAATGCATCCACAGAAGCAGAAATACAAGCACAATATAATGTGGCACCATGATGCCTGCGCACTCTGACCCCAACACTGACCCTGTGCACTCTGACCCCTAACTAACCCTGTGCACTCTGACCCCTAACTGACCCTGCACACTCTGACGCATAACTGACCCTGCGCACTCTGACCCCATCACAACCCTGCGCACTCTGACCCCACACTGACCCTGTGCACTGACCCCTAACTGACCCTGTGCACTCTGACCCCAACACTGATTCTGCGCACTCTGACCCCAACACTGACCCTGTGCACTCTGACCCCAAACACTGACCCTGCGCACTCTGACCCCAACACTGACCCTGCGCACTCTGACCCCAACACTGACCCTGCGCACTCTGACCCCAACACCACCCTGCGCACTCTGACCCTAACATGACCTCACTCACTCTGACCCCATCACTAACCCCGGGCATTGACCCCAACGTGACCCTGGGCACTCTGACCACAACATGACCCTGGGTACTCTGACCCCAATGTGACCCGGCGCACTCTGACCCCATCACTGACCCTGGGCACTCTGACCCCAATGTGACCCTGCACACCCTGACCCCAACGTGACCCTGGGCAGAGTGACCCAGAAACTCTTGACCTGGAAACCCACAACCAGACACTCACGTCACAGTCCGTGGGCACTGGATCTGGCCCCAGCCACAGGGCTGGTACTCTGGCCGTACGAAGGTTGCCACACCATCCTCCACGACACAGGACACCACCCGACTCACGACGTAAGCACACCAGTTCCTGCAGAAGGTCAGAAGATCAATTTGACTGGAGCACAGGCAGTAGCATTAGTGTAGTTTGAAACATTGGGTTAGGTTGAGATGAGAACTCTGTGGCACTTGTATTGGAGGCTTGTCCAGTAGAGGCTTATCCAGTAGACACAGCGACTATTTACAGAATGCAACGGAGAAAATTGTCTTACGCAAGCCTTGACAGCAATATTTTCATGCCATGGTAACTGGTGGAAATGTAGACAAACAAAGTGTTTTAAGTTTTAATTTTATAGATACAGCGCAGAAACTGCCCTTTGGCCCACCGTGTCTGCACCGACCAACAATCCCCGCACACTAACACTATCCTACACACACTAGGGACAATTTTTACATTTATACCAAGGCTCTGGAGAGGGTCCAGAGGAGATTTACAAAAATGATTCCAGGAATGAGTGGGTTAACATATGATGAGCGTTTGACAGCACTGGGTCTCTACTCGCTGGAGTTTAGAAGGTTGAGGGGGGACCTCATTGAAACTTCCAGAATAATGAAAGGCCTGGAAAGAGTGGATGTGGAGAGGATGTTTCCACTGGTGGGAGAGTCTAGGACCAGAGGTCATGGCCTCAGAATTAAAGGGCGCTCTTTTAGAAAGGAAGTGAGGAGGAAGGATAGTTAATCTGTGGGACTCATTGCCACAGATGGCTGTGGAGGCCAAGTCAGTTGATATTTTTAAGGCAGAGATAGACAAATTCGTGATTAGAACGGGTGTCAAGGGTTATGGGGAGAAGGCAGGAAAATGGGATTAAGAGGCAGAGATCAGCCATGATTGAATGGCAGAGTAGACTCGATGGGTCGAATGGCCTGATTCTACTCCTATAACGTGTGAACTTGTCACAGGTAGGATATACAAACTTTGTACAGACAAGCACCCGTAGCCAGGATCAAACTGGGGTCTCAGGCACAGTAAGCGCTGTAAGGCAGCAACTCTACCGCTGCGCCACCGTGCCACCTTTTCCTATCCATTTACTGCCCAAATGTCTTTTAAATGTTGTTATGGTACCTGCGTCAACGACCCTCTGACAGCATGACCCATATACCCACCACCATCACATCCCTTGTAAATCTTTCCCCACTTACCTTTAACATATGCCCTTTAGTTTTAGACTTCTCTTCCCTGGGTGAAAGACTGTGACCATCCATGTTATCCATGCCCCTCATGATTTTATAAACCTGGTGAAGAGCGGATGTGGAGGATCTAGAACTAGGGGTCACCCATTTAAGGCAGAGATGAGGTACAATATGTTCCCCTTTTCCTCAAAGGAAGTTGAATGCTGTCACGGCAGAGGGTGATAGATTGATGATAGCGTGCAGTGAGTGCGGGCAGACCGGGTATGAGCTGGGTAAACCATGGTCTTTTGTCGAAGCAGGCTTGATGTGGTGTCAGCTTGCTCCAACCTTGAATGTTCACATAGTGACCTGTCTGTGACTCGATGAATGAGCAGTCCTTGTGTTAGACGGCAAGGAGAGGGAGATTACATCAATGTGAGCGAGAGGCAAGTGGAAACACAGGCCAGCTGTGTCAACAGCCATCGCTTACCAGCCTGAGGACTGTGCCGAAATAGACTGTTTCAGCACAAACCTCACCCCAAGCTCCTGTTCACACAATCCACAGCCTATTCAGGTAACTGACTTTTGACACAATTGGCGACTGAAATGGGCCTCTGTTGATGAAGCAGAGTTGTGGGTTGGGAAGCATTAAATGTGGTTCCTTAGTCAGAATGAATGGCATGTGCCCGGGTTTGATGCTGATCCATAAAACAAGGCATCTGTAGACAGAGGCAGAATCTGCGACAACCACAGGCCAAATGGAGGCCGTGCAAACCTCAAACCTTTGGGTGGCACGATGGTGTTAGAGACCCGGGTTCCATCCCGACTACGGGTGCTGTCTGTGTGGAATTTTACGTTCCCCCCGTGACCTGCGTAGATTTTCGCCGAGATCTTCTGTTTCCTCCCGCGCTCCAAAGACGTACAGGTTTGTAGGCTAATTGGCTTTCCACTTGCCTCAATTGTCCCTAGTGTGTGTAGGATAGTGTTAATCACTGGTTGGTGCGAACTCTGTGGGCCGAAGGGCCTGTTTCCGCGCTGAATCTCTAAACGAAACTAAACTCAGCAAGCAGTGGTGTACAAGGAGTCAGTAGGTAGTCTAGGTCCATTTACCATCCTCCAACCTCTGTCTCTATTGAGTGGGTGGGTGGGTGATTGTCTAGGCTAGACATTGTTGTGTGGGTGTTTGGGCTATGTGGGTGTAGGGGTGGGTAAATTAAGGGGAAGGCAGGCCAGATGTAGAAAGAGTTGGGGTGTGTTGGGTGTGAATAAGGTCTGCATCAGGAAGGACAGAAAGCCGGTCAGACCGCATTTGGATTATTGTGAGCAATTGTGGGCTCCATATCTGAAGAAGGATGTACTGGCATTGGAGAGGGTCCAGAGGAGGTTTACAAGAATGATCCCAGGAATCAGTGGGTTTACTTACCAAATAGCGAAAGGCCTGGATAGAGTGGATGTTTCCATTAGTGGGAGAGTCTAGGACCAGAGGTCATAGCCTCAGTATTAAAGGAAGTTCCTTTAGGAAGGAGATGAGCAGGAATTTATTTAGTCAGAGGGTGGTGAATCTGTGGAATTCATTGCCACAGAAGTCTGTGGAGGCCAGGTCAATGGGTATTTTTAAGGTTAGAAAGGTTGGTACGGGTGTCAGGGGTTATGGGGAAAAGGCATGAGAATGGGGTTAGGAGGGAGAGATAGATCAGCCATAATTGAATAGCAGAGTAGAATTGATGGGCCGAATGGCCTAATTCTGCTCCTATCACATATGACCTTATGAATCCACATTGAAGACTGCCAATAAGGAGTCAGAGCAAGAAAACGGTCTATTTGGCCCAACGTGTCCATGCCAACCAAGTCACCTACGTAAGCTAGTCCCACTTGCCCGGCTTTGCCGCATATTCATTTTTCCTATCTATGTACCATCCAAATGTTGTTATTCTCCCTGCCTCAAATGTTTCTGATGGCAGCTCATTCCAAACGCCCACTACTTTCTGTGTTATAAAAGTTGCCCCTCAGGTGTGTTTTAATCTTTTCCCCTAATACCTTAAACCTATGCCCTCTAGTTTTAGACTCCCCTAGCCTGGAAAAAGACTGTGTCCACCCACGTTACCCATCCCAAAGGGAAACGTGTCAAAGCCTTGTTCACCACCCTGTCTACTGGTGTAGCCACATTCAAGGAACTATGTACCTTCAGATCTCTCTACGAACACACACTCCAGGGCTCTGGCAGTTACTGTGTAAGTCCTGCCCTGGTTTAATTAACTCATTCATCTGAGTTAACTTCCACCTGCTTTTATTTGGCCCACCTCCTCAGTTGGTCTAGATCCTGTGGTGATCTTCAATAACTGTCTTCACTGTCACAACACAACCAATTTTGAAGCCAGCTGCAAACTTACTTGCCATGCCAACTGCATTCTCTATCATCAGTAGTCCCATCACTGATCCCAGAGGCATACCACTGGTCACAGGCTTCCATCCTGAAAATCAATCCACCAATACCACCCTCAGTCTCCCAGCATCAAGCACATTTTGTTTCCAATTGGCTAACTCAGCCTTGAACCAATCTAACCTCCTGGACATTACTACTATGTGGACCTTTAACCCCCTGTCCCACTGTACGAGTTAATTCCAAGAGTTCTCCCGAGTTTGCCCTGATTCGAACTCGGAGATTTACGGTAATGGCCACTCGTCGGTACTCGGGGCTCTCGTGGCCATTTTTCAACGTGTTGAAAAAGTCTTCCCGAGCTTTACTGCCATTAGCGAGTCTTCCCGAGTGCCTGCTGTTAGCAGTGCGAGCCGCTAAGAGACGTCCCCGGGCTCTGACGTAACCGCTACGTTCATTCTCCGTGCTTACCACGAGTTTGATTTTTTTTAAACTCGGGAGAGCTCCTGGAATGAAATTGTACCGTGGGACAGGGCTTTAAGTTTTGTTTCGAGAAACAGTGCAAGAACAGGTCCTTCAGCCCACCAAGTCTACACTGACCAGCGATCCCCACACACTAACACTATCCTACATGCACTGGGGACAATTTACAATTATACCAATCCAATTAGCCTACGTCTTTGGAGTGTGGGAGGAAACCAAAGATCTCGGAGAAAACCCTCGCAGGTCAGGGGGAGAAGGTACAAACTCCAGACAGGCAGCACCTGGCACTGGAAGGTAGTAGCTCTACCGCAATGCAACATGCCATCCAAAGGGTTTGTTAAATCTCTGAGACAATGCTACAGCACTACCCTCATCAATCCTGTTGGTCGCCTCCAAAAAACACATTCAAATGCAGGGAATGGGAAGCATGTGGGTCATGTACAGGCAGAATCCACTACCCTAGTTTGCTGCATGATCAGCACAGACATTTTAAGCCTGGTCCCTGTGTTGCACTATGTTTTATCACACAATTTCCTATGCCCAAAGCCATATCTTGCCTTTCCAAATACAGGGACATCTCAGATTCCCCTCAGCCCTGCTCCCCTCTTCACCCTCCTGCCTCCTGAGTGATGGTTGGGTGGGGGATGGTCGCAGGGGTCAGGGGAGAGAGGAAAGAGTTGTCCCTCACTTCATGGCCCAAAGAGCTAAGTTCAGTTCAGTTTAGGTTAGTGTCCCGTGTCCCGAGATACAGTGAATAGCTTTTGTTGCGTGCTATCCAGTCAGTGGAAAGACAACACATGATTACAGTCGAGCCATTTACAGTGTATCGATACATGATAAGGGAATAACGTTTAGTACAAGGTAAAGCCAGTAAATTCCAATCAAGGATAGTCCGAGGGCACCAATGAGGTAGATAGTAGTTCAGGACTGCTCTCTGGTTGTGGTAGGATGATTCAGTTGCC